>PVKZ01001140.1:0-472832 GCA_004027375.1 Macroglossus sobrinus | reverse complement strand
AAATTTGAAAGGAGAAAAGTAAGAAAGAGCCAGTGTAGGCTAACTTACAAAGAATTTAGGTAGTTTGAAAATAAAATTGTAGATATCGGCAGTTGTCAAGTTTAGGTGAGTGAGGAGGAGGAAATCAAACCAGAGATAAACTGGAGAAGTGTCGATAAAGCATAATCTGATGGGTCACTGCTATATGAGGACAGGCTAAATAAACTACTGGTACCTACACCTGGACAGACACAGATTAAAGATGAAATTATCAACAAGCTTCTCAGTGGTTTGAAGAAGGTGGATTATAAGCCCTGTGTCATACTTACAAAAACACTTCACAGATACAGATTCTGAATTGGAAACATTTTAGATAAATAAGGGAATCTGCTATTTCACACATTGGTAAATGATGTTCGGAAGTCATTGCTTTCAAAAAACAAGACAAGTAGAACACAGATTCCACAGTGTTCTAGGACATGTGTGGAGGTGTGTTAGAGGTGAGTACTTCACCATCGCTACTCATCCAGATTATCATCCTAGAAGATAAGAAAGATATTCTCTGCTCTGTCAGCTACTGGACACATGGCAAAATGGACAGTGGGAATAACTCATTTTGGCAAAATAATATTTTGTATATTCCTATATCTGCCCCAAATTGAAATTCGCATTCCCTATTCTGCATTTTCTCTCGTGCTGTTCTTCTCACCAGGAGTGCCATCTCCACTCTCTTCATTTACCAAAATCCCATTCATTCCTTTGAGGCCAATTTAACTCCTACTCCCTCTTTGGGAGTAAAATATCAAAATCTCAAAATCTCACCCATACTTCTTCAGTTGCAAACAATTGAAATATAATGCCCAGGAAACAAGCTGTTTCAAGTGAAACAGCAACATCACCATAAAAATCTGGCCTGTTTACAAAAGCTGAATGAATTAACTGGGGTATTAGTGACAGAAATTATTGTATCATTAAAGCTACTGGCATGGAAAATGGACAAGGTACTAAAATATCTCCATATGTTGTATAACTATTCCTAAGAAGAAAAATCTTCCTGTATGAAAAAGTTATTATAATTTATAAACATTTAATATCAGAACATATGATCTTAAAATATTCATGTCAGTTTTTCTGATTATTGTAATCTGTTTTAGGCATAAATAAATAGTTATTACACTATTGATGGTTCAAAGTACAGATTGCATTTCTATTGAAATTGTTCATTATTCTGTTTAAATATAAACTCTTCAGGCTATCAGGTTGAGAATTTGCATATATGTAATAGAAATAAGAACTAATCTATGTAATCAAGTTTTATAAACATATTGAAGCTTAAAAAGTTACATACTCTATAACTCTCATAAATTGTTATTTACCATTCAAATACTATTTTATTAAGATTATATGGAACAAACTTACTTCAGTATATGTCTTTAAATGACTTCCCCAAGGATCTCCTCTTAAATAAAATAAAATTATTAGGGACTTAAGGTCTATCTATACTTTGTTGGGGGGCAGACTAGGGCTTATAGAATTTTCATCTTCTAAAATATAAAATTAATAGTTATTTTTTCAGAATAAGATAACCCTATCATAAAACGTTTGAAACTAGTTTTTAAAATCACCTAAATTTACCAGGTTAAATTGAACTCATACTTAGATAAAGCTTGTTTATGGGCAAAATCTGAAAATGGAATTTTGTCATGCTGGAATAAATGACACTTTGTAGAAGTATTTTAAGGTAGTGTATGTAATACTGTCATGACATTTCATACAAAAATTGTATCCTTCCAGTGTATGAAAGGTCAACTTGGTTTTTATAAAAAGCTCCTCCCCAGATTTGCAAAAACTAATAAAGACTAGATTTCGCAATATTTTAGTCTGTGTATTTTGTGCCGACTCAACTACATTAAATATTCTGTGTTAGAAAATCCCCATACTGCCCGACAACATTTTTTAACGTTTCTTTTTCTCTAGCAGGAAGCTTTAGAGGGGCAATATGCTGAGCATGAGTCATAGTCAAGACAAGGAGAGAAAGGACATCTCTGCTTGTGGGTATAGAAAGCAAAGCTAAAAATAAATTGAGTTCCTTCACAACTCAGCTGTTGCGTACAAAACCACCAGCGCAAGGTTCACATTCACGGAGGCTGATGGACTAAAGAGATATCACAGATTGTTCTATTATATACATCCATGTCGTGATGAAAACATAATTGCTAATATCACAAATACATGCCAGAGGCATGACAGAGGGCTTCTCCTGCCTATCCCCTTATAAAGGTAGGTAGGTAGGTAGAGGTCTTGTGTGTGTGTGTGTGTGTGTGTGTGTGTGTGTGTGTGTGTGTGTGTTTTACTTGTCTCATAACAAAAACATGAATTTGGAAAGTGAGGACAATTTGAGGTAGGATGGAAAGACCATTTACCTGTCTATGATGGCGCACATGTCAATGCTGACATTGGCAAAGCTTCCCGGCCTCCTTTGTGCCACCTCATATAAATTTACAAGCTGATCATCCACTTGAATGAGCTGCATGCAGCCTTGGAATGAAGGCTGAAGGACAGAGTGACTCGAGTTACTCATCTGGTTCAGAAAACCTGTGAGAGAGAAGTGGGAATGTTAAAATCTGTGTACAGCATGCTTCACTGAGCTTCCTCTGGGTACATTCTCTGCCCACAGCCATTGTTTCCAACCACTGTTTCGCTGATCCTTGCAGATGCGCATTCAGTGTAAAAGAATGAAGTCTTGTGACTTTTCAGGGAAAGAAGTAAGGGTTGAACCTAGATGAATGTTTGTCTCTGGGGTCTAGCATCCTTCAGATTTTCTCTTTTGGCATCTTCTTTCTCCTTCTGTCACATTTCTCTGTCCCTCTGCTCTCAAAGGCTTACTGCTACACTTCCACATCTGACTGTCTTCAGAGATTCGAAAATAAAACTTTCTCAAAATTTTAATATTACATCTATTTTCAATATTACTTTCAATATACATCTATTTTCTTAATTCCCTAGAAGCCTGTTATTTAGATATCAAGAAGCTAAATTTACTATTATCAGTTAAAGTAAATCTCTTTTATGGATTAATGTCTAACTTAATCCAAATTGTTATTTGCTTTACAAATGATTTCTCAATTGATAAAACCCAAAGAAATATTACAAAGAGCTAAATTTAGACATAAAGATCAGCCACCTTGTTTGAATATCTAATATATATGTGATACCTAATGTGGATAGAAGCATAAATGATAAGAAATGAAACTAAAAGAGAATAAACAATGAGACCAAATAATAAAGTAAATACTGGTGGTTCTCTACTAGAGAATAGCACATAAATATACCAAGTTTGAAATCAGGCATTAAAATTTTTTTGCAAAATAACTTTAAAATAGCACCACCAATTACTATTATGTATTTTCAATAGAAAAATGCATATTATTATTATGCACAGAAAACTTGTAGGCATTAGAAAATATTTTGCAATTCCATTAAGCATCTCTTGAAAGTCCCTCAAAGCATCTACTTTCCATGTAGTTTCCCACACCACCAGAGCAAATTTAAACTACACTAATTTGATTTAAAATCCGAAGTTATTCACACATTTATTTTAATCTAATAAATATACAGCAAAAAATAATTTATACAGAATAGACTGAGATCAAGATGTGCCATTAATTTGAGTAAAAGTAAATTTTTAATAAAAAATGTTTTTTGTAGTATAAGACAATAGAAACCTCCTTCTCTCCTTATTAATGGTTTATAATAAGTCTAATGATTATCATTTGAACCCTCTTTAAGGGTTAAACACAGAGGTGTAGTATATCCTTTCCCACCAACAGAATACTATGTAAAATAGAATTATATTTAATTTCTTGACTTAGATTTAATATAAAACTATTTCAGCGTCAAACATATAGCTCATCTATATATTTTTTTCTAAGTCCAATTTTTTTTCATTTGCATTGACTTAGTCTCCTCAGAGATTGCTGATCTTAGATAAGTCATCTATTTAATTATATGCATACATATGATTTTCAATCTGTTTAATCAAGATAATAGTGAATGGAGTTAATGTCTAAATGTCTAAATTTAACAGAGAGAAAACATGCAGCTGTAACTTTAATGACTATTCTTAACAAGATAATCATTTGGTTCTGTTTTCTGAATACTTGGGAGTCTCTACATATCCATACTAGCTTTGAAATATGCCAAAATGAGTAGATCTATTTGTGAGAGCAAGACCTTCTCTGAAGCAAGTCAGCTGTATAACAAATAGATCACTGCGGATTGGGTATAATTAGGTTCATAAAACAAGACTTCATCAGTCACTCTTTACAATGTTTCTGTTTGGATCTAATGAATTTGGGGAGTTTGAAATTGTCAAGTCCTTTCATTTTTCTAAATGAGACACATTCTAGGGGAGGATAATTATAGGACAAAGTACTTTGTATCCATTAAAATTTTAGTTCTTTTCTCCTCTCCTCGCATTATCTTTAACATTTCCAAGAGGGATTCCATTTACTCATAGCCGTTTGTAGTCACAAGCCACACAGAATTAGGTCAGGAGAGAACTGCAGAAGTGGTGGCAGGGTGTGCCTTCCGAGGCTACTTCTCAAAGAGGTCTCTGAGGTTACTAACTCTGACAAGTCAGCCATCATGCCTTGAGCAGTCTTGTAGAGAGGCCCATGAGAGATAACAAGCTGTGGTTTTAAACCATTAAATTTTGGAGAGGTTTGTGATGTAATAATAAATAACTAATAATAAAGTTGGTGATGGGAGAAAATTGTAACAAAAATCTAAAAATGTGGCAGTGACTTAAGGACTGGGTTGTCCAAGTCAGCTGGACAGACCTTGGAAGGCCTGTTAGCAGAAGCGAACAGCTTGCAGGAGGTTTCAGGTTGTCTGTAACGGCTCAAAGGCAGGCGAGGGAAAATGTTTTTGGAAATGAGATAAAACTGAGTCCTGCCACACCTCAGTAGAAAGTTTAGTAACACTGTGATAATATGAAAGGAAAAAGTCGTACTTAATGAATTGTATCATCTAGCTAAGGACATTTTCATGCAGAGAAGTCTGACATCTTCTTTCTATTTATAATTAAAACAGAAAAAGAGGAGAGAAGAGCTAAAGAAAAACTGTTAAATATGAAGAAGCCAGGACTTGATAAATTTGAAAATAAAATGTTTTCTCAATTTCTGTTTTTCCAGATGGTGAACAGTACAAAAGTTAAGAAATCTCTTCCAAAGATTGACTACCAATAAAACATAATCTAAAGATGATGATGAGGTGTGACCGTAAAATCCATGTTAAGACTGCCAAAATATATTAGGTGGTGTCTCAGAGAACCATTTAGTCAGATAAAAAACCTGTATGCAGTTTGTTGGTGTATCTTACAGATCCTCTGAGTAATACAATAGGGATTCTAATAATCTTAAGGGCATTTTCCCCTCATGTGTCAGCAGAAGCCCACAGGGGAAAATGTTTCATGGAGTAAACCTGAACGACATTCATAGGAAGCCCACAGATTTTTAAGAGAACTTTATTAGTGGTAACACAACTAGCTTGGACTCAAAGAGACATAGATAGTACAAAATGAAAAGAGGTTTTTAGACCCTAAATTTCTACAGGCAGGAAACTGACAGCTGTAAACACAGGCTACTTTTTATTTAAAAGAGCAAGGATGAATCAGACTGGTAGAACTGAGAACCCAGAGGGCACGGCTAAGAGCCATGGAGAACCATTTCTAGGAAACTGCAGGACTGAATTCTAATCAAGAATTATCGACATGTACCTGACTGGATTTTAGAAGCAGTTGTTCCTGTGTAACTCTTACTTTCCCTCCTTTGTGTGGGTGGCATAGAACTTGTTCACAGGTCTTCAAACGAGCAGCTATATTTTAGTAACTGTACCTAAACATCAGCATTTGGGTATGAACTTGACTTAGACAATGAGTTACTGGATTTTGAGCAGATCCTTAATGGGATGATACTTTGAAGGGCCTTTGGAGGAGGGAAATGTACTTTTCACATGGAGGAGACATGAGTCTTTGTGTCCCAGAGGGTAAACACTCGTAAACATCCTCCAAAAGAGCCATAAATCTTTACCTCTCCTATTCATACCTTTGTGTAGTTCCCTCTCACACCGAATCAGAAGTGACCTGTGTGACACATAAAACACGGCAGAAGAGACAGCATATATGTGACTTCCAGAGCTTAGTAATATAAGACTTTAGAGGCTCCCCCTTGGTCTCTTGGACACTTGCTCTGGGGAAGCCAGCCCGTGTGCCAAGAGGAGATTCCAGCAGTCAGTGGGAAGGTACCCATGTGGAGAGGAACTAAGACCTATGACTAACAGTCAGCAGCAACTTGCCACCCACGTGAGCAAGCCATCTTGAAGAGCAGCCTCCAATCCCAGTCAAACCTTCAGATAGATGACTGAGGCCCCAGGAAACACACCACTGAAGTCTCATAAGAAACTTCAAGCCAGAACATCTCAGCCAAGTCGCTCCTGAATTACTGACCCATAGAAAAAAAAGAGAGAGAGTAAATTATTACTGTGTTGAGCCAGTAAGTTTTGAGGTAGTTTAATTCAGCAACAGATGGCTAATTCTGATTATTACTAACAATTCCTGCCTTCACTTTCTCAAATAGTTTTTAAAAATTAGAAACCAAATAACAAAAATTAGCCTGCAAAACAGACTGGTAGCATGTTGGCCATTCCCTAGGAGTTCTCAGTGGGTTAAAGATATTAGGCCTCTGATGGTGAAATTCCTGATGCTCTCACTCCCTTCAGAATGCGGGACACATTTTCTGTATTGTTCCCTTAATGTACAAAGATAATGCCACTAAAATGCTAGTGTATTAGCACCTGTGATGCTTTTAGTGCCTACGCTAAAGGAATTAACTTACTTAGTAGAATAATAGCAGGATTGTTTAGAGATACAAACTTGCAGCTGGGATTTTGAGGGTCAGAAATGAATAGAAATAAAATGGATAGAAAGGTAAACTTAATTAAAATTTGCCAATTTAGTAAAAAGAGTATATTGAATAAAGAGGTAAATTTTTGTTTGTTTTGGCTTAGAGCTTTAAATTTATTATATCTATGAATTTGGAACAAAAAAATCAGTATTCATACATGGGTTGTTACAAGGTTCTACAATTTCACAATGTGTTAGTTACAATACTCACAATGAATTTTAATTCTGTCAGTGTCCATAGCATCACACTATCAGTAAACTGGGAGACCTTCTTCCCTCTTTACAGTGTTGTCATAACTGTGTTACCTAACGGGCATGTTTGAGATTTTCATTATAAGACTCAGCATAAAAAACTTCATAGATGATTTGAAGTCCACTTGGTTATTTTATTATTCTTGCTGACAAAAGAAACACATGCAATTTCAAGGTTTTAAAATTTTAATACATCAGAAATACATCACTGAAAAACATGCTGATATTTCTTGTGACATTAAAATGCCAATCTATATTGTTGCAAGTTCTAATATTAACCTGGGAGGGACAGAAAGAACAAACCATAGGCAAAGGGGATGAAATTTTTACGTGTCTAAAATCATGTGCACACAAGATTTCTCTCTATTGATACTTATTTTAAAGTTGTGAAGTTTGGGAATTCAGAGAGAGATTGGAGGAATGCTGTAAGGATACTAAAAACCATTTAGTGTCCTGCTTTCAATATAATCTTGGGAGACTGTGAAAAATGTCTACTAATCTCTACTGTATACCCAAACTCCCTTAATAACGGACTCTTATGACTATTTGAGTCTAAGCAAGTAGAGTGTTAGACAGGCTAGAAGTGAGCCCGGGGGCGGCTGGCACCACTCCTCTGCAGTGACACTAGCCATGCAGCACACCCGCCCTGTGAGGCTGTGAGATTACCTACAATACAGGTTGATTGAGCAAGTAAATAAATATATGGAGGGAAGTGGGACCAGGTTTTCATTGTCTGGAAGCAGTGTACAAATGCAAAATGGAAAATCCTGAGTGGATTCTGTGAGTTTGGATTGAAAATTTAACCTATCAGTGTGCACTTAGAGTTTTCAACATATTTAGGTAGACGCAGAAATAATTGATCTGGAATTGTGTGTATTTATAACATACAGATGGTTTCTACCATGTACTAAAGACAGGCTGGGAACAGGGTTACCCCCATAAGCAATTTGTATCTCTAGTTAAGACTTTAGTTTCTCTTCTGAATACAACCAGGACTCCTTGGAGAAATGGCTGATCATAGAGCTGGGTTAGAGAAAGTACAGTATGAGCCTGAGACTTTTTGCTGAACCAGAGAGTAAAGAAGTGTTCCAAGAACGATGGAGTCATGTCAGAATGACATAGGAACCAGCCTGAAACGAGCTTCTACTGCTGAAATCTAAATAGTCTGAGTATAAAATAATTTGAGCATAGAAGGATATTTTGAGTATCAAAAGAAGGAAGGAAGGAAACAAGGTAGGAGGAAGAAAGAAGGAAGCAAGTGAGTTAGAAAGAAAAGGAAAGAAGAAAGAAAAGGAGAGAGAAAAAGAAATTAATTTATAGATCCTATCTCATTGAATAAAATAGGAAGCCATGAGTATTCCTGAATAAAAATGAATAAATAAATGGGAGAACAGAAATCTCTTACTATAGTACTGTGTTAACTAATAAGTGTAAAAGGCATGTTGGAATTAGAAAGTCACCATTTGCCAACCATTGTAATAGTAATTAATTCAGGCAAGAAATAACAATTGATGTTCAAATGAGTGAGTGAAAATTGGATGACGAACAAAGTCTCAAAGTGTCTCCTTAAAAACATTAATTTCAAAGGAGAAACAGTCATTTTACAGCATAGAAACCTGGCAGACATCTTTGTAACCAAGTGATCAAAGTTATCACCACCAGGAAAGGGACCAACTAACATTGTGGACAACCTGGTAAGATGCAATGATAAGAATACGACGCCACCTGGTGGTACTCTTGTCCAGAGTATATAACCTAGGTCCCATCACTAGAAAACATCAGACTGACCCAAACTGACACGACCTTCGTGAATGACCAGGATGTGAATGCTAAGAATCAGCTGATTCTGACCTACAGGGACTGGAGAGGCAGAAAAACCTGTTTGATGTGTGATCTCAGATTGGGTCTTTTTGCTACAAAGGACATTACTAGTCAATTGATAAAACATGAATGAGGTCTCTGAGTGAAAGTTATACTGGTGGCTTTTGTACTTTCCCTGCAAAAATTTGAAAGTTTTAAATTGCTTGAAAATAAAAACCATTTAAAAAGAAAACAAAATTTAAAAAGTTTGAAAATAAAAATGATTAAAATGAAATGGTGCTTTATGCTAAAAATTCTACCATTCTGGTACTTTATTTTTGGATTAAATTATTTCCCAATAAAGTGAAATTCTCCTGTCTCCATTTTCCCATGTCCCACATATTCTTTATTCCATGCTACTCTTCATTTACTGCCCGTGAATTTTCAATGAAATTGTGCTTCTTCATTTCAGTGACGATTTCCAGGTAACCAAAGGATATCTTTACCCTTTAACTTGACCTTTCAGTGGCATTTGACGCTTGATCCTCATGCAACCACTCAAAACTCCTCTCCAATTTAAAAATTAAAATAATGTTAATTGAATCATTAAATAACTATAATAATATTCTGCAAAAGTTTAATATTTTTCTCCAATATATACTTTATGCTTCAAATGAATTTATCACAATTAGAAATGCTTCTGTCATATTTTTGTGTGCTTTGCTAGTTCCCTAATTAAATGCTTAGGATGTCTACCCTTGCTATGTTTCAGCCACCCTGTTCTCTTATCTGTGCCTCAGGAAAACCAAGCCCTTTCCATCTGGAATTTTCTTCTCTGTCACATTTTTCATGCATGACTTATTTTTATGATTCAGGTCAGCTCAAATGTCACCTTCCAAGAGGGGCCTTACAAAAGCACTCTATTAAAAAATATTCTATCAATTTTCTCATCCTAGTTCTTCAGCTCCTTATTTTTTGTCATAGAACTTTTCATGATTTACACTTAATCTGGATTGGTTTACTTATTTACTCACATAGGAGTGTCTTATGTGTGTCTATGTATGTTTTTCAATTTTTTTCTTTCAGCCCATTAGTTTCATGACATAATATTGTCAGTCTTCTCCACGATTTTTAAAAAACATATCTAATGAGAAAAAGTCACATACCATAAAACTCATCACCCTACTTTTATTAAATAATCCATGGAATATACAGAAGATGTTCAAGATATCAGGTGTCTATTATAAAGTTTAGAAATAATTATTTTTAAGTGAATTGAAGATATCCTTTATACATACTCTGTACCAGTTTCCAGTCTTTATGGACCTCTCTGTATGTTAGGTGAATGAAGAAGTGAATGAATATGTTTGAGTTTTATCCTGGAATGAGGTGATGTTTAACCTGTGTCTTCACTGCCTTCAGGTCTCTGTTTCAGTTGCCTTATCCCAGAGGCTGCTCTGACCACCAGTTAGATAACACTACCCGCTCTTAGCTTGCTAGCCCCCTTCCCAGTTCATTTTTCTTCAACTCTTATCACCATCTGATATATCGTATGTTTGTTGATAGTTTTTTCTCCTTTTGTAAGAATATAAAGTTGATGAGATTTTGACTCTGCTGGATCTTACTTAGTAGGGGCTCAACAACTGTCTTTAGAATGAACAAATAAACAACGAAGAATTTCGAGCAAGGAAATGACTTGATCAATTCATGTTATGTTATTATCTCTCTGGTGGAGACAAGAATAGGCTGGCGGGAAAAAAAATCTCAAAGCAGGGCTTGTCTTACAATGGTGCCATTGGAAAAGTTCCAAGTTCTATCTAGAATATGTCAATAAAGTTAATATAGAGGAAAACAGATGAAAAATATTTCACAGGAAGCTATGAGAGAATTGGCGGATCTGAATACTGCACAGAAAGACAGACAACTTGCATAATTCTAAGATTTTTCACTGAGCAATTATTTATGAATGCTCTTGTCTCTTCTGCTACCAGCAGAGGAGACAAGAAGAGCATTAGGTCTTTGAGAAGTTGGATGAAAAGGAGCAGAAGAGAGGGTGGTGGGTAACTCCGACAAGTTCAAAGCTGGACTTTTCAAGTCTGAAGTATCAGGATACTCAAGAAAAAATGTTCGAACTGCAGGTTAATATTAATGTCTGGAACTTTAGGTAAGAGATCAGAATTTGTAAAGGATTTGCGAATAATTATTGCTATGGAGGTGAAAGAAAACTGCATAAAGCAAAAGTAAATGAATGGGACTATATGAAATTAAAAAGCTTCTATACAGCAAAAGAAACCATCAACAAAATAAAAAGGAAACTGACTGAATAGGAGAAGATATTTGCTAACGACACCTCCAATAACTCATACAACTCAACAACAAAAAACAATCCAATTATATGAATGGGCAGAAGACCTGAACAGATATTTCTGCCGAGAAGAAATATAAATGGCCAACAGATACTGAAAAGATGCTCAACTTCCCTAGCTATTAGAGAAATGCAAATCAAAACCACAATGAGGTACCACCTCATACCTGTTAGAATGGCTGTCATCAACAAGACAAGTAAATTATCTCAATTACCCTTGATGTGATCTTTTGAGACTTTTCAATGTTCTGCATTTGGTATAAAGATGATTTTTTTTTCTGTTGTAAGAACATCTCCATGTTTGTCAATGAAGGATAAGGTAAGAGTTGGAAGGCATAATATTTTGAACAGGTTTCGAATCTCGCTAACCCAATTGATACTGCCCAATAATAATTTTCCCCCAATTTCTGACACTATCTATTCTGAGTTATTTTTAAAAAATGACTGTTGTATATGAAAGCATTTGTAAAATTTATACCACAGTAAATTTTTTATTATAATGTAAATTCTCTACAATGAGAAAATTTATTTAACATTTACTATTCAATATATCACATTACAGAACACTAAGAAAAGAACAGAAATAATAATCTCTAGATATGATACAGCAATATGAGGAGCCTGAAACTTTCCCAGGTTAAAAAAACTAGATATTCTAGACAAAATGTAACATATATTTTAAATTGTACCTATGTATCCAATAAGGTAGGAGAAGCTTTCAGGGATCAAAGAAAAAGAAAAAGCCAAAATTCAGCATGCTAACTGATACAGAGCTATTAGGATTCAGGGGGTATCTGCTAATCTTTATAATGCGGATTTGAAAGGCCAAGTGGAATTGGAAAGCATGTGAACTTGTAAGAAATAGGACCAACCTCCCACTCCCTATCCCCACCCACGCACCCACCTGTACCTCCACATACACCTTAAAATGCTAAAATCTCATTTGAAGCAGATACTGTAGGAAAATTCACTAGTCAGCAAAGAGAGATGACAAGGAAATTTGTCTTACTTTTTCTAGCTTATAGAAAGAAAATGAAAAATAAAAAAATAAATTACTTCCTGAGAGTTCATAAACTATAATCTTGCTCTACAAATTATGGCTTTCAGATTTATACTGATGATAAGGTGCAACTCCCAAGTCAAGAAATTAAAATATAAAAAGTGTTATCTTTAGAAAGAATTACAAGATTTCTGAAGATAAAAACATAAAAAATTTAAACTCACAATTTAAAAATATAAAACATAAGAAAACAAGCATAATAAACAAGGTAGAGCAGAAACATCATAAAAATTTGTCCCCTATGAATTTCAAATAAATCTAGAATTGTGAGTATGGTAAAACAATAAAAAAAATTCAAAGAAATAAAAAATGGAACCAAACATATAAGAAATGAATGAGATGATATTAAAAGAACCAATCAGATTTGATAAATAACCAAATAGGTCTTCCAGTAATGAAAATATATTATTGAAGTTCAAGAGTCATTGTTGCATTAAGCAGATGAGACATAGCTATAGAATGTATTTATGAACTGAAAAATAGATTGGATATACAGAATGTAGACCAGAAAATGAAAGAATTAAAAAATTAAATATAAATTTTTAAATGTGAAAGATGAAAATGATTTCTAAATATATTTGATTAAAATTTCGGAAGAAATTCAAAGATAAGGTATCTGAGAGCTTTCCAGAACTGTTTAAAAATTCAGATTCAGAAAGGACAATAATTCCCAAACAAAATAAAAAAAAAATAGTCTCCTACTAGAGACTGAATAGTGTAAGAGCAGATCACTAAAACGGAAGAGAGAACAGAGGACTCCTGAGGAACAGCAATACTCAAGCAAGCAAGAAATTTCTTATGGAAAAACAAGGGGTATAATAGAGTAGAATAAAACATTCAAAGTGCTGAAAGAAAATAAAATTCCAATCTAGAATTGTATATCAAGCTAAATTACAGATGGTGAAATTATTTTAAAAAACTGAACCAAATCTAAAGGATGTGTGTCAAAGAGAAAGAAATTGAGTCCAGAAAAAGGAGAAATACAGAAAGGCACAGTAAGAGAAAAAAAATCGCAGACATGAAAAATCTAAAAATGCACTGACTTTATAAAAATAAAATTATGAAAATGATAACACTGAAGTTAAAAAAGAGATAGAACTAAAAGGCAGGACAAAAATTGGGATATGAAGGAAGTTTTTATACCAAGTGTTATGGACTGAATTCTGTCTCCCTCAAATTCGTATGTTAAAGCCTCAGCCTCCAGAGTGACTGCATTTGGGGACAGGGCCCTTAGAGAGGTAGTTAAGGTTAAACGAGGTCATAAGGGTGGGCTCTCATTCCTTAGGGCTGCTGTGCTTATAAAAAGAGGAGACCGGGGGATCTCTCTCGCAGTGCCCAGAGGACAGGCCATGTGAGGGGTCAGTGCTAAGGCAGCATCTGAAGCTGGGAAGAGAGGCCTTCTCAGAAACCAACCCTGGCAACCTGATTTTGAACTTTCAGATTCCAGAACCCTGAGAAAATGAATTTCTGTTGCTGACGCCCTCCCGACTGTGGTGTTTGTTACGGCAGCCCGAGCAGACTAACAAGTCAAATTTCTTCTGTGGCTGAAGAGAAAGATCAAGACATTACTTTTGACTTTTATACCCATGAAAAATTATAAGGATAATTCCTAAAATATGAAATGTGGAGTATATATATTTTACATTTAATGGTAGAAGGGACATATTTTCTAAAAAGTATTTGGTCAAGTAAAAGGAGAAAAGGAAGAATGAAAGAAATATAGTAAAAGCAGGACTGAAAACAAAATAAGAGGGTAGAAACATATCCAAGTATAGCAACAGTTAAAATCAGTTTTAACAACACTGAACATCACACTAAAAGGATAGACTGTAGCACTAGAGTATTTTTTAAAATCTAGTGATATACTGTATCCATAAAGCATCTCTGAAGCACAGAAATGAAGAAAAGTTGCAATTAAAATATTTGGAAAGGATAAGCAAGGCAAGTACAAATTTTTGAAAAACGCGGCGTGGATATGATGACGTTATTATGCCAACGTCAGTGACAAAAGTCCAAAAAGATTGATATAATTTATCAAACTGACATTCGCATTATATGTAGGGAGGTACAGGCACTGGAGCAAGTGTGTCTTCGTTTAATCCTGCTTATTCTAGTTCATCAATTGTATGTTTTGCTAAATGACTTAAAAATTGTTTTTCCTTCCTCATTTCTAAAGAAAACACTATTTATCTTACAGTATCATTTGGAGAATGAACCAAAGACACGTAAATTATTTAGCATGCATTCTGACACACAGCAACACTCACCGTTACTGAGGAGGAGGCAATGACAAAATATATTTTTAAGATAAAACCAAAAAAACAAAAGGTACCACAAGGGATAAGGCAGCTTAGCATATGACGGCAAAGGTATAATTCACTAGAGAGATACAAATATTCTAAATGTATCTGCATCTTGTAACACAGTATTCACATAAAATAAAATTTCAAAACATTCAAGCACTATTTCCTCACGAAACCCTTGCCGACGATCACCCCTTCCCCCAGATTCTAGAGTGTATCAGTGACGCCTGAAGTTACAACCCTGTCTCACTTCTCTCCTACCAGATGCTGTAAGCTCCCTGAGCACTGGAATCACCTTCTGCAGCCTCAGTAGCAAGCTACAGACATGACACAGACCAAGCATCCAAACCAATATGTTAGACAATTAAGAAGTAAATGTATTTGAAAGAGAAATTTAACAGATACAACTTTTATTTTATTTTCAAAAAAGACTAAACTACTTAAATTACAAATTACACATTATATTTGTCCACACGCACACATATTATCCTTAAACCCAATATTATGCAGATTGTCATGTGTACACACATTTCTAAGATGATGGAAGCATAATTCACCAATTTCTTTTAAATATCTATAATCCCCAAATATATAGAACTCCTGGCACAGGGACTTGATAAACTGACCCTGGTTCTACTTCCGTTGCCTTTGAAAACTCACCTAAATAACAAGATCAAAAATAAAAGAATATTAAACTTTGCAACGTCAAAGAAATTAGAGTACCAGGATGGTGAGGGATTACAACAGTTTTAAAAGATAATGAAGGCGACCTGGAGTAGAAACAGACGGTGCAAGAGAAAAAGACCTTAAATACCTGTGGAGGGAACTGCCTCTGAGAAGTGAGCCACACTGCACAGCCAAACTCCGGAAAGACTCAAATTCCAGAGATAAAATGTGTCACGAAAACGGGCAAGGGCAGGTGACATCCCTCCCACTCCTCTAAAATAGTGCAGGAATCACACCTGGAACAGTTGCAACTGGGACTCTCAGCTGAAGGCAGTCACTGGAGGGAGAAGGTATGTGTGAAACTGAAGGTCAAACTAGGAGAAAGCCAGTGACGTTGCAAAGTGGACGGTGCAATCCCTGCTCTTCTCATGCTTCCAGAATGTGCTCCTCTGAAGGAAATAAACAGTCTCAGGAAAAGGCCACATTACTGTCACTGATCGTCTGATTAAGCCATTAGTCAACAAGCTTCACCTAGAGATGAACACCTGTTCAAGGCACTTTGCTTCTCCTATGTATGGACTTTGGTAATGTAGATCACACAACCATGCATGGATAAACGATTCATGTGCCTTTCTTCAAAGTGTCAAAAAAAAAAACTTTTATCATTTGAACACTGATTTCATATGAATACATTAGTGAGCAAGATTTGAAGAAGTACAATAAATTGTACTTGAGGGAACCTGTCAGTATCCGCAGAGATCTACAAATAAATTATTTTCCATTGTAACAGTGGAAAACCCATGTTATGAATAGAAAAGTACACATTTAGCAATTTTATTGACCTAAAGGTCCAAAATTCTTCATTAGAATGCTATAATATTAGCAGTTTTCCCCCTCCCTAGTTACAAACACACACATACACACACACACACACACACACACACACACATACACACACACACACACACACATTTTGTGGGGAAAAATAAGAATTAAACCTGCTCCTGTTTGAGTAAAGGGAAAAATGATAAAACCTGAATTGCAGTCTAAAGGTTTACAGTTTCTGAGCTAAATGCAGGCCTATTGGAATATCTGAGATTCATCTCTGTGAAATGAGTTTTATTGTCAGTATGGTTTTCCATTATTTAGACTAAACTCCTATCATCTGCTAGAAAGACACATAAAACAAATGGATTTGCAGACTATGTTTGCTTTCTTCTGATGAATGTAGCTGTCCCCAGTCTTCTTTTTGGAAGCATAAGTAAAATATTGGCCGTTTATATCTTCTAAAATGTTTATCTATCTCCAATGTATACCTTCTTCTGTACATAAAAATGTGCCAAAGAAAATATAATTCTTTACCCAGCAAAAAAAATAAAAAATAAAAATAAAAATAAACCTGGGCTTGGGTACAGTAAACTAAAAGGCTTCTGCTGTGGCTCTGAGTGATTAACAAGCATTGCTGTCCGACTCAGTACCATGATCTACACTTAATACAAAGACTAGAAAATTCAAGGAAAGCTTCGGACACAGTATTTTCTGTTTATTGCTTATTCCTAAAAACAATGCAAGAGAATGATCTATTTGTCAAATCCATAAATCTCCTTTATAAAGTAGTAATTACTCTCAATTAATATTTCAGTGCTCTAATAATTAAATATTAAAATAAGATATACCCTCTTTCTTTTGTACCTAACCTGTCAAAATAACAAATCAACAAAAGAAATTTCTCCTACATTGATGGCAAAGAATATAAAAACACTTTAGAATACTTACATTTGTAATTACTTTTGGATTTATATCAAATTTGTCATAAAATGACAACTTTTAACAATTAATAATACAACGACTTTTCTTGGTAAAAAAAGTTAAATCTAGTAAGACAGATACATTTTGCTAATATGTAAACCACAGGAAACACTGGCCATTTTGAATGCTTTGTAAAACTGGCATCCTTGATGGTTAGAACCACCATGAAGGGTTAAGAACGGGTGGGGAAACCTATGTCTTTTCTCAGTGAGATCTCCCCTGGTATCCCGGGGATCAGTTAGATTGAAATACTGGGACTGAATATACTGATATATACAAGGGAGAATATGAACCATCTTGGGCTTGTCAGCAAAGAACGTGTAGAAGACACAAGAGCCACAGAGGAGATGGGGGTGCAGCTTGGGCAAGCCGGGCCTATAGAGAGGCAGTTTTGGCAAAGAGTGTGAGTATGGGGTTCCCAGCAGCCAGGCCATCGCGGATGCGGAGGTGAATGGAGTCTGAGTGCGTTCCTTCTCTCCAGTGCTCGATCCTACGGCATTGTGGAGATAGATACATGCAGCAGGCCCTCCAACTTAGTGCCAGTAAAAAGAAAAAAGCTTCATACATCTGGCTAAGCTTCCATCCCATTAATTTCCAGGGAGGACAAAGTCTCCTAATTCTAGCATTCAAAACAAAGTTAGAGATGTAGAGTAAAGGTTCTAAGGTATAAGCAAGAGGATTGAGTACTGAATGCTACGAAGTTACTACATGACAGAGGGCGGACCGATCTCTGACTTCTGTTAAGAGCAGGAGAAAAACGTTCCTGGGATGCAGTTCGAGAATGAACAACTGGGTACAACACCTTAAATGAAGGGAAATTCTGATAGGAGCCAAACAGAAGTTAGAAAAAAATGTTTCCAAATGAAAACCCCAACAGGGACATTAAAATATGGCCAGGACGGCCAATGTCTGTCTTAAGTGGCTTCTTGAGGCGACATTCACCATCTCACAGTTATATTACCTAAGACTGTGGTAAACTTTTCACACTAACAGGCTTAGAACTTTCTCCTTGTCAGCACCCAAAACTAATTCTACCATTCAAAACAAACTTAACTTCGGGGTAAGAGCACATCAGCCAAACTGAGAGAATGTTTATTCATTAAAATGTGAACTGCAACTGTACCCTGGACTGACAGCCTGTGCAGCTTTCTCCTGCTGGTCAAAGAAAATAATTCAAACGTTTCAGCCTACTATGAGCTGTACTGCGGGGACAGGTCATGGAGAAGAGCTTTGAGAGAGGGTCTCTCGAAGCCACTGTAGCAGCTACAGAACCTGCTGCCCGTGTTTACATAACCTGTTCATTTCTGAATGGTACGATACATCATCATCCATTTCCCCATACATATTTAAATAAACATATATACATCCTAATATATATATGACTATGATGTATTAAAATATATAACAAGATATACACACTGTCATGCACACGCATACACACAGAATATACACACGAGTGAACAAGGCTGGAGAGGCTGCTAGGGAGGGAATAAACTTGTCCTTTGTTTCTTATACTAAATGAGTGACACTTGGGTTTAATAGAGATTAATATGATGAAAATAATTTAACCATGCTATAATCAAATATTTTGTACTAAAAGTGGTCTGTTAATGTAATATTTATTAATGACATTATTAATTTGCATGAAGAATGTCTGTTTAGATTTATATCTGAAAATATGTGCGAGAATATAACCATTCTCTAATTTTACCAGGCATACTCTTCAAGCCCACAGTCGGTGTTCTGTGAATATAGGAGAATTTTGTAATCTGCAGCCTCCATGACACTATAAAAGACTAAATTCAGTCAAGAGGAAAGGCATATAAAAGTGGAAGAATAAGTTGTTAGGCAAAAATGTCAATTTTCATGAATTTCAAAGCATAAAAAAATTAAAGGTCTCTTCCTGCAGAGTCAAAGCAAAAGCAAAGTGTTAACATAAATGGAATAAGTTTATTATTCACTAGGCCATGTATCACACATAAACTGAAGAAAAGTCAATAACAGTATATAAAGAACCAACTTAGAAAAGCGAATTGTAGTTTCTTGGGAAAGTAAATAGGGCCTCTTCTCAGAATATCATCCTCATAAATTCACAGTGGTTAAATTCCACCGCAAAAGAGATATATACAAAGGTAGATTACACAATTAAATGTGATCCCTGTGATTATATATACCTCTAGATTTAAAAAAATTGATTTACTAAAATCTTAATTTCGGATATGAGCCTTCCTATTAATGCCCACATTGAAGCAGTAGGAGGGTATTTGGATTGAATTAAATCCCCTTTGCGACTGTGAGTTAACAATGTTACTGTTTAAAACATCTTTGAATATTGTTAACTACTCATTCATTGATAATCAGTTGTAGCTTATATACTGTAGTTATTTCCCCCTTGATATCGAGCTAGATAAGACTGAAACCAAAAAGTCATCAACAGCCTTTATTAAGCAATGTCCCCAGGCACAGACTTTATTAAAGTCACAACCAGTAACGAGAAAGATCAAGTTTGGGGTTGACAGATAATGAGTTTAATTCTGAGTATGTTCAGTCATAAAGGACGGTGGGATGTTTAGAAGATTTCCAACTGGAATCTGGAAATAGAGCCACAAAAGACCAGGGAGAAGAAACAAACGAAATCCATCATAGCAAGTCCTTTTTTCCCTGATTTGGAAACATGGTTATAAAGTACTAGTCAAATTTTTTTTCTCTTATATATAGTCCAGAGGTTTCTAAGCCAACCAGGTGATTAATTGCAATAAAACATTTGCAATAAAACATTCCTTCCTCGATGCCACTTCTGTTGATTTACATTTCAATAACGGCATCTCTACAGTCAGACCCCTGAGGGAAGGAACTGTGACCTATTCATTTTGGCATCAGATACATGAAGTGTTTATTCATGGTTTTTAATTAAATTGCACAAATCCAGAGAGATGTAGCTGTTTTAGTTGGGTGTTTTCAGCAATATCAGAAAACATAACACTTCTACAGCTGAAAGAAACTTTACAAAGACATGATTGGCAAAAAAAAAGTGATCTTTAGAACTCAGTTCAGAAAAATCATTTGGTGGACTCACATGTGCTCTTATTTTAAAGAAGACCCTAGTACTAAAGAGGTCAAGTGACTCGCCTGACGTTTACAGAGCTAGAGCACCTCGTGATCTCAAAATGATGCTCCTTCCAGCTTTGACTGGGCCGTGGGTAGAGGGGCAGGCTGGACATGAAAGGTACAAGTGTTTATTCATCTCTTCCGTAAGGTCTGAAGAATGTGGCTTCAATTACTGAAGTGTCTCAAAATATCAGACACCCCTATGTTCAAAATAAATACAATGTACTATCTAAGAGCTAAAGGAAGTTTCCAGATTAACCACTATTTGCATTAAAGACAGAAAAAAAAGAAACAACCTTGACATTTTTTGGAATATTCCTCTAATTTTTGTTTACTTAAGAAATGTTCTCAATCTTCTTCCATATCAAGATAGTAGGCCAACTTTCCAGAATGGAGGCTGCACATGTCAAATAGCTGGCCAGGCTGCTGTGTGGCTAGGCATGGTACACATGACATAATTATGATAAATGGAATCTGAGTAAAATCTGTTAGGGATTCTGGCAGCGTATTTCTCACTAATGGTGAGTGTTTATGGGTGGAGTGGCAGGGGGAGTGGGGAGAGAGAAGGATGGGGATGGGGTGGGATTGGAGAGGGGAGGAAGAGGGAAAGAGGGTGAAGGGGGCGGGGGGAGGCTCCTACTTGCCTTTGTACACTGCTGTGTTAGAACAACCATATCAGGAAAGGGTGACTACAAAGGCCAGCTCATTAAGGGTGACAGAGTGAAAAATAAAGTTCCTAGCACCAGATGACCATAGAAATAACCAAATCTAGAACTCCTTCCCTACAAGTTTCTCATTAGATGAAATAATAATGACCATTTTAAATTCATTATTGGTTAAGCTAGTGCTTGTCAAGTATTGTGTTACCTGAGGCCAAAAGTGTGATAACTGGCACAATCACCCTGAAATGGAATAATTTAGGTTCATCTATTTTGTAAAGAGCTGAAATGAGAGCATAAATTCCTTCATTCACTGAATGCATTTTGCCTTTCTCCTGTGTGAATGAGTTATATGACAGCACAGGGAAATCTTGATATTTCTGAGTTCAGCTTATTTAATATCCTTATGTCCTTTAATTATGTACTAGATCAAGCTGGGACTAGCCTTACAGCAATTTTAAAAATTCTTTTTACAGAATCAATTAGAACTTCTATTTCCAGGCATTCCAGATCTCATGGCCATCTGGTCATACAACCTTTCCCATACCTTTACCCCGCTGTGACACTATAGAGAGGCCACAGGCAAAGGAAACAACAGCAACCAAACACTCATTTTCATTCAACTAGTTTTTGTTTTTCTGCCAATGTAGTTGTGCAGCTTAGAACTGGGAATTCCCTGCCATAATATGTGGCCACATTTCCATACAAATCCACCTCTCCTCAGTGAAATAAAAAGTATTTTACTTTTAAAATAAACTGAAAGGAGAAAGTTGGTCTTTATGAAAGACTAATTGAACCAATGAGCTGGAGAAGGTTTGTCATGCATCTATTCAATATCAGTCATACATTTTAAGAAATAATCTTGTTTATTCCTATAATAAAAAAACTTGACACCCAAAGTTCTAAGATCTAAAAGTATATAAATAATTCTGTGTTCAATAATTAGAGAATATACAGTCTTCTCGAGAAAACATGGAACATTTACAAAAATTGACAATATAATAAGCCACAATACACGTCTCAACATATGTCCAAGAACTGATATCTCTGGCTATGATGCAATCACATAGGAATCAATAAATCATCACCTATGTGCGCATAAAATTTTAAAAATCACTTTTAAGTAGTACATGGACTAATAATTGTAACAGATTTTAAAAGGCACTGAACATTACTAACGGTAATGAAAATATTATACAACCCAGATGGCAAACAATGTACTGAGCTTCAAAGCTGCTCCTGAAGTGTGGACACTGGCTAATCCCAGTAAATCTAGACTTCATTTTGGCAGCCTTTGCAGACATGGATCAGAAGTCAAGGATCCAACCTTAACTAATGTGGGAGATCAAGTTGGAGACCTTCTCCCTATTAAGCTAGGATCCTCCAAAATGTATACCCCGGGTAAAGGGTGAACCAAAATTTAATATCTCATTCTTTACTCTCAGGGGACTTTAGAGAAGAATGGTTCTGAGCAAGGAGAGAGAAAGAAAATGGTAAATACTCATTCTTAAGAAGTTTGAGTCATGTGCTAGCCTTCATGTAGATTTAGGTCCAGAAACTTCAATCCATAAACTTGGTGAAAGACATCCTCTAAAATAATGACTGTGACTCTAGGTGACTGGGAGAATTCTTGATGAAGGACAGGACCTTCACCAGAGATCTCAAAAAATTCACAGAATAATTTATTTAAGGATAATGAGAAGTACAGAGTCAAAGATAGTCAAATATTCAAGGAAAGAGAATAAGCCAGCATAAGTAGTGGTAAATAATTCAAGTACTGGGAGCATCGGCTACAGATTATAATGTATTTGCAGACAAACAAAAATCAAGAAACACTAAGAGGAAATTCTAAAAGATTTTGTTTATTTTTGAGATTCTAGAAGGAATAATGAGCAAAGAAATTGGTAAATATGTTGCTAAATATACACAAATATTAAACTATTAAAAAGTAAAAATGATATAAAATCCAAATGCTGACAAGAATATAGAGTAACAGGAACTCACATTCATGGCTGGTGGGAACAAAATTGGTACAAACTTCGGAAGATATTTGATGGCTTCTTACAAATCTAAGTATACTTTTACCATATGATACAGAAATTGTGCTCCTTGGCATCTACCCAAAAGAGCTGAAAAATGATGACCACATAAAAAACCTGCAATTTGATGTTTGTAATAGCTTAATCATAATTGCCAAAACTTGGAAACAAGCAAGATGCACTTTGGCAGGTGAATGGCTAAACAGACAACAAAGTATTATTTAGTGCTAAAAAGAAGTGAATTAACCAACCATAAAAAGACATGGAAGAACCTAAATGCATATTACTAAGTGACATAAGCCAAATCTGAAAAGGCAGCATACTGTATGATTCTAGAAAAGTCAAAACTATAGAGATAGTAAAAAGATCAGTGGTTGCCAGAGTTTGGGGAGAAAGGATGAAATGATTAGGCAGAGAACAAAAGATTTCAGGGCAGTGAAAACACTCTGTATGATACCATAAGAATGAATACATGTCATCATGCATTTGTTCAAACCCACAGAATATATAACACCATGAGTGAACACTAATGTACTATGACTTTGTGTGATGGGATCTAGAAACAATAGAATCAGACTTTATATGTGTCTGTTCATATGAATTTCAGAAACAGGAAGCACTAAATAATATTTTGGTTAGAAAGATGTCTTACATTTAAAAAATGGCAGACATCACAAATTCAGAATAATGGTGTGTCTAGGGGTAAAATGCAATAGGGGAGAGGCAAGCAGGAAACTTCTAACTCAGTCATGGGTCCAAGGATGTCTCTTTATTTATTTATTTATTTATTTTTAAAATATGCACTTCTTAACCCTAAAGACTCCATAAGAACACTGCTAGTAAAGTTTCTGGATACAAAATCAATGTTCAAAAATCCATAGCATTCTTATACTGATAACAAAATGTCAGAAAAAGAAGTGGAAGAAATAATTCCTTTTGCAATTGCAACAAAAAGAATAAAATGCCTAGGAATAAATCTAACAAAACATGTGAAGAATCTATAAAATGAAAATTATAAGACCCTATTAAAAGAGGTAAAAAGATATTCTGTGTTCTTGGATTGGAAGAATCAACATAGTTAAAAAGACCATATTACTCAAAGCATTATAGAGATTTAATGCAATCCCCATCAAAATCCCATTGGCATTTTTTAAAGAAATAGAACAAAAAATCATCAGATTTGTATGAAAGCACAAAAGACCTCAAATTGACAAAGCCAATCTGAGAAAAAAGAATGAGGCTGGAGGCATAACTCTGCCCAACTTAAAATTATATTATGAAGTGACAATAATCAAAATGGCATGGTATTGGCAGAAAAACAGGCACATGGACTAGTGAAACAGAATAGAGAGTCCAGAAGCAAACCCATATTTATATGGCAAATACTTTTTGACAAAAAAGGCAAAAACATACAGTGGAGAATGGAAAGCTTCTTTAATAAATGGTGCTGGGAAAACTGGAAAGCCACCTGCAAAAGAACGAAACTAGACTATTGTCTATCATCACACACCAAAATTAACTCAAAATGGATTAAGAACCTAAATATAAGACCTGAAACAATAAAATGCATAGAAGAAAATATAGTAACTAAACTCAAGGACCTTGGACTTAAAGAGGCTTTTATGAATTTGACCTCACAGGCAAGGAAAGTAAAAAAAATAAATGAATTGGACTACATCAAGCTAGAAAGCTTCTGCACAGTAAAAGAAACCATCAACAAGGTAAAGAGACAACCATCAGAATGGAAAATATATTTGCAATCAATGCCTCCTATAAGGGACTAATATCCAAAATATACAAAGGACTCATATAACTCAATAACAACAACAAACAATCTAATCAAAAAATGGCAAAGGACCTGAACAGACACTCCTCCCAAGAAGACATTGGCCAACAAACATTTATCACTAGTATGAGGGAAATGCAAATCAAAACTGCAAGGAGATATCATCTCACACCTGTTAGCACAGCTATTCTCAACAGGACAAGACAAGTAATAACAAATGATGGAGAAGATGCAGAGAAAAGGAACCCTCATACACTGCAAAATTAGTACAGCCACTATGGAAAACAGTATGGAGGTTCCTCAAAAAACTAAGAATTGATCTACCATATGATTCAGCCATCTCTCTACTGAATATTTACCCCAAAGACTTGAAAACTCATATCTGAAAAGATATTTGTACACTGCTGTTCAGAGCAGCATTATTCATGGTGGCCAGGACATGGAAACAGCTGAAGTGTCCTACAATAGATGACTGGATAAAGAAGCTGTGGTACATATATACAATGGAAAATCACTCATCCATAAGAAGAGATGAAATACTACCATTTGCGAGAACATAGATGGATGTTAAGATAATCATGCTAAGTGAAATAAGCCAGACAGAAAAAGCTGAAAACCACATATCACTTATATGTGGGATATAAACCTAAAAACAACAAATGAAAAGGACAAACAGAGACTCATGGACATGGACCACAGACTAGTGGTTACCAAAGGGTGGGGGGAGGGGTATGGGAGATGTGGTAAAAAGGGTCAAATATGTGGTGACAGAAAGAAATCTAACTATGGGAGGGGAACACACAATGCCTTACTGTTAAATTGTACTCCTGAAACTTACTGGATTTTGCTAACTAATGTCACCAAAAAATAAAAATTAAAAAATAAATATATATGCATTTCTTTATATACTCTTTTGTTCCTATAATATATATCAGAGTAAACCATTTTAAAATGTTAAATGATTTTTAATATGGAGAACAATATATTTAACTAATAGAACTTAAAGTAGTGAAATATTCTCATGAAGTCTTGTCTTCCATTGGTACGTAAGAATGACCGATCACGGTAAATATATGAAATGTCATAGCACCTGGACAGTTTACATATAATTATATATGTATGTAATTATATAGGAGTAAATACATGTATTTTTATTTTTACAAGTAAATTTAATTTATAGATGTAAATTATAGTGTATATATATATATATATATATAATGTGTATATATAATATAAATTTTTGATATGTACATGGAAATAAAGAAACTAGCAAAATTTGGAGATATTACATAATGGCATTCATTTCCAATATTATTATTCAAGTGTTTGAAGTCTTAATTCACCTTCTTCTCAACAGCATAAGAACAGTTATGTAACCAAATAAAAGACAAGGTATGCTTTCCATATGATTATTTGACAAGAGAATATATATGTAATCTGTTAACCAAAAGGGAAAGCAAAACTACCAAAATCCTATTTGTTGTACATTTGTTCCCTATGAAGGTGGCTCTTACTCAGTGAAATTCAACGAATTATTAAATAAGTTGAACAAAGTAGGGACCAAACTAGTATGTGTCAGCTGATGGCAGAAACGAGCAAGGTCTGTATAACAGAAATGCTTATTTAAAGTTCCATGTATTTTCAATGTCAGAAAAGGTACATCCAAGGTGAAATCAACTCTGAAACCTCATGTGCTAGTGGCAGTTTTTAGAAACCTGACATTGGAAAATTGAGCCTAAATAGATGAAGAATTACTGCACATTTATTTGTTTGTATATTTCTAAAACTCTATGGACTACAAAAAATGCAGGTATTAACAGAAAATAGAAAACAATGGACAGGCAATTGGATTGGAAATGACTCTAAGACTGAGTTGATATACAATATATGCTTTATCAAATAATCTATTCAGGTCAGTGGAGGCTGAGTAATAGAAGTCAATAAGAAGTCATGAATTGGAAGTGCAAACAGAACAAAAGTGCAACCATAGAAAAATGCAACTAATCTTTAAACAATGTAACTTTATATGCAGTGGAAAATAATGGTCACATTCTCTTTAAAAATGAGTATACTATAATAATAGTTTTTGATAATGCCAGGAGTAAAGAATATCTAATGTTTACTTAGGCGATGTGACTGTTTTAAATTATAGCTGCAAATACTTCAATATCTCCCATGGAGAGCTGTGGTCCGTTTCCCTGCCCTGAAATTTGGGCGGGTTATGATTGTCAGGAGCAACAGAACATGGCAGAAGTGACACTCACTCATGAAGAAATCCTCCCTCATGAAGCCTGGCGCTGTTATATAAGATGTGTGCCCATCCAAGACTGCCTGCTGGAGACGTCACATGCAGGGGTTCTGGCCCCCAGCACCAGCTCAACCCACCTTTCATCTATCCCAGCCCAGGTCCCAGCACAGGAGTTTAGAAGCTGGCAGATGATTCCAGTTACTTCTCAACCACTCAAGTCATGCCAGCTGAGTCTCAGATATCATGGAGCAGAGACATCCCTGCTGTTCCCTATCTGAGTTCTTGACTCACAGACTCTATGATCACAACAAAGAAGGTGATTGTTTTGCCTAGTAAGTTTTGTGGTTGTTTACTCCTGGTGATATATAAACAGAATAGGTAACTATGCACTAATGATGGAATTGAGGATAATTTATTATTAATGAGAAGATAAAACGTACTTATTATCTAAAGCAATGTGATTTGAGTTAAATTATACAGGGCATAGATTCCCTTCCTAGAAATCTCTGGGTGAACAAAAATAAAATGGGCAGATCTAATAATGGAACACATTGATGAAAATGCAAAGCAAACAAAAAATAGGACAGAAACTTCACATTAAATCATTAGTGTTCACATCAGTGTTCATGTAACAAGAATCTTTAAGATTCATGATTCCTAGAAAATTTTGGGCTCTGTTTGATTAAGATACTTTTCTTAACAGATAAAAAAATCAGGACCTCAAAAAGATCCTGCATCATAAGTAAAATTTTTTCATAAATACTTTCCAAATTGATTCTCACTGTGTAGCTCTTGCCTTTAGAATTCAGGGTCTTTCCTTGATCTTTCTTTGGTTCCTAAAGTTTATTTCTGCTTATTATTATTATTTTTTTTAACTCTACTTAGAGTACTTTGACCTTTACTTTCACAATTCAGCTCTTACCTCTGTGAGCCTTCTCGCCCTTCATTGTTTGGTATGATATAACCTTTGATCCTTGTTTCGAGCCCTCTGAGCCTCAGTTGAAAGCCTTCTCAGTAAGAATTCAACCCCCTAGTAATGTCCAAGAAATTACTTATCTTCTCTGACCCCATCTGCTCTCACCTATCCTTTCTTCTCATAAAATTTTGTTGACTCAGCCTTAATCTCATTTCTACTTTCAATTTTGTGGGACAGCTGAGAAGTCATTGGAGCTTTCAGTTATTACACAAAATAGATAAATATTTACAAGCACATAATATTCTTATAGACAGTAGAATTACAATGTGACAGCTACATTCTTTCTCCTCACAATAACTACCCCTGACAGCAGGAATCTGGTAAATAGAAGATATAAGAAGAATGGAAAAGGCTCTATGACTACTTTATGTAGAGAGGTTTTAAGAAATAGAATTAGCAGTGAAGGAAGAAAATAGCCTAATGGTCTCAATTAAAGATGCTTAAAAAATATTGAAATATCACACTTCTTTAAAGATGGTTAATGTCATGGCCAACATACTGTTGGAAATGAAATGAAAGGTTCCAAATACATAAATCAGAAATTCAAGAAGAAAAATATGATAAATTAAGACCATAACATTCGATAGTAGGAGACATTGGACATTAAATAAAAATATGACATTGATACAAATATAATAATTCAATTATTAATTTAGGGTCAAGATATGGACTAAATATCATTGCTGAACCACAAGAATGAAGACATGGGATCAAATTAAGGAGTTATACATAATAGTTTATGAAGATGCTAACTGAATATATGAACATACATGAATAAACTGGGTCAAAGGCTCTAAGCCATGTATAGCCATGTATAAATGAGATAGTTTGAATATTAGTAGTGCTACATCTTAATATTCTAGGGCTGTTACAAGTTTTAGAAAGAATCATGTATATTCAATGTATAGTTGTTCTTATATATCAAACACTCATTAAGTTCCAAGGATATGAAAGTAAATATATAGATCCAAACTTCTGAACTTTCAGAGTCTATTCAAGTGTAGGAGATAGAAAATAAACAGATAAAGAACATATTATATGAGGAGAGATAAGAATTTTGGATAAAAAAAGTAATTAAATAGGCAGGAAAGGGGGTTAGGGAGCAGAGGAGTAGGTGGGAGGAGTTGTTTCTACTAAAGTGAAATTTAAGAGTAAGACAGTTAGGGAGGGCCTCATTAAGAAGGTGACATTTGGACAAAGTCTTCAAAAAGAGGAGGCAGGCAGCCATATGGACAAGCAGAGCAGCATTCAAGGCAGAGAAATAGCAAGTGCAGAGATGCTGGGACAGCGCCTCCTGGAACACTGTCAGTGGAGTGCAGCCGAAGCAGAGACAATGAGGAGACTGTACGAGGAGGTGAGCGGGAGAGGTTCTGAGGACCTACCATCCCGGGCCTTGAGGCTGTTTCAAGGACCATGACCTCATCAGCTCATCAGCAGTACAATAGTAACTAGTGAAAGGCTGCAAGGGGAGGATGTGGTCTGGCCATTGTGTTGAGAGCAGACTGCAGGAGTGCAAAGGCAAAGTAGGGGACCATTTAGAGGAATCAAGCAGTAATCAGTGAGAGAGTATGGCGGCTCAGAAGAGGGGGTAGTAGGTTTCGCCCATGTTTTTAGGGTACAGGCAAAAGGATCTGGTGATGGACCAAAGTTGAAGAGAAAGAACTCCAAGTATTTTGGTCTGAGCAGACAAGGTGACTGAATCAGATATAAGACACTTACGAGCCAGATGTGCCTAATGGCCTTAAAATCTCTTTGGAATATAGTGTGGTGCCCAAACACAATACTTCTGCAGGACAGTTTTGACTCCGGAGCTCAGTAATATCAATCAAAGAATAAATAAGCTTTAACAAGACCATTTTGTACAGCCATGTGTTGGGAGTACATGAACGGGCTTTCATAAATGAACGCTCGAGATAATTCCAAAAGAACCTGGCACTGTTTCTGAGAAACTGCAACAATATTAGAACAATTATATAGTTTTTAAAAACTATTTGAAGAGAAAATTTCATTTAAATGAATAAAGTTAGCTTATCCTTTCATTGGGAGAAATAGGTTTTTCATAGTCACTCGTGTATTACGTTAAAGTCCTAATATTGACTGATGATGATAATCATCATTCACACTTTACATTAATTAAAATAGATGCCATAAATTACACACAAACAAAAAGTATAGATTTTTCCAACACTGTTTACTTAATGAGTATAATGAAAGTTTACTTCATAGGAGGAACTGAAGGATAACATGATCACTGGCAATATGGTGAAAAAATATATATCAAAATGTATTATATATATTAAATACGTATATATAGATACCTTTGTCCACTTTGATGGACAAAGTTTTGTTTATGGATAAGAGGAAAATAGTGGTGCCACCAAAAACTGTGATTTGTTTAAAAAAAAATCAGTTGCTTTGTCAAGTATGTTAGAAATTTTCACAAATACGTATTTTTATGAAAATAAGAGCTATTAGAAAATTAACAAAAAGCCAATATTTTATTTTGAGAAAAATGCTTTTTTCATTATATTTGCCCATAGTGTCTTCACCTCTTAATTTTTAAACGTTTTAAGAAAATTTTTAGTGTCTAATGTATTATATAAATCACACTGAAGCCTTTTTATAGAAATAACCATTAACATGCTAAATGTTATTTTTATAATTGTGTATAAAGCTTGGAATAGATGTGGACACAACTGCAGAAATTACTTTATGTTTTTCATTCTGGTAACATTTACACAGCAGGCAACTGGTTAAGTATCTCTCAGGAGTCTTTAAAATAAAAGTAGAAGTTTTATTAACTCATTTCCCACTGTTTTGACTAAAATAAAAACATATCCTGAAATTCAGCAAGTATTTAATAGCATGAAGTTATAAAAGGAGAAAATTAAAACAAAAAAGTGTCCACTGGATGGTCAGTATCATGAGACAAACTAATTGGAAGTCTGATAAGCCCATAAAATAAAATTTATACCCAAGAAATTAAACAATGATGGGGTTAAAGTTCTGTTGATTCATTTAGTCAAAAGGAGAAGATACAAAACATCATTTTGAATCATTCAGCTGGAAGCTTGAGAAAGGGCAAAGAAACGATTAAAGGTTGTTCATCTCAGTACTGCTGGCTGCTGGCTCCAGGATCTAAAAATCTTTCACCCAAGGCACCTGGCGCTGCTGAGACTTCCCCTGAGCAGGAGGAAGGCGCTCCAGTGAGTGAGGAAAATGCTTTCGGACTGTTTGCTAAGGGCAGGGTCTGCCCTACAGATGGGCTCAGTTTTCTTCAGGACCCAGCCCAGATTCAGAAGGCATACCGACAACAAGGATGTCGAAAAGGGGGAAACAGAGTTTCGCGATTATGAGTGAGATGCCTGTATTCAGATCACAAACTGACTGACCAGCTCTCCAACAGGTGGCTGGGGGACAATGAGAGAAGACATACAAGGGTTAATAATACTACTTGCTTCACAGAATTTTTGGAAGTGTGTATGCAGTTAATCTATGAAACTGACATAACAGAATATTAGCTATTGTAGTCATTGAAAACAGCATATTTTGATGACTGGCTTTCAGTCAGAAAGGTAGAGGTCAGAATCGGAATAAAAGACAAGGATATAACTTCAAATGATATTAGGTGACCTCTCAGTACAGGAGGCAACTCTCAGGATGTCACGGCTAATTGGTGGTCACTGAATCTTAGCTTGCCCATTTTGCAGGAAAACTGTGCTTAAGACACAGCCTCGAGGAGTTTCACTAACTTTAAATGAGGAAGATCCAATAAAGGTAACTTCCATTTCATTAAAGAAGCAATTCAAATTATGAAATTAAATTCCTCATGAAGTGTTCATCAATTGTTCATGTGTGCACTATACAGTGCAAAGTGTTTCTTCATTAAACCATTATGTCTTGTAATTCTATGATTATGGCACCTAATTAGACTATGATGTCGTTTGTTTTCTCATAATGCTTCAACAGTAGTAGGTGAGAGAAGACTAATGTTAAGAACAAAATTCTAAGTGCTATAATAGAATTGTGGTTTACAGTATGCAAATTTATATAAGGGACTAATTGCTTGAGAGAGCTAGTCAAAAGAACCAAAGGTTGGGCTTAAAAAACTCCATCTTGTTATTTAAGTAAATAACAGATTCAGAGACTCACATTCCCATCCATTTTATTAAGCTATCCCAAATAAATTGTGAGCATTTCTATTATTTAGTATGCTAATGACTAACCACTTATTTGTCTACTGCCTAATTTATCTGATGCTTTTTTCCATGTAAGAAAACATCCTCATGCCATTGAAACAGAATAATTTACTAACATACAATATAGCAGGCAATGTAAATTATCAATGAGAATTCTACCATGGCCACAGGTCCCATGTTTGAAAGAGAAGTAAAGGGCACTGAATAGATGACACTATTTGAATGTGCCCAAACCATAAAGTATAGCACCAATTAGTTATTTACTACTGAGTACAGTTCATCAATTCCATGTACAACTTCCAAAAACTGCAGAGCTGGCTAAAATTTTCTTAAAGCAAAGATTTTTGACTTGAAGATGAACAAAATGGAAACAATATTTATTTATTATGTCATTTGAATACCAACTATGATTAAGTTTAGAGGAAGAAAAAAACTATCTTAGCAAGTGAATAAATTAAAATTATGACTTAGATGAAATGTACATTATTATTAGAGAAGCAAGACCCTCTGCCATATCTCAAAAGTGCTGAAATATACTTGACACAAAGCACAATATTATAAATTATTTCCATTTCCATTATGTTATAGTCATTGCAGGCCCAGTAATTGAACACCTGCCTTTGCATAAAACCAACATTATCATCATGACACATATTATGTACATATTTCAATGTCTTAATTTTCTTGGGCCATGTCAGTCATCATATCTCTGAGGCTGAGGAAACCGGAGTTGCAATATAATAAATTAAGCAACAGGTAGACCAGATGATCTTTGCTGATGCTATTTATTCATTTTTTATTAGCTGATCAATTCAGAGCAAAAGTTTGTTATTAATCATTGAATAACTGGCACATTTTTTATTTAGTGAACATAATACAATGTCTTTAAAAGGAATTTATTGGTGACCATTGAAAGTCTCTTACCTTAAATCACATGTTGCCTAATCACTTGCCTATTTGCCCTTAATTTATAGAGCTCCTTGTCTTGGGAAATCAGATTTATACAGCCCTTATCTACTTTTGAACTACTACTGAAGATTTAGCTTTGAAGATTTCATTTTAATAATTCTTTGTGATAGAACATTCTGAGGTGCTTGCCTGGAGGTCTAATGCATTGATGAAAATTACTGAATAATGGATTTACCGAGGAGGAGGCATAAGCACTGATAAATTAAGGTAAGCTTACTTGGCAACTTACACCTTATTAATTAGAACTTTAGTCTATAACAAATATATATTTAATATTGTTCTCCAGAAAGAGAACTTAATTATAGAAATAGGAGAGTATTGTTATATGTAATATAGATATCATATATTGCTTAAAAATAACTTTAGTCATCTAAACTTTGTAACAGCTGCAGTTGTTACTGTGAAATTTCTGCATTGCTTGAATAGCTATCTTTTCCCATCCTGTCCTGCTTTCTTCCCTTCTTCTTCTTCTTTTTTTTTTTTTGTAAACTGTGCATTGTTTTGGGTTTATTCTAAGAGCTAGCTATAAAAAGGAATAAGACTTAGTCCATAGATTAGAGAAGTTATGGTCTGTGGTTATTACATTTAGGAACTGTTATAATATATGTAATATTGATTAATTTAAATGTTTCTATTTTCCATATCATTGTGGAAATAAATTATTTATTTTCCATATCACTACTCTAGTTCTCAAAATATAAAAAATAAATTACTATTTACCAGTTTCAATACATTTTAGGAAGATTTTGAAACTTAAAAAAAAGAAGCCCAATAACTTGGACTCAACCACATAAATAAGAAAACAATTTAAAGGAGAAAAAGTTGTTGATATCGAGCCAAAGTGAAGAGATAACCACTGAATCAAAAAACAGACTGTTCTAATGTATTGGTTTAGGTTTGCTAATTGATAAAAATTTTAATTCCCTTTATGAGAGAAAAATCAATTTATCTTAGCAAAAAAAGCCAATTAAAATTATTACATTTGTTATTTGTGGAGGGTTTTCTAAAGTAAAAAGGACCTATTAGTGTTCATCAAACATTTGTTTATAAAATCAAATATATTTTTCTGGTACTACAAAATAATTTGGCCCAGGTACATTAACTAAAAATAAATATTTTGTTTTCAATGCTGGGTTGTAGAAGTCTGGCTTCTAAAGCCACAATAAAAATGGTGCTTAATTTAAGTCTGATGTCTGAAATATATTATCTAATCTACTGAACACATATTTTATACAAATAATATGGTATTGTAAGGCAGAACTGAACAGAAGAAACAAATGGCGAGTTGTAGAAAACCTTTTGATTTCACAAATGTCAGGAAAAACAGACTAAATCAATCTCTCTTTCTCTGTCTCTCTCTAACACACACACACACAGATGAGGATAAAAAATTAGAGAATATGTTGATGTGTATAAATTTAATTTTGATACATAGAATTTGGCCTTATTAAACTAAGTTTACTATTGCTCAATCTCATTAAAGCATGTTGCATTATTTGTGGCAAATGGGTACTATAAAGTTTATAAAAATATACCTATCAATATCCATAATTCACTTTAAAGAAAATTACATGGCACTAGGAATAGAAAAATTAAAATTAAAATAACATAAATGAGCCACTTCACTTTATGAACCATTATGTTCAATGAATGTTAAGCTAATCCTGAATTATTTTCATATCAGAGAAATTAGAAAAAGTATTCAAGAATTCTACTTAAATCATATTTGCTTGTTTTATTCAAGTCTTCAGAAACATATTGATTATAAATACATTAAAAGATATCGAAAGTTTACACCATTTATTTCTATATATTTATTTCTCTCACATTCTCTTTTCTAACATCCATAATCAAGGCCAAGAACCTTATACTTGCAAATTAACATTCTTTATATTATAAACATAACTGGAACTATAATGTTATAATGTATAAATCTGTTAATTACATTTATGTAAACATATTTCCAAAATTTTAAGAGCTCATAGTCAATAATATTGTAATAACTATATTATTTCCAGGTGGGTATTTTTTTTTTACCTCATTAAAAGCACATTTTTAGAGTTGAAAATCTCACAAGTAGCTTTATTTACTTTTGTTTTTTAATAAATTCAGGTAACTTTATATTTAGTTCATGTCTTTCAATTACTTTGATATTACTGATTACTTTCAGTGGTCCTCATATTAGTTAGGAATTCTTTAGATACAAGTAATGGAACATTCTGATCCAAATTGGAGTGAACATTAGGAACATTTATCATCTTTATCATCTCACATAACACTAAATCCAGAGGGACCTATCATATCATATGGAATCCTCGTTCTTTGTAGCTCCTTGCTCTTATATTCAGCGTGTTTTGCCCTAACATAGACTCTCTTGTAGGATTCCAAACAAGTCTATTGACCAAAACTGGCTCAAGAGTTCCTTTCTCATCCTCTCATAAGCAAGAAGAAAATAATTTCCATGGATAGGCTCATGCTGATTTTTAACATGGAATAGTCACCTTTCTTTTTTTGTAGAAAAGGAACAATTATGTGTTGACCATCACCATATAAAAACAGGTTCAGTTTTGACCCTAGTGCCTTGCCTCCTGAAAATTCCTCCAACTCACTCTCATTGACTTACAAAAATGTAAGTAGAGTTTTTGATATGATGTAAACAGGGTACTCACTCCTAAACCAGTTGAACATTTTCTTCAGATTATCTTGTACTACTAAGATTTGATGATTAGCTACTGAAATAATACTGAGTCATAAAAGCAATGATCTATTATAACATACTAAATACATTCAGGAATATTAAAATGCTACTTCTTATATGTATTTTATTCTATATATGTATTGTTGTGGCCATGTTCTTTTCTTTCCTTCTTTCATTTACTCATGCAAAAATAGTTGTTGTGCACCAACTTAAATGTATAAGCACTATGCTCAATATTGTAGGCAATTTTTAAAAAATTGCTTTAATCAACAATAATGGTAAGAAGAATACAAGTGCACATCAGATTGAGATAAATTCAACATTTACTGATTTTTTAAAATAAAATAAGTAACATGGGCAAAATTGTTGTTGCAGTTCATAGAAGGGAGAAGGGATTATAAGCTAAAGTAAACATGGAAGATATAAGAGATGATGGTCCAGTACTTAAAGGTTAGATAAATTTTGCATTCTTGGAGGAAGCACACTTTACTACAACTTACTGAGATGTACTCTAAATACTATAATTATATCTCTTCCACTAGACTATAAGCTCTTTCATGTGATAAATTGTTTTTCTTCATTTTTATATTCTCTGTACCTAGAATGTATTTTTATTTTAAAAAACATGATAAATGGATGAATAAATGAGTGAATAAATGAATAACTTTTAAGAGGACAGTAGTAAATTCAACAAAATAAAGATAGAAATAAGAAAAAACACATTTGAGAAAACGTGATAAAATCAACATAACTTCAATGGAGTAAATCAATCAATGGAGCGAATGGAAAATAAGTTTGAAAGATAAATTTGGAACAGACTATATGAAGAGTTTCAATAGGTCAGTCTAACAATTTTAAAATGTATTGTGTAAACTGCGGTAGTGCCTGGAGTTTTTGAGTTGGGATTAACATAATGAAATAAATTTTATGCATTAATATCCCACAATTCTCTCTTCCCCACATTCACATTCACATTCACACAGCTTATTTTTATATAGATTGTCAAATTCCTTTTGCATTTATTCTTGTTTATATGAAAGGCAGTGATTGATGGACATGACCAGAAAAAAAATGAATTGTAAACAGGAATGAACAAACTTTGAAACTTGGAAATTCTCAATTATGGACAGAAGCAAAATTATGAAACTCAATTTACAAAATCATATTTAGTCCTCATCTGTAGAAATTCAATTGTTTTTGTGGCTATCACAAAAATATTTCTTCCAGGTTTTTGAATTAATGAGTAGAAAATTAATCCATTAATTTCTTATTGGTTATCAATTAATTAAGCTTGAGCCTAAGTAGATAGGAGCAGACATAAGTTTGGAAAAGATTCAGGGTGCTTACATCTTCCTTCTCTTCGGGTCTGATTTAGTTTCTCTTTATAGGAGTACTATATGATGCTTCTGCATTTTCCCTGAAATTCAATGTGAAAATTCAGTGCTAAATTCAAATCTAATTCTAAAATATTATGGATAATTTTAATACAGTTCATCTAAACTAACTTTGCTGAAGAAACAGAAGGAAAAAGGTGAAAAGCATATATTATATTTAATGAGACAGAAAGAACTATCACTGACCAACTTTCTTGAATATTTTTTAAACAGGCACCTTATCTTTAGCAAACATATGTTAGCCAGGCATTTAAGCAAGCAAAATAAAGTCTTGGAGTTGAGTGAAAACTGCTACCTTTTGCATACTATTCAATTGAATACATAACATTGACTTCACAAATTCTCTTTTTTAAAAAAGTAAAGAAAAATATCTACATATATTTGATCCAAACAAGGAAGTAAAAATGTAGATTTAGGGACATTTTTTTTTCACAATCACATATGTGTGACTAAAGAATTCCATTTTCAGTCAATTAACTATAAACAGAATTTATGTAAGCTATTACATAAAATTATAAAACTATCTTATTAAAACAGATTTAGACAGAATTTTTTTGCTTTTAAATGACTATAAAAAAGTAAAAATGACAAAACTATGGAATTAACATGACACCCACTCATAATATACCAATTTTCATTGCTATCTGTTAGCTGTATAGTTAATGTAAATATGAGTCTTTTTTTATATAAATATACGCCACTGAGAAATTTCAGGGTGCATTATAAATATTGGTTCATGAATCTACAGCACATTCTAAATTTTACATATATGCTAAGTAATGTATATAAAAACAAAAATATAAAACTGAAAAAAAGACATACTTTTTCTGACTAATGTTAATACAATAATAGCCTAGGTTTTTAGAAAATGAGCAAGTTTAATTATAGTTACAAAATAATAAGCTCTGTGGCATATATAAAGACAAGAGATGCTGACCTGGATATGGAAAGTTACATTCTTTCAACTACAGAAATCTTTACTGAGGCATCCACAGAAGAAACAGATGTTAAGTGAAATGTTTGGATCCCATGTGTAGGTTCAGTAGAAGAGAATTTTTTTCCTTAATTTTCAGAAATAGTAACAATAATAAGACAGCAGAGGGGTTCGTTTTATTAACACTTTAAAGAAATAGAACAAATAAAGAAAAGCTAATTCTGCAGTTAATAAAAATGGATTCTCAGCGTGCACAATCATTTGTGTAATGTAATGAAGTTTCATGGCGGGGCTTTCCCACACACATGTAAAGAACTTTTAACAGCACATCTGATAAACAACTTTCAGATCATTCAGCTCACTTAATATTCCTGTTTCACACAAGCTTCTCTGAAAATCTATAACAATAGACTAGAGCAAATTGTTAAGCAGATCTGTCTTCAAGTTTTTCTTTTTTTTCTTTTTTTTTGCTAATGCTATCTCTGCCTAATCAGCTAGCTCATTTTATTCTCTTAGCTTTTGGTCAACTTAGATGAAAAGAACTAACTTAAATGTGTTTATTTATGAAAGATGAAAAGGACTAACTTTAATGTTATTTTTTACTGTATCTCACCTGCAGTTTAACAGGTAGAGTCTGGAGCTAAAATGGAGCTATGGAGGCAGATTTTTGGATGATGGTCAGTAAGTTGGAGAAAATGTAGTGAGACAGACACCTTTGGGATTCTAAACTGACATCATTGGTGATTGCTGACTCTTTGGATTCCATATATTTGAATGGAAAAGCATGGGCTTTAGAATCAGAAAGTCCTGGACTCAATCTCATCTCTGACACTTTCTAGCTATAATACCTTTGAAAAGCACTTAAGATCCCTTAGCCTCAGTGAACCATCTATGACGTCTCAACAATTCTGTTGATTTGAAGAGTAAATGAGAGAGCATGTGACATACCTGTTACTATGCCAGGCAGGTAATAGGTGACAAATAATTATTAGCACTATTCCCTTCGTCTCCTTGTAATTTGTCCTGATCAGTAAATCTAGTTAGTTGAGAAGCAGAGTTTGCAACTGGAGTCTGTAGTTTTGAAGCCCTCATTTATGTGCTCCCAAGGACACAGAGACATGTGTGCTACATGAAGACAATAAGGAGAGAATTAAGCTAGTGCAGGAAATAAATAGCTTTGCCATCTACCCACCAGCTTTTGCTGAAAAAGGGAGCAGAGGGTTCACAATTAGCGTTTTCATCTGTCACAGTGACTCTGGGAATGCAAACTCATTCATAAAAGTAAAACTTTATATTCACAATATTAGAACGAATTTAACACTTAGTGAAGTACTTGGTGTATATTAGAGTAACAAATTAATGCTAGGAAATAAAAGTAAATAAAGGCTTTCTCAAGTGTACTGGGACGTGCCTAAAGTAGAATTAAATATTAAAATGAGGCTTTGAAATAGTAGGCAATTCATCTTTTTATCCTCATGTTCTACTTGCAAAGCCATATCTTGTTGTCTTGGGAAGACACAGAGCTTTATGGGGGAAAAATGTCCAATTTCATTCTCACTGCTACCATCACTACATCTTCTTTAAAAAGCAAGCTACTTATCATAATTACATGCCACGAATAATACATTTAGCACCAGACTAAGATTATGGCTAGGATACCTCTATTTCTGATTAGAGAACACACATAAAGCTGTATTTTACTGTTGCTCATGCAGTGAAGAAAGTGATCTGTTTTACCTTTTTTCCCCTTGATTGAACCGATTAAGATTTAGAAAACAATATGTAGGCTTGTAGTTGGCATAATTTTATCCTTGCTAAAAAATTCAACAAACATGCACTGATTGTCTATTCTCTATACAAGGTTTGGCATTGCTAATCAATGCACAAATCAAAGATGCATAGGCTCCAACAAATTAGATGGAAGACAGAATGTATATTATTAACAGAAGGTAATGATGTGGAAAGCAAGATATATTTAGAATAGGAAGGAATACAACAGCGGGGATCTGTAATTCATAAAATGTTTCTCAAGTTTGAGAACACTCTTAGTTTTCTTGTTCTTGCCTTTTCTTTGTTGTTACTTTATTTCAGAAGGTCAACATTCATTAATAGTTTAACATTGCATTTTATTGCTGTTCGGTAGTAGCTTGTAGTTCAGATGGTCTCTTTTTGTTTCTATCGCTCTCAGGTAAACAAGTTATTTATATTTTACTATACCACCTGGGTTAAATCCTTAAACCCAATTTTGTCCTTGGATGAGCACAACTGAAATTGTTACAGGTCTCACTGAGTTGGTGTGCCAAAGTAAATAAATGTTTCATGTATAAGCACATCTAAGGATAGAATCTTCTTTAAAAAAAACAAATACAAAATAAACTTGGAAACATTTCTGACATTAAATTGACTCATGGTTGCGAAATCAGATAACATATGTGAAATTACCGTGGAAAGGCTAAAAAGCTGCACTGCTGTAATATCATTGGAGGGAAATGAGAGATCATGAACAAACGTTTCCATAGCCCACTAATTTAAGGATGGATTATTTCTCTCTGTTCAAACGAAAGTCAGAGGCAAGTCTTTAAGTTACATAAAATAAAAACCATATGTTACCAAATGCTGCTATTTAATTGTCATAATTTACATTGTGCTCTCAATGCATTAATCCAACTTTATGTAATAGAATTTTTAGGATGAAGAAAAGTCTCTTACACTTAAACATGATGCGTGTATGTGCGTGTGTGTGTGTGTGTGTGTGTGTGTGTGTGTGTGTGTGAGATATCAGGATCTGGCTAGGTTTGTGTCGGGGGAGGGCCTGTTTATTTAAAAAGAAAACGTTCACTAGCTGACGCTGATGGAGAACTGCTCACTAACTTCATACAGGTTCACACGGCTAGTAAAAGACAGCTCTTATCAGATATTTTCTAATTTCCAAATTGTATGCTCTTGAACACTAACTGTGCAGCTATAAAAAAATAAGTTTATGAGAAATCCATGCAACTCCTCTGACGATTCCACTTTTAATCCATCCATTCCATGGACAGTCTGCATGACTAACACGGGACAGATATTCCCCCGGAAAGCAGAGCGACACATACATTACACTGGAAAAGACAGGTGTGTCTATAGCTAGTCTGGAGTGGTATAATGCATGTGTAAACAGAGCTATGAACAAATTCTTGAGCAAACATAAAGGAAGGCACGTCTAACAGTGCAAGCTTCGGAGAGTAGGGGGAGAAAGGTCTTAGGGCATTTGAATTGAACCTTAGAAGATAAATAGGACTCTGGTCCAGATGGAAAAGACAGTATTTGCAAAATAGTGGGAAAAGAGTGATTATTCTGGCATAGCTGGACTGTCAATACTGTGGAAGGAGGGTTGGAAAATAACTGCAAAATGACAGGAATTTAAAATTTATCCAAATTTAAATATTTGAAAGGAAATAAGCAATTACCATTATTATGATGACAAGTTTGGGAGGCGTTTTAGTGACATATAAGCTGTCCTGAAGTGGCTAGAGTTTGACAAAAGCTCCAATCTCTGAAAGTGCAAAGGATATTTTGGACAAAGCTGAACGTGCCTGTGCACCAAGGTGGGCTGCTTAGCCAGCGAGAAGGCAGCAGTCGCAAAGCCTGGGTGATGCCGGGCCTGTGGATTACCTACGGGGGGGAGGGGGAAGAGGCATCTTAATTGAGCAGGAACACTAAAGCCACCAAGAAGTCATCTACCAGCAAATCCACATGAACAGGTTTGGCTGGGGTGTGCATGTGTGTGTGTGAGATTTAGAAGTGTAACGTTTTACATAAAGGACACATATCTGTCACAAAATAGTGATCCTTTTCAGTGTACACTGGAGAAGACAGACTTACTGTACCTGGGGGCACCAGTGAGCCTACACCCCTAAACCTAAGAGGTAAGCAAAGTGTCTTCTGACAGTTACAAGAGTCAAACAGCAGGGGGTGTGCAGAACTCCCTTCTGTACTTTCAGGTAGAAGTTATTACTTGATAGTAGCTTTATCTGTGGCATAAATGCAGGCCCAGCAAAGCTACACCAGCAAAAAGGAAACAGAAAGAGGAGGACCAGAGGGAAACCTCAGAATATGTCCAGCACCACGGGTGAGAAGATCAAACGGACCTGGAAAATGCATAATTCTAGACGCTCCCTGAGTGCAGGGATATTTTATCTGAACAGAAGAGTGAGAACTTTGAAAATAAGCTCCCCTCAGTTCAGATTTGGGCTCTGCTACTTACTATGATCTCTTTGGCCAGTTTACTGGACCTTACTAAAATGTTCTTAACATGTAGATTTATTCTGAGAATATGTAAAAATATAAGTATCTTTTCAAATTTACCATGGCATGGATGAAAATTATTTCTCAACATTATTCATCACGTTTACGGGGTAACCATTTGAGTACCAATCTACCAGGCTTCCCAGGTAGATCAATATAAGAAAAGGAGATGCATTTGAGGGAATAACCATATCATTAATGAAAAGAAATATTCTGAAGTATAAGTTAATGAAATGTTTTCAGTTTTATTAATCGGTCCCAGGTGAAGTTACTTGTTAAGAGAGTGACATTGAGAATGTTCGCCTCTAAGAAAATAAGCTCCTGCTTAGGGGTGGGGTGTCTGAAAGCCTCAAAAGCACAAAAAAAATCATCAAGGCAATTTCTTGATCTGGATGAAATAAACTGCTCTGGACAAATTTCCTGCTCAATGCATAAAAGCTAAGGAATGGTAAGGTCAAAATAAAGACTAAACAAGGCAGCTAGCTACTGATTTATCTGGAAAACTACCCCTCAGAAACAACATACGAAAAGTCACTGGATTCTAAATATATGCCTTTGCTAATTTTCACTACCCAGTATTCGAATTCAAAAAATTTTTTAAAACCTAAAAAATATAAGACATGAGTAACATTTGCAAATCAAGTCATATTCACTGGACCTATTATATGACTTTTAAAATATTTAAGATTGTAAATAAGCCAATTAAAATAATGGTTATTAAATTTCACATAAAAATTCATCTAGCTTTGATAAATCCAGCTAGCTTCCTATATATACAGAATATTTTAATGACTAATTATTGGTTTTACATGAACATTCATATTTGTCAAGGTAGGCACTGTAATGATAATAGAATTACATATACAGAATACTTTCTATTTCTTGGAGGAGAACACCATTTAAAATTCATTTGCCATTTAAAATACACTGAAATGAGTTTATTAATTTTCAATTAAATGATCAGGACGTGAAACAGAATTCAAACAACACAGAAGCATGAAGAGCTTACAGGAACACACCCCTTCACTGCCACTTCCCTCCCTGCCCCCACACTTTGTATATATCTACATACACACAGCAAATGCTAATGATCACAGAGTATTTCACACCTTTATTTAAAGAAAAGAAAATTTTATGGAGATTTTTTTTCTTTAACTTGAAAAGCTGAATTAAAATGCTGATTATTATGGAAAAAAGTCTCTTTGGGGATACTTTAGTTATTCTCTATAACATTTTCAGTTTAAATTAGATTTAAAAACATACTATTAAAAATTTGAAAAGAAGTATGCTGATCTAATAGGCTTTAATAATACAGTACTTCACGTCTAACAGCTAGCTGTGTGCTGGAACCACCTATCTTTGACTTACTAACAACCAAGAGGGCATTTACTTAACAAGAGAACAAAAGGCACTATTTCTTATGTTCTATATCTGGTTTTTAAAAAAATCAGAGGGAATTGCCTTTGCTCTTAAAAAGTGACTAAGACCATTACCTACTCTTATGTGATCCTGTGTATTTTGACAGCGAGGAAATGAAATATTTAGACTGGAAATTTCAAGTTGAGGATTCTCCCTGCACAGAAACCACACTGGAGTCACTTGTAAGACTGGGTCCTGCAATACATTGGGAAATTACAAACTAGCCTGGTAGCTTCCTATCTTGTTTCAGAGATGGGATCACAATATTTCTAACCAGTGAGCATCAAGTCAATCAGGAAATGACCTGAAAATCACATGAAAATGGTGGCCATCTATTTGAGCACTACACATAACACGGCCAGTAAGAGTGATGGAGGGGACACAGGAGTATATTTACCTGATGATAAAAGATGCAATATTTAGACTTTGTAGCCTATTCCTTATTTCTAGACTAATGACAAAATCACAAACAAAATTTTAACCACTGAGAAGCAGTGACCAGTCCTCTCAAAAGTTATCAGCCAAGGTTAGTGGTCAGGTCGATTACTTAGAGAATCTTACTGATGACTAGAGTTGTTTTTCTTTCATTCCAATGCTCAAAATAGTCATACTTGGAGCCACCTTCAAATACTATAAGTCTGAAAGCATATGACCAAGTTCATTCTAGAGATGATGAAGGGTTAAAATTGGGATTGTTTTTACCTGAGGGAGTCCACTACAGACCATGTCACATTTTGTGATGATAATTTGTAAACAGATTTGAGAGTCATTTCTTTTCATGGGTAAGACTTATCCTTTACAGATGGTCTTAAACAGGGTCAAATATATGGAGATGGGGGAGAGTGAAGTGGGTAAAGGGGATCAAATATATGGTAGCTGAAGGAAACTGGACCCCTGGTAGTAAACACATAATAGAATACACAGATGTCAAATTATAAGGTATACCTGAAAATTATATAATTGTATTAACCAACATTACCCCCAATAAATTTAATTTTTAAAAAGAGAAAAAATAGAAAGTTTCAAGAGAGCTTGAGTAAGAAAATTTTATTTTAGAGAAAAAAAGTTTCTAGGAGAAGCATGGAGCCTAGGTAGGAGAAGGGACTTACTGGAATAGGAGACCAAGTTGGATTTGTGCAAGAGATGATGAGCGTTGAAACTAGGGTGGAGACCAGAGAAATGAAAAGGATCATCTAGACTGGAAAAATATTTCAGGCCTAGGATTCTCAACCTGGAGTGCCTAGACACCTGGAGCATAACTCTGTGGGATCATGGGGGGAGGGGTCTATTTATCCTAAAAATGCCCTATAAAATTTTATACATTTAAGTGCAAAAAAACCCAAATAAATAAAAAATAAAGATGGTCTTAGTTAGAACATTCATTTCCTTTTTGTTAGACTGCACAGGCTAATTTAAGAACACCACTGTCGATTTATTTTCATTTGTAAATTATATAATACTATACTTACATGTAAATGTTAATAGAACTTTTATAAAAATAAAGGTTTTAATATTCTATTACCATTTCCTCAATTGATTATCTTGTCTATCTTCTGGGGGATACATTTAGGAAAAGATAAAATTAAGAAGAAAAAAAATGCCAACTTGGCAGATAACAGCACCTGGCCAAGAATTTAATCATAAAAATTTGCCAACTTCATGGATGAATTAAGAGAAAATGTCCATGGATTGTTCCATAGAATGCTGTGCACTTTCCACAGAGTGCTGGAGAACTGTGGGTGGCTATTAATGAAAGTGGCATAAACTGAATTTAATAACAGACAATAGTGGGTCCTGGCATTGAGGGAGCAGAGAGACTCAGAGCTGGAGAATGGAAAAAGGACTGAACTAGATAGTATCTCGAAGCCAGATCTCAGCTCTGCCACCACCTAGTTCCATGATTTAAGCAAGTGATTTCTTCTCCTCAAACTTTTATCTCCTTACAGATTGCGGGACTGTTTACTATGGGGATTCCAAGTTCCCTTCCACATGTAAATTCTGCAGGAAGGAATTAACTTGACAGTTTTCTTCAGTAGGTGATGGTAAAAAAAAAATTTCTCTTGACTATTGTCACATACATACTGAAAGACTGAGTGACATCAATGAATTAAACCAAACCCTAAGAATCCTAAGGCCTTATGAAGAATCAGACTATTAAATTATTGTTTACTGTTTAACTTCGCTTTCATATAGTTGTGCTTGAATAAACTCCCTTTAGATATATCTTGTGCTAGGAATGCTGTCGCATTCATTCAGGTGAGCAGCAAGTACAAAGAAAGTTAAGCAGCAAATCTCTAAGATTTGGAAACGTGGCCACAATCCAACAGGGGCATGTCATTCCTAAAAAAATCCTCCAGTGTAACTTATAATTAATAACCAACAAAATCGTCATAATACCCATTATAATCACCTAAAGTTCAAGAGCTGGCATGTCTCCTGAAATCAAGTTCTTTTCACTCAATGAACGAAGGTCATATCAAATAAATAACAGTTCTAATTCTCAACACTTCTACATGCTCAATGATTCTAAATGCAAGATGAAAATGTGAGGAACATAGCACAGGACCAGATTCTCCCCACAACAAGACATTAATTGCTCGGCCTATCTCACTCATCCACACTGCTGCCTTCTGATACTGCTGTTTGTTCTTCACTTCCTTCCTTTCTGACAAGTATAATGGGATACAGCTGCTAAATTTTATTTTTTCCATCTCACGTTTGTGAGATGACCTTTAGATACTAAATGTTAAGTTCCACACTGGGAACAATAAGGCTTAATTTAATAATATAGAAGTATAGCGATTCATGCTGTTAAAGCTAAAATATTATGACACAATTGAGATGATGGGTTTGATTTCTAAGAAAAAATTAAGTATTATAAAAAAATGTTACCTTCAGCTAAATAATTTTTATTTTAATTTATTGCTTTGATCATATGAATTTCATCAGCCTCTGTTTTAAATACTCAGATTAAAGCCTCTCATTGCCTTTTATTTATTTATTTATTTTTGGTTCAATCATTTATTTTCTTTGGGGGCTCAAGAACTCCTAATGATTTTGTTTTCTCTATGATAGTGGATTCTTTTCACTTCCATGCTGGAAGCCAAATGATTAATCCTTTGAAATCTCAACGAATCACCTAATTAATAACTTACTAAAAATGAAATAAGTTAATTATGTGTAACTTCTTTATAAAGATCAAATGACGGGCAAATCACTTTCCTAAGGCTATTCCCTACATTTGTAGCATAAATGAGAAAAAAAAAACAGAAATCAAATAAAATTTTTACTATTGCTGATAGCACAATACAATAATAGGTTTCTAGGTTATTCCAGTAGAAGCATTAGCCAGCATGAGTCCTTGCTTTGTATAGTAATATTTAAGAAATCATTCTACTTCAGAGTAAGAGTTGATGAATATCTGTATAAGATAATTCACTAAAATACATAATGTCTTTCAAACTAATTAAACTCAACTAATATAAATGAATACCAGTTAAGTATAAGGTAGCATGAATTCCTGCTTCCCCGCTGACTAGTTCTGTAAGCAGTAGCAAGTCATCTAAATTCTCTAAGTTTCAATTCCCTTGTCTGTAGAATAGGGACAATGATGATCTGGTAACTTAGAGGATGACGGTGACAATAAAATGAGACAAAATGGATGTTTGATACAACAAGCACTGAAGCAACATTTCGTGTTACTAAAGAGCACCCGTAATAAGGGGGTAGACTTATGCGATCAAAGCAACCCTACATGCACCTGTTTCACCAACATTACCATGGATGTGAAACCAGCCTCCCGTTTCCACACATACTCAAACACCTGTCGATGGCAGGCATCTCATTCAGTTGGTTAGATTTGCTGGAGAACTAGTGATTCCAAGGAATAAATTGGTCAAATGAATTTGGGAAACTGTGTCACTTGCACATTCACATATTAAGGATTCTGAGAAATCCTGCATCAAGCAAGCTGTATGCTTTTAAGCCAACATTTCCTGAATCTTTGTGTCCATGGAAAAGTGTTTGTGAAAAATTCTTTCAAAAAAAAAAAACCCACATTGATCATTAATATACTAGAACTATTTTTCTTTCAGCTAGTTCTTCTCTTCGGCACAGGAAGCCCTGCTAAAAGTTTTTGATTGCTGATGGCAGTGCTGACCTTCTCCACGTGTCGTGCAGATATTTGTTGAGTGGTCTGTGGAACAATCCACACTTTGAAAGAAGAGGAGGAAAGCAGAAGAGAGCCTTCCATTCCGAAATTTTGTCCAATTGGTTTCCATTATGGATAGCTTCATCACACACAAAGCAATTTATAGAACATTTTTCATTTTGCCCTTTTCTTGATACATTCAAATGAATGAATTTTCTTAAAATTTGACACCCAGAGTAGAACATAGTGTAATAGATATAGTTTGACCAGTATAGGCGAAAATACAGCTATTGTTTCTCATGGTCTTGTCTTTCCTTCATTAACAAAAACTAAGATCATCTTAACATTATATTTTACCAGCCTGATCGCTCTGCAGACATACTTAGCTGGATGCAAATAACAATTTTCTCTTTTCTTATTAGGATTTCCATACTAACTACTGACAAAGCCACGTCATGGTAAACCTTGATAAGGAGGAGAATCCGAGAACAGCTTTTCCATGACTTTTAGTCTCATGAGAACAACAAAACCAGATGGTTGCTGGAGAACTTTCTGGGGAACCATGGCAGTGATAAGATCATTTCTAAGTAAAGATGCTCTCAGAAAAGTCTTTGAGAATTGATCAGTGCTTAGGGGAATTGAGATCAAGAAAGAGTAAAGACTGGAACTGGCCAGTGGCCAAAAAGAGATCCCCCCTTGCCAAACTCTACAAATCCCTGATTCTCTCTCCTATTTTGGTGGCTTTTACACCCTCAGCGACCCATGGTTCTTTGTCACCTACTCTACTTGCCTCTTCTAAGTCGCATTTGAGGTTCTGTCTCCTCTGTTCATTCCTTAAAGTTGGGTCTCTTCCTGCTTATTTGGTATTCATTTCCCCATTCTATCTACTCTCGTCTACTTTTGCAATTTTGACCATCATCATTACCACCACTGCTAATGCTATGTTGGTGACTCACAAATGATCTCTTCTGAGGTTTAAACCTATATACTCAATCATATCTGTGAAGTTTCTATAGGAATGTCTATAAAAACCCCTCCTAATTGATATATGTAAAATGTCTTCTTTACTTCTAAAATTATACTTTCTTTTTTCAAACCTGGCTGGTATGTGCAGTTTTACCAGCTGTTCAAGCCAGTAACCTTGGTCATCATCCTCGGCTTTGCCCTGAACTCCTCCCCAAGCCCTTCCACCAACTTTGTTACCAAAATGTATTGTGCCCCAGCACTCTCTGAATCTGTCCTGAATCATCCCTTTCCATGATCACTGCGACAGTCTTACTTTATGTGCCATCATTTCCTACTTTGACTACTGTGATACAGTGAATAAAAGGTTAGGCAAATATACCTGGGTTCAGTCTCTAGCTGTATGTGCAGTGTGCTTAACTCACAGAAGCCTACTTTCTTCTTTTATAAGAAAATTGAGGTCTACTAGTTAGTGGTAGAACCGAAGCCTGAACACAGACTCTTAAATTTCCCAGAGGTACAGTTGTGCTAGAGAAACAGAGCGAGGTCTTCAAGAGGCAACCCTGAGCAATACTGAGCCATTGAAGACCTTGCTTTGTTTCTCTAGCACAAAGGTACCTCTACAAGGTACCTAAGAAAAAGACAGAAAAAAGATCTTAGGAGAGTAGAGAGCTATAAATTGGTGTCTGAGCTACTGATTAAAGAAAAATTATCTGAGATACTCAGAACCAAATGTCCAGACTAGAGTCCAGAGTTTAGAGAAAACACACTGCGAGGCCCTAAGAGTGGACAGGAGAGGGCTGCCCTCTGCCCTTCTCCACATCCTTCCTCCAGGCAGAGATGGTTACATGGCTGCACCCACCCATGGCTATGAGGTCAGAATGCTGTCACTCATATCCTACATTACAAACACCAACTAGCTGCTTACAGAGTTTAATAGTCTCCCTAAGTAGAGCAGCTTCACAACTTCTACCACTATTTCTTTAAAAGCAGGTCTGCTGTAATTCTTACAGTTCACCGTCCTTCATCTCAGATTCATGTTGTCCATGGTGGTGTAAGAAGACATGATACGTGAACCTCTGTGTGTGTGTGGGAGACAGTGCACGACCCCTTGGTAATGGCCAACCAGACACAAGTCGTCAGAGGGCTAGTTATGTCTTCTCAGCCCATTCCTAATTCTGTTTCATTTTCCCTCTCAGCTTAAAGGTAGAAAAAGTTGTGGAGAGGTCAAAATCATGAAACTTAATAAAGACAACACATTCCTTTTCTCTTGGTTTATGTCTATTTAACTTGGGGTCAAAATTGCGTATTAAAGGAAAAGCTAGTGAACTTAATTAGGGTTTCACGTTCAATTCCAGATTTTGTTATAACAGATTTTGCCAAAGGCTTTATTTTAGAGCGAGTTAAAATTATGGTGGCTATCTAGTTCTCAGCCATTTTTTGCCCCCAAGACAGCTCACAGATATGATGTATTCCTGCAGTCTGGCTAAATTTTAGTAGTAATTTTCAAATAGTGTGTGCACTCATGGACGCTGCCGCTTCTCTTCTAATGAATAGAATTTGTCAATAAAATGCCTTGGTCTTTGATGGAAAAAAGTGTCCTTAGTGAGGTTCTTGATTGTTTCATTAACTACTAAGTATTACATGAGTTTAATCACTAATTTTTATAATTTTTGCAGCGATTAAAGTCAGGCTTATACTGACCTGTGATTTCCAGAATCAGCCCTGCCCCACATTGAAAATGACCAGCCATAGTAGTCCCTGCCCTTCTGCGTCTGTGCCCAAGAGACCATCCATCCATTCTGACTGCAGACTTGGAGCAGCAGGCTGCTCACTGACCCTGGGTGGTTGAGAGACTCAGAATAAATGATGTTAGTCACGACTGTCAGCTATACTAGTTGCTGAATTCATCAAATGTATAATTTTGTTTTTAACAGAGAATCAAAATTTATATCACTGATGAGCATCTTCTGCTGCAAGTTCTTTTTACGGGCACCTAGAAGCTCTTCTTTTTCTTCACCGATTTAAATTCCAGGGTTCTTTTTCTGATAACTTGTTTTTCCTTTTCCAGTTTGAAATCCACTTTGCCTGTGGAAGAATACTGAAGGGAAATGAGAGTGGGATAGCCCACCTACCTTCTTTCTTATCGTTTTTCAAGATGAGACCACATTCTCATCCTGACCTATCCTACTTAACTTTTTGGCCTATCATACTTAACTTTTTTTTTTCTAAAAATTGTCTCTAGATATTTTTCATAAGCTCCAGCTTATTCAGGCCTAATAAACAGACTTTTTTTTTTATACAGTTAATTCTCTCAAGATCCTTTTCTTTCTGATCAACTAATTCCTGCTAAGGTGTTGATGGCTGATAATGGCTTAATGTATCAACCTTTTAGGACAGCATTTGCATTTTCACAACTGCTTTTAATTCTATAACCTCAAAGACTGTATGATAGGAGGATTTCAAATATCCTTGCAGAGATAACAAGGAGAGAACTCTGGAGGGAAGACAGTTTTTCCTAAAGCCCCACTAATCACAGAACAGATTTTTAAGTGCTTATCTATACATAAGTCTCATTCTTGTAAATAACACGAGAAAAATCAATAAGAGAATGCAATGCACATTCTTCACTGCAGGCTTCAGACAGCTATGAAATGAAGGCAGGAGTAGCTTCTCTATGTCTCTCACAGTTTCTAAAATAGAGCTAATTTGACTTCTCAGCACTTTTATTCTGATCTGATTAAATTTTATTATGTTTTTATACAAGAATGTTTTGTGGAGCATTTAAAGCAGTGATGACAATTTTACCTGGACAGTAATTAAGAAAATGCCAATGAAATGCAGGCATTCTAGTGAACAATGCATTACACTGGCGAGGTGGTTAGTGTCCACAATCAGACAAACCTAGATTCAAGTCCTCACTATGACTCTTAAGAGCTGAGGATCCTTAGGCAAATCACATAATTCTAGGCTTAAACTCTACCTGCTAAATGAAAATAATAATAATAATAACAGCCACTTTATAAGGCTATCGTGAAGATAATGAGACAATTAAGTAAAATACTCAGAGTAGTTTCTGGAACACATTAAAAAGCTAATGAATACTACTGTTGTGAATGTCTGTTTTTAAGTAGAAAACATGAAAAAAGTCTTCAGTTTTGGAATTTCAGGGTTTCTACAGGTTACCATAGCTTGTCTGATCAATATAAGGAAAATTAGCAATTATTTCTACTGAGATTCAAAGATGCATTAGTTTGCTTATTCATTCATTTTTCTCTTACATTCTTCTAGTCACGTAGCATATATTAACCATATTAGAAGTTGAAAACAGTGGTAAACAAGACAGCTGTTCTCCCTGCCCTCAATGCACTATTGTCTAGTGTCATTGCACAACAGGAAAGAGGCTAAGTGTAAAAGGCAAGTGTAAGTGCTAATAGAAGAGTTACCATAACATATTTCACCTCTCCGTAAAACAAAATCAACAATTTTGCATCTATCTGGATGATAGTTATAAAAATAAATAACAATTGTTGGTGAGTTTGTGGCAAAACTGGAAGCCTTGCGCACTGCCTGTGGGAATGTAAAATGGTGAAGCCACAGTGGAAAACAGTATGGAAGTTGTTCAAAAATTTAAAAAGAATTACTATATGGTCTAGCAATTCCACTTTTGGGTTTGCAACAAAAAGAGGTGAAGACAAGGACTTATGCAGATATTTGTAAAGCAGGTATACATGTATCATTCACAATAACCAAAAGGTGGAAATAACCAAAATGTCCATCCATGGATGAACAGATAAGCGAAGTGGATAAGCTATATGTACACATACACGCATGTGATTATTATTCAGCCATAAAACAGAATGAAATTCTGAAACATGAGATAACATAATTGAAAGTTGAAGATGTTATGCCCTGTAAAATAAGCTACATGAAAAAGGACAAATGTCCTGTGATTTCATTTATATGATGTCCCTGGAATATCAAATTCATAGAGACAGAAAGTAGAACAGTGGTTACCAGAAGATGGGGAGAGGGAATGTTTAATAGAGACAGAGTTTGTCTGGGGAGATGCAAATGTTCTAAAGATGGATGGTGGTGATAGTTGCACAGTAACAAGGTGAGCTACTTAATGCCATTGGGCTGTACACTTAAAAATATTTAAAATGGTGAATTTTATGTTACATGTATTTTACCAAAATAAAAATAAATTGTACATATTGTGAATTCAACAGTTAACATAGCTGAAAGTTATGATTAGCATACTTTTTTTTACCACTATACCATAGGGATTCTTAGCACTCCATAAAACAAAATCAACAATTTCACATCCATTTGGGTGATAAAAAAATAAATAACAATTGTTGGTGAGTTTGTGGCAAAATTGGAAGCCTTGTGCACTGCCTGTTACCTGATATCTTGAAAAAAAATCGATATTTACACAGCAATACAAAAAGGGCTTTTGTATTGTTTTTGTATTGTTTTTTAAAAGTTATTTATAAGTGAGGTAAAACATCTGCATGCTTTCCCTCATTCTAGAACACTCCCCACAAGATGTTTTATTCTTTCACTTGATGAGTGAAGCAAGCAGGGGTAGCAAGAGAGAGAGCAATATGGGAATTTAGCATGTAAGGCTTAATCCAACAATTTGATTTGACAAAAATATAGATGCTATTCAGAAATACTAAATAAACCTTTCAGACTACTGTACATTAATAAGTTACATCTAGTTATTTCTAAGTATTCTAATTTAATTTCTCCACAACCATTTTGAAATGTTGATGTTTTAAGAATTTCGAAGCTGCCTTCCCACTCTCCTGCCATTATCAATAGCTATGCACAGAATTCTAATAAGGCATTTTCTCTACCTGATATTTGTTATTTTAAACAAGAATAATGCTTAAAGTGTATTTCTATTTAGCCAACTAGATTTTCATTGATATAAAATTAATAGTATACAAAAACAGTTTATTGTTTAAAATTAAAGAGGTAATTAAAAATTTTTTTCTTTGCAAAACCAATGATAAATTATAAAATTCACATTTCCAAGGGAGAGTATACTATTTAAACATAAAAATGAGTTTTAGAAATATTTACTGGAATTCTTATAAGGAAAAATTAGAGCTGTTTATTAAGGAAAAACTAAGGTGTTCTGGAATATATCTTTAACTTCTAAAGTTAATGTCTAGGGAGAGATCATGCCTTCCTACAAGTTACCCTTGAGGGTCACAGTAAGAGATAAAAATACAGTGTTGAATGGATTACATGCCTGATGTGACATGGTGTGTCCTGTACTTTTTAAATAATGAGAGTGCAATTAAAAAAAGGTGTTTAAAATATACACTGCTGTGTTCTTCCATAAAACAATATAAAATTTTGTAATAGGATATTTTTTAATGATACCGGCAATTATCTTTATTAATTCATTGAATAAATGTTTAATGAGCACCTTTATATATATGTCGTTACACTGGGATGAACGAAAGAAATCAAGGGTATTTCCCGTTCTCCTGGAGCTCAAGGTCTTGTTGTACATCTCCTACACCTCACTTAAGCTATAGACAGTTTCCTAAACCCAAAGATAGTTTTTCTGGCCTCCTAACTTCAATTTCTCCAGACTAAACCATCAGAACCACATTTATCCTTCTCCATATAATTCCACCATATACAAACTAAGAAAGGTACCATCATTCATCAAAACTAATGAAGAATGTTCTTGAATAACATTTATTTCAGTAACTTCTAGTATTTTGAGGAATGGTCAAATAATTCTCTCTTAATTTAAGACCAAGAAATGTATTGAATTAGGCTTTTTGAGGGGAATAGAAATAAGACTGGGAATAACAGAGAGATATAAATAAATGATTAGAGAATATCCTACTGCTTTCTTAAACACTATTTAAAAATTGCCACTGTAAATTATTTGTTATAATGCTTCAGGCTAGGATGATAGATAACTGAAAAATGAAAGAAAACGAATCTACTTAAACATATTTCCTAAATTCAATATCCTTAGATTAAGCAGCTATATAGAGATTTTCAAGTTGCCCAAGGAGCAAATAATATTGAATGCCACATTAAGTAAAATTGGGTGCACGAATTATTACCAAATTTGAAGATGATAACTGTTTAATATTAAATAGAGGAGTTGTTACAGAGACTGCTAATTAACTTCCAATATTTATTTCCCCCCTCTTGAATAGATACAGACGTTTATCTAGGCACTTGGCTACCCAATCTCCCTTTAGGACCATGAAGCTCCAACCAAGGAGGTGGTTCATACTAATGTGAGACTTCAGGGGAGTGGCCTTAAAAGAATCAGGGCAGCACTTCTCATTCTCTTGTCTTTGCTTCCATCTGAAATTTGGACATAATACCTGGAGCTTAAAGCACCATTTGAAATCACAAGGTGTACACTAAATGATGAGGGTGGTAAAGCTGAATGATGGAAGTAGCCTGACTTTCCTGCTCCACGGAGCCCAATGTAACAGCCTTTAGAGTCTGACTTCTATCTTCTGTTATAGAAGAAAGGAAGAAATCTCTATCTTGTTAACTACACTCCCTATAACTAAGAGCTGAATTGAATTCAAACTAACATGCTATTTGGTACTATATTTAAAAATAGGGTGCTGTGCATGACAGAACCTAAAAAGTTTGTGGAATTGCCTGCAGCAGGCACCAGACCCTGAAGCCTGGAATAGTACAGACTCAGAAAGCTGGAGCCTGGGTTATCTGTAACAATATTGTCCACTGTTGTTCCTTGGAAGGCACACCAGGTGCCAAGTGAGACTTTTAACTCTAGGAAATACTCAAATGGTGATGTACATGGCTCCATCTTGCTATGTTCAGCAGTCTTTAAAAAAAAGTAATGAACTCAGTCTAGGACTAGCCAGCCTGCAGCCTGAGATAAAAATAAAACCAATTTGAAATGGAAGGTACTCTCTGCTTCTACTGACAACCTGCACTGATGGAGAATCCCCAATTTAGGAGCTTAAAGGGTAAAAAAAAATATCTTAAAGTAGTAATTAAAGGCCATAAGTGCCAAGAGGTAGCTTTAGAAGGAAGTAAAGCTATGGCCCAAGATGTCTCTATCACCTTCAGGTAAGAGTAAATGTGGAGAAAGTGGGGTGGAGGAAATGCAAGGAAAAGGCTTCTCATTTATTAGGACTTGTTATATTATTTATGATGCTTATGGAAGTTCTCCTTTCTGAAATTCAATCATGTTTTAAAACTTTGCTTTGTTTCTATAAATAAATTTTACTTTTTCCTACGCTTCTCTCTCCATATCACCACCCTAAAGGAGCATTTTTGTTTAACATTAAGATTGTTCCTATCTAGATAAAAATCATCTTGTTTCTTCCTTAATTTTTTCTTTTGTATTTCTAACTTTCCACTTAATGATATTAGCCTCATATCATTACCCAGTATTTTATTATTTTCTAATGCTGTCTTATTCTCTTTTCTAATATTTCATTTATGGAATCTAGGATTTTCATTATTGGAATCCAACAAATCTCTCTTTTCCTCTTGCATTTTGATCCCCAGATTATTGACTAAATTAGTGTGAAGAGGGAACTACAGATATTGAGATTGCACAGCAAATAGTTTGGCAGTTCCTCAAAATAGTAAAACATGGAATTACCATATGACCCAGTCAAATCACTCCTAGGTTTATGCTTGAGAAAGAATGTATGCACACATAAAAAACTGTACACCAGCCCCAAAGTCCAACAACTGCTGAATAAATAAATGAAACATAATATAGTCATATGATGGCACATTTGCAAATAGATAGTAATAAAGTTAATCATGTTTTAAAACTTTGCTTTGTTTCTATAACAAAGCTAAAATTAAATAAATCTTGAAAACATTATGCCAATTGACAGAAGCCAGTCATAAAAGAACCTATCACGTGATTTGATTTACATAAAAAGTCCAGAACTGGCAAATCTATGGACAGAATGCAGACTCATGGTTGCCTAGGACTGAGCTCTGTAGGACAATGTGGAGTGGCTCCTAACGAGTTTGGGGTTTCTACTTGGGATCAGGAAAATGACCAAAAATTAGATTGTGATTATGGTTATACAACTTTGTGAATCTACTAAAACCATTGAATTATATACTTTAAACAAAAGATTTTGTGACATGTGAGTCATATCTCAATAAATATTTTTTAAAAAAAGCAAAAGAAGTCACCTGGATGTTTGGTTAAAATGTGTATTTCTGGACCATACCTCAAACATACTTTATCAAATTTTTACTAAGAATGCAGACTAATGCTGTTTTATTAAAAAAGAAACCCTTGAAAATTCTTATGTATATGAAGGTTCAAGATCGTGTTCTAAAACGTGTATTATTTAAAAAAATGTGCAAATCCATACCCATTGTTCTCTGACTCAGTGGTTAACAAACACTTGCTCTGGCCTGGCAAATGACGGCAGTGCTCCTCTGTTCCCAAGAGTCCGCATCATGGGCATCACGCCTCCCCACTTACTTGGCCTGATCCCTCGAATCTCCACTCTGAAGCCCAGTGGAAAGACCCCTTTCTTTTGATCTTTCTTGTTTTTTCCACCTACAGCAGTAACTACCTATATTCCAAGAACCATACTCTGTTGAGATATATATTCTTGTCCGTCTGATTCTTTCCTTTGAAATATCAAACCATAAACCATATATACACATTGGATTCTAGAGTCATGTCACTGAGTTTCAATAGCCATAGACAACAGAAAAGATTCTGAAGATATTAAAAGATTCTCTGAGGCATCTAGATTTTCCCAGTAGTATTCACACAGTCCACCTCTGGCAGAAAGCATCCTCCCTCAGATTTCATATTTGAACACTGTTTGGTCCAGTAAGGATCTGTGAGGGCAGAGGAGGTCGACTTTTTGGTCGATGCAGACTGGGTTCACTAGAGCGATGACCTGCAGTGTGTTTGGCAGTCATTGTATTTAACTGCGGGAAAAGGAAAGCGGAAGAACCAGCTGTTGGAGAGCCTTGGGGATCTTTTGATGGGAAAGGTATGAGAATGATAAAATGTCTAATTCTGTCTTAAGCTCTGCTTCTTTAGAGTACCTGATCTGATACATTACTCATAAAAAAAAGTATAAATTTGTTTCTTTGGTAAATAAAACATTATAAAATCAACTAGATAAGCTATAGAAATATTTATGTTCTTCAAATAATAATTTGACATACATCACACATTTGCACCAGATGTATAAGTTGTCACAATTTTAAAATTTGGCCAGTTTTTTTCAACTTGAGCATTTCAGATACAGAAGATAGTTCCTAAAAGATCCACACAGAGAAATCATATTTAATTTGCAAATGTGTAGTTATTTAACTTATTTCTACTCTCAGAACATTATTCTTTTAGTCTAGTATTGGTAAAGTATAAAAATTAATATAAAAATAAAAGAAGGCAAAGTGTGCTAGGGGTAAATTGCCACAGGGTTAAGATAATTTTTGCAAGTCTAAGAGTTATAATTTTATCATTTTTTCTTTGAAAAACTACTTACAATTCTGCCTGAAATCTGAATATTAGCAATGCAAGCCAGTCATGAGACAGAAAAAGAGAAAAGCATGTAGAAAACACAGTAATTCTAATGATAATTAGCCCAAGTCACAGCTCTAATTAAATTTTACTTTTTGGAGGTATAGGAAGGTCTTTGGAATTTGGGGCTACCTAATGAATATTCTTCTATCTCCAACAGAGAACCAGTTTCTGATGAGGTTAATGTATTCAATTTCATTGTGGCATTCCCTCCCTCTTTTTTGCCCTTTTCTTCTATGCACATAATTGAAAAACAAATTAAGATGACCAAAAGTTCTTTAGGAATTGAAGTGAAAAAACAATGTACCTCTCCTTGTTAATGTTCTCATCACAGAAGAAAATGGCTTTAAATTTTTTTTAAGTGGGGAAAGAATTTGAGTAAAATAGCAAATATGTATCTAAATATTTTTGTGAGCATGTAGTTGTTTTCATACAATCAAATCCAGTTTTAGAAATTAATAATTGAGAAAGAGTTTCTAGGTTAACTCATTACAATTACAGGAGGACCAACTCCCTGTAGCTAAAGAAGAGAGGGGAAAATCCCATTAAAATGCACCAGAATGAAATGGTGAAAGCACAATAAAAAATTCTATATAAACAAAAAATTAATTGACAGGTTTGCAAGTAATAAAAGAAAAAATGAATTCCAATTATTATATAATGTTAGCCAATACAATCAAATATACTATAACAATTTACAGAAATCTCTAAGGTTCGAAATTCTGAAATTAAATAAATTGTTAGTTGGTCAGAAAAAGTTGACTCTTCCTTTTAATACCAAATTAGTATTTCAAAGAGATGCATTTTACAAAGAGCAAGATGGGACACTGACATATTTAAATAAATGATGTTCTTCACTACATAAATACAGATGGTGATTAACTTTCATTTTATTTTTCCAAAGGCAGTTAATAGTTTGTTTCCTAATGCCCTCCAACCTCAGTACAGTTGGACCATGGAGGGAACAAAGGCCAAAAAGGAATAATTACAATCAGGCCTTATTTTCAAACTGGAAGTACATGCACTAGGAGGTTACATGTGAACTAATATTTGTAAAGACCATTGATTTTATAACAGTTGCTTAGCTCTGAGTCACTGTCCTCCACTTATTTATTTTTGAATAGCGCTGCAATCCCCAAATCACAGACTGGATGGAGTCTCAGTTTTAAATCAGAGCACATTTTAAATCAGCAGTTTCCTGATCCCTGTTATATCTTTCGTGTGATGCAGCGAGAAGAGCATTTGGCCATAACTTGAGATGAGAGATTTGGGAACTGATTCAGAACCCATCGAAGCATCCCAGGAAGGAGACACAGAACCGTAAAAGTGTGAGTGTGTGTGCGTGCGTGAATGTGTGTGTGTTGGGGGGTTCACAGTCTGGATAATTTTGGAGGAATGACAGGTTACTTCATAGACAATACCTTCCGTGTTTTACAATGCACAGGTCAGAAGCAATTTCTAGGGAAACACTGCCAAGTAGACCCCAAAATGTAGCAGGAGAAGAAGAAAGGGAAAGCATGGGCTTTCTGTCAGGCTGACCGGCGCTCCTTTTTCCATACATCCTACCTGTTGCCTTGACTTCCAAAAACGTATTCTGAATCGATCATTCCCCACCACCTACGATGCTACAACTTAGTCCATCTCTTTATCAGGATTATTGCAATAGTTTCCACTACTCTCTCATTTAACTATAGTCTTTTCTCAAAACAGCAGCCTGAGAGATCATTTTAAACGACCCCATGTCACCCAGAGTACAAGACTTGACAGCACGCGTCTGGCTGCACACAGTCTGAAAGCTAGGCCAGACTCCTTTCCCTGAGCTTCCGTCACTCACCAGCGTCCCATTCTGTTCAACGTCCTCTCTTTCTCCAGGGGACCCTTCTCCCATAATTCCTCGTGATGTGTTTCCTCATCCCCTTGAGCTCTTTGTTCAAATGCCACCTAAACTGGGGTGTGCCCTGGCCACCCTATTTTACAGGGCAGCCCGCAACATCCCCTCCTAAGAACTTCCCGACCCTTTCCCTGATTTATTTGCTCCCCAAATATATTCAATTGATCAATTTGTTTATTATCTCTACTGGAATGTAACCTTCTGAGAAAAGTGTTTTTCTGATTTGTTTACTGCTTTAGCATGAGTAATACTGCCATGTTTTAGTAAATATTAAGTGAAATGACTTGAATTCTAGCTCTATTAACTCTTGTCATGCATTACTGCACTCAGATAAAAAATTCATCTGATCCGATAAACAATTATTTAATCTTTAAGACCTTGAGAAGTTATACCTTCCACATATGCTAATGAAATACCAGTGGCTGTTCTATGCCAGCACAATCTGGACCTCTTAGCTAAATTTTCTGCGGAAGAAGTAGGTGGCAGAGGCTGACAATCTAGGTGGGGATAAGAAATCCTCTAGCCTCTTGAGGATTATGAAATGTATCCAGTGAGGTTAACAGGTTCTTAACTGATGAGCTTAGGTTTGTAACTGAGAAGGGATCTGTTCTTTTACTAAACTTTATCAGCCCCATTCCTATGAGGCTCAGGCCACCTCTCAATGCCATCTTTATGTCCTGCCACCTCTACCTGGGTTGACACTTCCCTGAGAGCTGCCTCCCCCTTCTCCTCGCCCATATTTCCTTATAACTCCTTCTGAAAAGACTGGCTCTGGAACTTTCTTAACACTTCTCTTCAGCCATGAATAAAAACAATGGGGATAATAAAATTAACAAACCTGAGAAAATACAGAAATTTAAAAATCTTTCTTTCCTGTGACCATGGCCCTGACTTGTATCAAAAGGTTTATTTACAGTCAACAAACAAATTTAGTTATTTTGTTTGTTATTGTTTTTGATTATTAAAATTAATAAAGTGCTATGAAAAGGAATTCCATTTGGGAGGCAGAGAAAAGGTTAAAGCAGCTAAAATACCTTTGGCTGGAAAAACATCCCAAATGAATAATCTCTTTTTTTTCTGTGAGGGTCACCGAGGAGAACCGCACCCTTTCCTGGGGTTGGCAGGGAGCAGGCATGCAGAGGGAGAACTCTGTGCTAGAGCCACACAGCCCTGCCTGTGGCCGCACACGCAGCTGCACGACCAGCACGTGGTTTGAAACCTCAAATGTCCCCTAGAAGGGGCTGTCTCTGTGTCAGTTAAGGAGAGACTCAAGGTGACCTGGAGAGGCAGTCAGTGTTTAGCACCCCAGGGTCAGGCCTTGGGTTTATAAGGTTATGCTGTGTAATGTCAACAAAGCAGACTCTATTGCTTTTTAATAAACGAAGGAGGTAAGATAAATTATAATAATGATCCAAAATCAGGTGTCCATGAGTCAAACCTCACTTGTCTTTTTGAACAAAATCAAGTTTTCTTTCCACTATACTAATATTTCTTAAGATGGTTTCATTATAATCTCTGCAACTTATTTTAAATTTTCAGCACAGATAGCATGAAGGCGTGTGTGCGTGTGTGTGTGTGCGTGTACTTCAAGTCTGGAGGCAGCCAGCATTCTAATCAGGAAGCCATGCGCCAGAGGCAGCCATGAAACGGCTCAACTCCACAGGCGGCTACTCCAGGCTTTCTGCTCTCTGCTCCAATGATCAACTTACTGAATGCCAAATTGGGTGTCCTTTTTGAAACTGGTTTGTTAGTTAGCAAAACTGTTACTAATATTAGTAAAGAAATCTCAATGGTGAAATTAGAGATATTAGAAATAGGCAGTTTGGCAAAACATCTCTTAGAGACACCCACAGCTGGTATAAGATGGCAGAAGAATCCACTGAGGCCTGTGACCTGAGCCTTGGAGAAAGTTCTAGAGTCTGGATGACTTCATGATCCTGTTGCAGCATCAGCGTAGGAGGCTCCCTGTTGCCTGGCACCAACTTTGAGAGCGGCTGAGTCCTACTTCTAAAACAATGCCACTGCCGCCTGAAGGGAACATTGTCGTCTCAGGGCTGGGACTTCACCGAGTTCACGGAAGAGTCTGTATTAACAGTGCTGTGCAGACTTGCTATAATCATTCTTTTCATAAATATCTATGTGAGTGCACTAGACCTTGGCCTGTGACTTCCTTTCACTGCTCCATGGTGGTGAAGTTACTTGAGAAGAGCTCTTTCTTACCTCACGTTTCAGTGCTGGCATCTTTAAAAAGGAATCTACAAGAATGTGTATGCAAATTGGCTAAGGTCAATCTATAGTTCTGTTCCTCAGATCATTTGTGTCAGAATCACTTGAAGTTTCAAATTCCTCAATTTCTTGGCTTCTGCATTTTAACTTTCTAGGGGCGGGGCTGCAAACCTGAGTCCTAAGGAGTTCCCCTAGGGGTTTTCATACACTCTGAGGACTCGGCTAATGAAGATATAACCAAGGAAGATCGTGACCATTTGCCAGCGGCATTTCTCAAAAGCTGATCAAAGACCCAAGAGGGAGGAAATACGCTCCTGACTGCTGGGTTTGAAAACCAAAATCTGTAAAGCAACAGTAAATAGAAAACTATAAAGCCTTCATCTCCTATAAAGTCTGTGCCATAAATTTGTCGTTATAGCTATTTGCTTACCCATCTAGATGGAAATAGATCAAAACTGGCTGTAGGCATCCAGCAAGCTCATCCATGGCCAAAATATTGCACTGTCATTTGGATGGGTAGAAGTTATCAATAGCTTTCCAACTGACTACTGTTCTGCACTGTCTATGGCAGCAATGAACACTTGGCCCAAAGCCCATCATATTAAATTCGTCTTTGGAGGAAAATCATTCTGGCTATTGGGCTACTTTTTCTCACATCAATAAGCTCCAGTTTATTCACACATAAGACATACTATACTGTCTGACTTTCATCCACTCATCAAATGTGTATTGACAGCCTTTTTAAACTTACGTAATTTTAACTTCCAACAAATGCCATGAAAGATTAAAGAAGCAGAGGTCTAGATCAGGACTCCTGTCTCCGAGTTGTTACTCATCATTGTTGCATCGCGGAGGGAAGAAATGCCCTGGTACCCGAGTCAGAGCTCCTGAATTCAGGTGCTGGACACGAATTCAGTGGCGAGTCAGGAAATCTCCTAGGGCTTTACTTCTTTTAGACAACGGGAGATAAAATGCTTGCCTTGTCTCTTTTTCATTAGTTTACTAATTCACTCACACGTATTTATTGGTCATCTACTATATTTTTCTAGAACCTTAGGGAATACAGTAGGAAACAAGGCATATAAGATCACTGTTTAATAATTAGAAAAATGTATAAATACAGATATATAAACATATATTTATGTAAACAGATAAACATATATGAGAATATTAATATATTTTTCTGAGGCAAATAAATAATTGCACATATATTTTTTAAAGTTTAAATCAATGCCTTTTCTAAAGATGCAATGTATATTTTTAGACCTCATATTGTATGATTTAAGATGAGAAAGGCAATAATCTAATGAAAGATATATTGCTCTAAACAATAAACCTAGCACTTTAATAAAAGATGTCTCCATGTTTCACTAATGATAAAAATATCGACTTCTGGCAGGGTGCCTACTGCAGTACAGGAAGCGTACTAGGTTCATGATGCAACATTTATCATTAAGACAATCTTTCTTTTTACTCAACTTTTCATTGCTTAGGAACCAAGATACATGTGATCAGATGGCTTCTCATGTAAGGCAGTCTGAAGTGGGCAGTCTCTAACATGGTCCCAATGACCCCTGTCTCCCTGTGCAATCCCCTCCCTTTAAGTGTGAGCTGGATTCAGGGACTCATGTCTAAGCAACTCTACATAACAGAACTGATGGGATGTCATTTCCAAAAGAGAATTATAAAAACCTTTGGCTTATGTCTTGGAAACTTTCTTGCTTACTGGCCTTCCTCTCCTGTCCCCTTCCCTTGTATCCCTTCCTCCCCTCCTCCCCACCCCTGCCCCTCTGCCCAACCACCAAGAGGAGAGGCAACTTAAAGACAAGAAGACCTGACGAGTCAGAGCCTCAGGGAGAACTAAGACACCCCAGCCAACAACCAGCATCAACCGTCCATTGAGTGAGTGCATCCTCTTGGAAGCAGACCCTCTAGCCCAGCCAAGTCTGTGGATGATGCAGCCACACCCAACCATTTGGGTACAAGCTCATGAGAGACCCTGAGCCAGAGTCTCCCACTTACACCATTCCTGAGTTCCTGATCTACAGTAACTGTGAGATAACGTTTGCTGTTTTAAGCCAGTAAGGTCTGGAGTAATTAGTTACACAGCAATTGGTGACTAATACATAATGCAAAGACCTGACTCTTAAGGATGAATCAGTTTGAATTTTATGCTTTATAACTCAAATATTTGAATTAGACTCAAAGAATATGATGACATCATATTAATTCCTTTATCATGAAGAAACATGCATTTGCCATTCTTTTTAACTGAATGGGATTAGAATTTGTTTTTTCATGAGATCTACTGAGTTCACTGAAACAAACATAAATATTTTATAATCAAACTTCATTAAAACTCTTTTTAGCAATGTATTAGTTACCAACAAAAAACTGGTAATCTTACCTCCAAAGAAGTACTTCTTGCCAGTTTTAACTTGAAGAGGACTATTAGTGCGAACTGCTGACGCCTCGTCTCCATCGATGGTGAGAATAGCAAAATTTTCCTTAGCTAGGAAACGAACCTCATGCCACTGTCCATCGTTCAACCCAGAACCTGTTAAGTACAAAATCAAAGTCAAGTTATTGTCTTTGGATGGCTCAGTTTAAAACAATTTTTATTATCAATAAAGTCAGAACTTTATAAATAAAAATTAATATATTTTCATCTAGGAATATCTGGTAATATTTGCAATCAATATCTCATGTTTCTTTAACATTATAAGTGGTTTTATTCTCCATTGAACCAAATAAAGCATAATATAACCCAGTCTAAGGAAACAGTACTAATGTGCCATTGGGGTACTTGGAAAAATGAATGGAGTGAATTAAGTTGTCTGGGAGGTGATGATGAACTACTTTAATTTAATAACTTATTTTCTGGTTAGCTTTACTAGACTCTAATCTCATATAAGAAAATGGGTTTATGACTTTTGTCTAATATCTCTGTTTTTATAAGCTTTTTAGTACTGTTATGTTTTCTCAATAACCACATCTGGCAGATACAGTTTATAGAAATTAAGGACTAAAGAATAAGTGTGTGAGTATGTACAGTTATTGGTGCTAATTGACCACTAATAAGCTTGGGAAATAATACCAGAATTAACTGATCATTTATAAATGTGGTATCTTTATAATGAAGTAGGTTATATCTAAACAAATAAAAACAACAAAATAAATAAACAACTCCCACCCATAATAATATTCCACTGCCGCCTCATACTAAGATCTTTGGAAACAGAAATTCTTTTAAGTTCTCTATTACACTGATAATAATTTAAAGTTTCTGTTTCGTTTGTGTTCATTTTATGAAGAATAATGAGAAAATTAAGGAGCATACAGAGGAAGATAGCCACTGAGCATCAGTATCTGGAAAGTTTCAGAAGCACTAAGAGACAGAGAAGTCTATGAGGGTCAGAGTGGCCTTCGACCTTATGAAGGCCTACACTATGGCAAAGGGAGGCTATTCTGTTCTAGGCTGCTCCAAATAATCATGTTTACAAAAGCGAAGCCTAGCAAGTAAAGGTATCCAAAAATGGAATGAGAGTAAATTAATGAAGCACTGATGATGGCTTCTGGCTTCTGATCAGAGGTGTGCAACCATCCACTTATAGGCCAAATCCAGTCTGGGGCTGTACAGCCTGAGAGCTAAAAATAGCTCTCACGTATTTAAACAGTTGAAAAATAAAATGAATAATAACATTAATTTACATGTGAAACTTACATAAAATTTAAATTTTAGTGTCCACCTAAAATTTTATTGGAATACAATCAAGCTCACTTGTTGACATACTGCCAAAGACAAACTTAAATCAATAGTGGCTGTAGAGGCTCCATTGCCCACGAAGCCTCAAATATTTATTGGGTGGTCCTTTACAGAAAGAGCATGAACTAGTGGTTGGCATGTACTATTAAACAGAAATACCATTAAGAAAAAAGTTAAAGTCTGTTGACACTTAGAAGATAGTCACATATAGGTAGTATATACTGATATACTGATAAATATCATTATACGTATTCCCTCCTCAGATATTTTTCTTAGAATTTTTAAGTTTTAATTTAGTAATACACATTTGAACATATTTTATTTTAGTGGAGGAAAACAGAAAATCACTGCTTTAAAATGATTAACACTAAATAATTTCCAAACTATGAAATGTATAATACATATGAATATATACATATATAATAGTTTTGCACTGTGAAATTGCTATGCAAATGTAAAATCTTATTCTAAAATTAAAATCAGCTGTCTGACAAGTGGTAGTGTTTACTGAAATACCTCCTTCTCAAATAGGTTACTTTTGGGTTCTCCCACAGAACTGATGCATAGAAGACTATCTTCACCATAATATTTTTCTTTAAAGTATGAAACTGGGTTTAATGTTGATTAATCACACAAGTATATGATTTTGATTTTGGTTTTTGCCTTTAAAATGTTATCAATCCTGCTTTGAAAAGTAATATTTGGACATGGATCCCAAGGACATCAATGTTACAAATGTTCATTTCCAAAATTTAACAATTTCCAAATGTTCATTTCCTAAATAATCACTCATTCATAAGAAGTCACTGGTATGTTATAATCAGCTGACAGAACGTCCTGTTCTAAATGGTAGACCAGAGAGCCCTTCTAAAAAATCCTACAAAAATTTCTTCTTCACAAAACTAATTTATAAATGAAGATTGTTGGCTTAATTGTTAATGGCAAAAAGGTCAAGTAGATAAAAATATTACTTTGTTTAATTCAAGAAACAATTCCGTAATTAAACTAGAGAAACTGGATCACAGATAAAAGCAAGTTTTGTGGATAGTAGCCATTGCTGCATCTGAGCTTGAACTGTGATTTCTATTCATTTTGACTCCAATTATTTTGAACTTTTAATGCTAATCATCGAGAGGTGCCTCAGCAATCTATGATAGAAATGGGCCTCCAAACATAATGTTTATTTTTCAGTGGGGCAAGAACAATCTAATTGTTTAAAATATGCTGCTGCTTTTAAATTTTGTTCGCCTGCATGTTACAAAAAATAATAGCCTAAAGACTCTCTCTGGAGAAGAATCTAATTTCACGATCTCTGATATGTATTTATAGATATACTGTTCTAATCCCTATATAACAATCACTCTGCTAAGTACTTTCTTTGCATTTCACTCATTTATAATTCACAAAACATTTAAAAAAAATATTGTCCCCAATAAATAGATGAGAGAATTGAAACATCCTAATAAAGAGCAGAACTGAGAATGAGAACTCAGATATATCTGGTTCCAGAAGCTGAATTCTTATAAACAAACAGAAACAAAACAACTGATGACAAAACACGTTATATAACCTCTGTGGATCTGTGATCAGAGTCCTCTTATACTATGTGTGTATGCGCACGCGCACACACACACACGCGCACAAACACATACACGCTTCCATTTGCCACCATCCTTCAATTTCTGGAGATATTCTTGTCTCATACAGCATTAAGGTTGTGAATAAACTGAGACATCTCAAGTTTCATCTGTCAGCTTTCAGCATTTGCACCATCAGATTTGTTGTATTGGAACATCCCACATGCTACATCTTTTAGTATGTTCTTACATTGAGGTTCTTCCCCTAAAATTGTAATTCAAATGGAAATTTTATAACACAAATTTGAGAAGCAAATTCTAGCATTTTTTCCCCAAGGCACATTAAAATAAGCCCATGAGTATTTATTTAAATCATCTCTGTACTTTGTGAAACTCTGAGCAAAGAGAACTGTGTGTTCACTCTTTTTACTTTATAATGAGAGGAACAAGCTATCTTGCTAGTTTGTAGAGCTGAGACCATAATCCAAACCTTTTGACATTCAAACAGTAGTTTTTCCCACTATTCAGAACTCAGTCATCAAGATTTTATGGTGAGAAAAAATATTTCACCTCTGTGCATCCTCTCCAGTGCAAAGAAGACTCAAACAACTTCGTATGAAACACAGACTAAAATATGTGACCTCTCCTGAAAACTTGCTCCAAAATGTGTTTTGCCTTTATCATTTACTGGATCATCTGTCACTTGCAGAAAGTAGTATAGAATTAGTTTTTCTTCAGTGAAACAATAAGAAATAGATTCTTCAAGACATTTTAAAATTAATGATATTAATAATTTTTAATTTATTTAAAATGAGACATTCATGAAATTTAAGAACTTTTGAAATTCAATACTATATAAAAAGTATTCAGAATACTGTAGCTGATCAGACTGTTGCTGTAAGATATAAACTTATAATAAATACCAATACAATTATTCAGAAAAAAATGTATTGTCCCATTTCATTAGAAATTTGTGAGTCATAAATAACAAAGAACACATAACTAAACAGGATTAAAGCGCTTCTCACTTGCTGTTAGAGTCGTTATTCCTCCACTCATCATTCTAGAGCCAGTGAGCATCCCAGGGAATGGAGACATGCACCTGGGACCCATGCCTCTGATGCAGTGCATTCCTGGTGGCTGGACAGTGGCTCAAGATCACACCAAAAAAGGATGCTGGTACTTGTACTTAAAAAAGAGACCCTTGTCTCACATGGTTAACATCTCCTGAGAGCCTCATATGTGTCTGTCACCATGTTCACACATTGTATATGTCCCTTATTATATTGGCTCCTCTCAGTAGCAAGCAGCAAGAGAGCAGAAAGGCAGGAAAGGATGGTGGTTAGGAGGGCTGATCCAGGAGCCAGACTGCCTGTGTTTGCTCTGGCTCTGGCTAACCCAGTCAATTTACCTAACCTCTTTGTGCCTCAGGCTTCTCTTCTCTAAAATGCAAATAACAGTATCCACTCTGCAGATTTCTTTTGAGGACTAGATGAATCAGTGTTTGTACGTCATTAAAAAAGTGCCTGGCACCTAGGAAGCAGCATATCTGTATCATTAGATCAAAACACAAAGAAGATTTGATCCATCTCATTTTATAGAAAAGGAAGCTGAGACTCAAGTTGAGTTCTTATTCTTTGAGGTTATTACCTCAGAATTACAAACAAATATTGATGTATTTGTTATAAATAGCCTTCTAAACAAGACAGCAATGCACTAAGTCTTAACAAAGTGAAGAACATGGACATTCACATATGACACAACTGAAAAGAAAAAGTAAGTCCTGGTGTTATGCTAACAGGCACCTGAAGCTTAGGAAACCATGTCCAGTGACATCATGAGACATGGAAAAAAATCCTGTATTCAAACGACTCAGACAAAGGTGAAGGTGATTTGTTCTGCAAAAGTGTGCTGCACGGCACACAGGTTATGACAATGACACTGATGCTAAAGCTGCATGTAAAGAAATTAGAACAATTATTTCCAAAGAGAGTAGAAAATAACCATTTGAAAGTATTCATGTATATAATTTTAAAAGCACATAGTAATTAAGTAAATATTATAGACATTTTTGCCTATGGCACTAAAAGTTTATATATCCAAGCTGGTCAAAAGGTGCTCTTAATTATCGTGCTTGGAAAATGGGGGATTGCCCTGTATTTGGGGTCATATTCTATTCAGGCACAAATGAAATGTGGCCCTGTGACAGACTGAGTGAGGATGTCTGACGTATAGACACCCTCAGAGAGGTAGACTAACTTAATGGTCGAGAGCGTGGACTTTGAAGTCAGATGTCTGGATATGAATCTCTTTTCTGCTCACCTAATCATAGCTGGGCCTTCAGTGAGTCAGCCTCTTTATACCTCAGTTCCCTCTTCTATTAAATGGGAATCATAAAAGCATCTGCTTCACAGGGTTGTTGTAAGGATTAAGGGTAAAGATTATCATTTAGAATAGGGCCTGGCACATAGTTAGCACTCAATAAATATCAGTTATTGTTTCTTATTCAATGAGTGAGCCTAGCTCTCTAAATATCAGCCTGAGTTGTTGTACTTTAACTTTACATACAACCATTACCTACTATGAAATGATTAAAATTGGCTTACTTTATGAACAAATACCCTCCTTTCCCATATAAATCCAATAATATAACATTATTATTGAGGAACTGGAATATTTGGGGAGATAGCTCTCAATATGTCTCTTAATATCAGGGTCAACAACTTTTAAAGCTCATTTTGAGCAAAATACATATCTTTTTAAAACTATATTCTTCAATAGATGTGATTCTGAATGTCTGTGTGATATTTCCAAAAATTAAATCCAATTTCAGGCAAGGATTTCTCATGGTGACTTTGAGGAGACTGATATAAACTGGAGTGTATATTTTCCAAAACATTTTTGTTTTAAAAAATATATACTATTGCAATAGTTTTGGTTTAATTCTACACTTAAATATTATTTGATATTACTTTATAATAGATATCTCTAGTTCTTCATAAATGCATAATGATAAAAACTTTTCAACTTTTCTTTAAAAAAGGAAATTAATATCTTTACAAAGTCATTTTTTAACCTAAAAGCAATATTTTTGAAACAACATTCTAACTTCTGGGCTTAATTTTTTCATAAGATAACTAAATTGTTTTACAATATTTTCTCTAACATCTCCCTAACTTATAATTGTTAGAAAAACTTGTTCTGTATGCAAATGTAAAATGTTAATGAAGCATATTCTATCTGGCTGTCTTTCTAATGGTATTATTGTTAAAGTGAGACTCTTGAGGTGGTTGCTTTGATGGAACTAGAAGAAACAGATGTTACTCTTATTAGAGACAAGAAAAGACTAGTTTAATGAATATTGAAAAGAAGTATTTAAAATATAGTAGCAAACCAAGATAAAACATCTGCTTGAAAATGCTTCAAATAAAATTACAGTGACTACAGTTTTCAATCTTTCGCTCAATATTCAATCTTGAGAGAAAAATTTCCTAGAGTATGAATACATCTTTAGGCAGTTATATTGTTCTCTGATGTACTAACAATATATCTCGTAAGTTATTATTTATCTATTTATGCAATAAAGAGAAAAGGAAATATACATCTCTATATAAATATGCCATGCACTCCTTCTTATATTATCTACATAAATTTCTTATCATTAGGAAATTAATCTAATTTAATCTTGCTCATTTCTCCATGCCAATTCAATCCATCTTGTTTACATGTATGACCATCTACAATCTGACAGAATATGTAATAAAGTGCTTGGGCAGGGACGAAATACTTTTTTTTTTAAGCTGAAGAAACTGCCAAATGCTTTTCTGTATAGGTATGAACAGTAAGTCAGCTTGGAACATGTCTTTTTTGAAAGAAGCACTTGAATGGGACCTTTAAGTTTGACAAATACCCTGGGGAGAGCACACTGCATGACATTTTTCAAGAGTTGCTAGAAATGACCCCTTTGCTTATTTAATATGTAGAATTGGAGGGAAGGGATAGATTCTTTTCTGACACTCAGAATCTTCTGAGAGAGAAAGGGCCCAGATTAACAGATTTTATTACCTTAACTGTATGTTAGAATAATTTGGGGAATTTTTAAAGTTCCATATTAAAACCTTAAAATCATTGCCAAGAAAATTAAAGATATAAAGAGATACATTCCATGCGATCCTAGTCAAAATACTAACATTAATCTTTATTGAAAAAAATACAAGATTCTAAAATGTATAAGGAAATACAGAAATTCTTAAATATTCAAAACAATTTAAGAAACCCAAATTATCATATGATTCCAAGACTTGTTACAAAGCTATAATAATCCAGAAAGAGATCAGAAATAGAGCCACACATATGTGGTCCACTATTTTTTGACAAAGGCACTAAGGAAATTCAATGGAGAAAAAAAGGTATTTGATTTTTAAAAAAATAAAGCTTTAACAACTGGATAAATTTAGGGGGGAAATGTATCTGGATTTCTACTTTATGCAATACACAAAAATTAATTCTAGATGGGTTTTTGACCCAAACACAAAGGCCTTACTATAAAGCTTCTGAAAGATAACAATATCGTTTGGACTTTGGGGTTAACAAAGATTTCTCAGGGCATCAAAATCACTAGATAAATTGGGCTTCATCAAAATTGAAAATTCCTGCTCATTAATAGACAGGATTAAGAAAAATTCAAGGCAAGACAGAAAGTAAAAAGCAAATGAAACAAAAAACCTACATATATTTCATAACGGAACATACTAACGGCTCTTACAAATCAATAATTGAAAAAAAAAGTGGGCGAAAGTGACATCACAATTACAGATATATTAATTATATATAAACACATGAAAAATTGCTTTATATTATTAGTCATCAGGGACACTAAACTACAAGGTATACAATTTAACACCTACTTCAGTGGCTAAAAATCAAAAGGACTATCTAGGATCTCAATCAGTTTGAACTCTCATATATTCCTGATGGGATATAAAACTGTACAACCACTTTGGAAAACTTTGGCAGTTTAAAAATATAAATGGCATTTAATGTGGACCCCAAATGTAGAGCTTAAGTGCTGTTTAGTGTTCCCAAATGCAGGAAGGCTGTGATGTGTCTTACTAAGAAAATATGTATGGTAGGTAAGCTTCTTTATAATGCTGTTGGCTGTTAGTTCAGTGGTAATGAATCGATTTGTGTAGTAAACAAGCTAACTTAAAATAGAAACACATAAAACAAGGTCATGTAATGATCAATTGGTGCAAGTGTTGTGACCGAGGACTGCAAGAAGCTAACCCTACGGCTCTCACAGGAGCAAAGGTTCAGGGTCCACTAACTCAGTGTTCCAGTGGCAACCTGGAACATCACCACCACGTGCTGAATGAATTTAGGGAGCAGGCATGAAAGCAGGGGGACCGATCAGGAAGCTCTTCTAGTAGTTAGGCCAAGAGATGATGGAGGCTTGGATTGAGGTTGGCACCGAAGAAACGTGGTCCAATTTGCCATGTGTTGTTGTAGGTACCAATGACAGGTCTTACTCATTAATGGGTTATTGAAAAGTTGAGAAAGAAAGACTTGTGGCTTAAGTAATGGAGTAGAAACCAGTGTCATTTAACTAATGGGAAGACTGGGGAAAGGAGTCGGGCTTGGGCATGTCCATTAGAAATCAAAGTAGAGGTGGGTGGAGCTTAAGAAAGCGAGGTCTAGACCCAGAAAGCTGATGGCATGAGCGTAAGTCATGAGGCTTGATAAGATTACCTGGAGAGAGAACTGAAATAGAGAAGAGAGGTGGAGTGGTCTAAACTTTAGAAGGTGGAAAGAGGATGAAGGCCCAGGAAAGAACACTCACAGAGTAGCCAGGTGAAATAGCAAAGAAACCGTGAAAATGTGATGAGATCGTTTCAAGAAGGGACCAGCTGGATCTTTTAAATATTTCTGAGACATTGAATAAAACAAGTATAGGAAGTGGAAATCAAATTTGGAAATGTGGAGGTCTATGATATTCAAGTTTGGTGAGGAGACTATGGTACGTGAGGGATGTAAAAAAGCAAGATTGTACAATCCTTGAGTAGTTTAGCTTTAGAGATAAATAATTTTGACTAATGGTTTATGTTGAAAATCTGAAGAAAATCATAAATCCCATCTGAAAAAAAAATTCAAATTGCTAGACACTCAAAACTAACATATAATTTCAGGGGTTTAGTTCTTCATTTGGATTAAGAACCCTGGTTTGTATAACATCTTTTCATTGCACTACCTGTCTTTGCTGGGCAATGAGAATATTACCAATGAATTCATTTATGCTTTTTGGAGTCATTACTCTTCTTAGATTTTTTTCCACTTAATTGCTTATAGGTTATATGTTCTGTTCTTTCTTTTTTTAAATAAACATGCCAGTGAATTAGTTTTAAACTTAAATATTTATTATTGCTTATAGTTACGCTTGTTTCTATTTTAAATAGTTGTAGTTGTAAAATTTTTATTCTACCATTTTGAGAAAGTTGTTATTGTCATATTACAACGTATTCCTTAAATCTAAATTGACTAAGTCATATTTAGTTAGTCCTTTATCTTTGTTTCACTTATGTCCCTGATAATTTGTAGTATCTTACAATTTTCTTTAAAGGCATAAAATCATTCTTGTATATAGGAAATTAACAATGTCCAAATGACAAGAACATTCAAATCAGTTTCTCTTTTTCTGAGGGCATACCTGTATGAAACAGTATAGAGTATATAAAAATAAATATGATTCTTCGTCTCAAGAAGTTTGTCTTATTACACCACCTAATGAAATTTAAATATTTAACATACACTTTTAATTTCTATGAAACATTTCCCTATATTTTATAAACTAGAGTTGTATGGCACAGGAAAAAAACCATAGAGTAGATGAGATGATTTGGGATCCCTGACAGGAGTTAATCTCAAATGTAGGCACTGCCTCGCTTTCCACAGCTTAATTGTAATATGCTGTTGAAACTGTTCATCTCCCATCTCCTTGGCAGCTAGGGAAGTTAATATTAGAATGATTACAGAGTACATTACCAATTCAATGTCCCCAAAGAACATTGTTCCTGTCTTCTTACACAATAAGAAGAGAGCTACATGACATTATTGGTCGATGACTTCAATTCTGTCATGTCAGTATTACAGAAATGATGCAAAAAGAATATCTCACAAAAAGAATAATTGGAACACCATAAGTTATGATAATGGCAATTGAGCTTAGGTTAATTCTTGAATCCATTTTCTCATTTTTTAAAATTTCGATAACAAATTAAAAACTTAAAATGAATGACTGTCAGAATTTAAGATTGGCTTTCTTTAAACAGTGTGTCATGAAACTCCCACTTTCCTGTTGAAAGTGGTAGCTTCATATTAACCGTAGAAGACCGTGATTTAAGTGGCTTTGATTAAACAGAGGCTTTTTAGACCTGTGAATTCTGGATAACTGCAGTGAGAACACCGTTTTTAAGCTGGAGAGGTTATCCAGCTGCTCAGGGGCTCAGAAATTCATGAGTACAAAGAATAATCATGATCAGGTCCTGCCAAAGAACAGCAATATTAAAATGTTATGCTGAAGTACAATCCTTGATGAGTTGAGTATAAATCATTATTTTTAAATTGCATCATAAAATGCATAATTGAACCATAGTGACTCATTTCAGACAATTCTGCGTTACTCCCCTTTAATAGAACTTTGCCATTGAATAACTTTTATCCTTTACTCCAAGCAGTGCCTAAATAACACACACAGGTCACAGACATAGGCAAAAAATCAGTCTCTACCTTTCATAGGTGTCTATTTTTCTACAAAGCTCTCTATTACTTTTTCTACGATGTGACTCCTAGCATGAGAGGTTGCTTTCATGTATTTCAGCTCAGTCATTTCCTCCAACTGGGCTATTAATGGTCATTGAACCATGAAGGGCACATCACCATATATTTATAAACTACTTACTCTCTTTGGCAATCTTCAATTCAAAAACAATTCTTTTTGAGTGTCAACTGCTTTTGGTAGTTTTTCTCATTTTTGGTAGTAAAATAGAAGTGGAAAATATTACATGTGGTATATTAAAATAATATTTGTATGAATAAAGTTTCATATATATTTAGTTATAAATTTATTCTAGCCATCTATTCTTGTGGATTTTAACCTGAACATGACAGGTATTGGACAAGATTAAAAACTAAAACTAATAAAAATTAATATTTTTATATAACAAATTTAAAAAACATTGATTGACTTTTTAGGATGATTTCATGGACTGGTATTGTACACATAAGTTGAGCATGTGTATTTGAATATGTGTGCAGAGATATGTGATATTCACTACATAGCACATAAGATCGGAGTGCAGTGTGATACACTAAAATAGAGCTGGACTGGGGTTTGAATAGCATAGACGCTCATATCACCTAAGAAAATCACTTTATTTCTCTGGACCAGACATTCTTGTCACTAAAATGAATGATTCATACCAGTTGATTACAAGATTCTTCTCAGCTTTGGACACTTAAAATGAGACTGAAATACATTCATGTGCTGTAGAGGGGAGTAGAAAACCACTGGCAGTATACTGCACATTAGTAAAATAAATAGTTCCATAGCTGAAGTTGATTATTTTGGTCTATAAATCGGTACTTGCCATGTCGGACGACTCCCCACTACAAACACAATGAACATGGCAGACCCAACACAGATTAAAGGGACTGCGCCTGTGAAAGGGACTGTGAAAGGCAAGAATCGACACTAAATACAGTCACTTACATTTTGTGCTTTAGTGTAGCGCTAACGTTCTGTAACACAGATGAACAATGATTATCGTCTTATTACTAGGTCATGTCTTATCTAAAGATAACATTAATAAGGTCCATAGATGAATTTTTTTTCTTATCATACAGTGTATTTGTATTTCATTAGTACTTAATGAGCATTGTTTAGTGGTGACTGCTAGATGAGCAATCTTCTAGTTTCAGGGGTCCCCAAACTCTGGGCTGGGAACTGATACTGGTCTACGGCCTATTAGGAACTGGGCCGCACAACAGGAGGTGAGTGGCAGGCAAATGGGTGAAGCTTCATCTATATCTGCAGCCGCTCCCCAGTGCTAGCATCACCCCCTCAGCTCCACTTCAGATCATCAGGCATTAGATTCTAATAGGAGCACCGGTATTTGATGCCAAAAAGGTTGGGGACTGCTGTTCTAGTTAACATCAGTTACTGAATTCAGAAGCAATCTGGGGTGTTGGTAACATTCTGTCTCTTGATCTGGGTACTTATACATGTGTGTTGGGTTTTTCAGAGTTCATTGAGTTGTACATCCACAATTTTGTACACTTTCTGTATGTATAATGTAAAGGCATATCTTGGACAAAGTGTAGGTTCACTAACAAACCATCACAATAAAGTGAGCCCTAATATTTTTGCTGATAGAGAGTCTTCCCTTCCATTTGTAAAATAACACAGTATCCGTGCGGTGCAATAAAGCAAAGAGCAATAAAATGAGGTATGCCTGTATATCAATAAAAGCTGAAAATAAAGCAAGAGTCTATGTAATATATAACCTCATTGAAATACCTTAAAAATGGTGAAAATATGGAAGTTGCTATTATCTTTAAAGTCATGAGAGAGATGTGCAGTGAAGCCATCAAAAATTTATGGAGTGTGCATACAGCTGTAGAATATTAAAACAACAGCAATATAGAAAAACTGACAGCTATCAATACCATTAATTTAACATGAAGTGTGGCATATAAGAAAATCAAAACTTTTATTGGGAAACTATATTAAGGTAGACAAAGACTTCATAAACATACTGAGGGGACTTCAGGACACTTTCAAGGGCTTTAAAAGATGTTACTTTTTAAATTATGTCTAATTTAATTTCTAAATTTAAGGACTTGACTTTCTTTGATTAATTTTTCAACCATGACTGCAACTCTTTCATGTCTCACAGATATAGGGAACACAAACTGTTTTAACTCATAGAGCAAAAAAAAAAAAAAAAAAGAAACAAACAAACAAACAAACAACTTAAAGAACCTCTCTCAAAACCCTCTGACATAAAAATATTTACTTTCTTTTCTTTTGCTTTCTCTCTAAATGGTATAGAGTCTACCATCTCCCTTTATTTAAAATTTCTAAGGCTTTGTTTACATTTTTTCCCCCAAGCTCACCATGTCTGTATCTCTTAGGCAAGAAAGGTGTAACCAGATGGTTCAACTATCCTAATGTTCAGATCTTGCAAGTTTACCACTGTCATAGTTCATTTAGTTGAAAGGTTCTCCCTTGTTTTTCTACTCTCAAATATCTTAGAAAATAATTTCATTGGGAACCATGGCTCACACTGGCCATGATTCTCCATGAGAGGCCAAGCCTTGCGGTGGCTGGGGTTATATATTTGAAAGAGCAAATGTTACTTGAGGAAGGAAATTCATGTGGCTGGTAACTGACTCATATAGATTATACTCTTTATACTTATTCTTTGTATATTTCACATTTAAATAATATTATATACTATACTTATATAGAACATTCTATATCCATGTTATATAAATATAGAGCATATTCCAAGTCTAAAAGCTAAAACCAGGGGCCCCTTTGTATATAGTTCAGTCATCAACAAATAAGTGTACTGAGTATTCACACACTAATGAATTTTCAAGTTAAAGCCACATTCTCTGAAAAACAAGGAAGAAGAAGAAGACACAGATTTCAGGGAGGAGGTGAAACAGTAACTGAAATGAGCTGATTAACTAGCTCTTGGTCTGCAGTAGACCTTGGCCCCTAACTTCTTTCCCTTTGAAGAAGAGGCTCCTATCCATCCTTCAACAAAGATTTCACATTAGACATCTGCATCCACGGTTTTAGAGGATAAACTCCAACTGCCAATAGCCCACCTGCCAACAATCACATTGGTCAGAGCCAACAGAAGGGGCTGTAGGTCAATTAATTGAAATCAGTCCTTTAAAAATGGATTGAGCAAAAATAATTATCCAAAGTATCAACTGATCAATGACTAACTCACCAAATTCATAAAACTTATCAATTTATTAGGTAATTGTGTTAAGAAATATTCTTCCTGAATATATTATATGAACATGAATACATTCTTCTTATAAGTATATTCATAAATCTATTTCTTTTAAATATAGTCAAATGTGAATATATTAGTATTTTAAGGATTTTTGAATTTATCAAAAGCTAAGGGTCAGAGGTTTAATCTTTTAATGACTATATCATGAAGAACATATTCATGAGGGATATCATGAACTAAATTATCCCGTGAATATAGTGAAAAGGATATAGTCAGTGAATCATTTTATTCATTTATTTAATACTATGCAATGCTCAAGACACTAGGGCTACATGAAAATCAAAGTTCCTGACCTCGTAGAGCATAGATTCTTAATACTTTTAATGTCTTTAAAGAGGAATACCTTTAAAATAAGCTTTTATAAAACAGAGTTTATAAATTTGGTGAATTCATCTGCTACCAAGGGAGATATTTGTGGTGATGTCGGGGACTCCCTGCAATGAATGCCTATGATTTGTTATAAAAATCTTGCACCGGAGGTTGATTATTTTGACCTTTATGAGCCATTGTTGTAGACTTGGATGAAAGTTACATGTGAACATAAAACAAATACCTGGTTACTCTGGGTAACCAGAGCTACTTCCCATTTAGAAAAGGAACAAATGAGAAAATCAAGACTCATAGAGTTAGGAAACTTGCAACTACCAATGGAGTAGTTACAAACCTGGCAATAAGACCCAGGTTTGTGGGTTTTAAGTCAAAGATTTTCTCCCATTTTCCAGACCTGCCACTTATCAATATTACGACTTTGCACTTTCCAAAACGTGAGATTTTAGTAGCTGAGTTTGTATTAATTATTAACTCAAATTTCTAAAGTAACAATGAAAAGGATATCTTGCTTTCTGTACTAGATTTATATTTCCCCGTAGAATTATTTAAAGCGAATTATGGTAGAAATATAATACATTAGAGCAACTTCTATGTTAAAGCATGAAAATAAGGTTAATGTAATTATAACAGTTGTTACTAATTCTTACTTTTATTAAGCGATGAATAGCTTCATTAAGTAATACATTAGTCTTTTTTTGTTAGCTTCATGAGAAAGAGAGAACAATGAAACTGCTTGAGTTAAGCTTTGTGTGGCTTTTAAAAGGGAAAAATGTTCTTTCCCAAAGGGCAATACAAATAAACAAAAAAATCAAAGTTGAACAATGTTATTCTCTGAGAAAGGCATCAAAACAAAATGAAAATGTTGGCATTTTCATAGGCCCGTTTGCATTTTACTGTGCCGACTCCTAAGAGCTATTGTTGTCGCTGTTCAGAGATGCCTGACTATGAAGCAGGTATGGTAGAGGACGTATGACCTCTGCTTTTGTCTCTGAACTGTGCAAAGACAGAAAAGGGCTGCTGTTAGTGTTTTCCTGACTATACCCAGTTGTTTGTATTATTTCTTCCTAAAGAGTTCTCAAAAGGAACTCGAGCAAACAGAAATTGGACACTAGGCCCCTCTTTCACTATTAATTTCTCTGTTTTTAACAGAGGGTCTTCAAGTTTGGCACTGTCTTGGCTCAAATAAAACTTACGGTTACACAAGAAATAGTTTATCATTAGCTCCATTCATTTAGAAACGATCAAACATTATTTGTTATAGATAAGGGGAAAGAGTTCACTGTTCTTGTGAAGGGCAACTGATTTGTTCTGCTATACAGATTTTAAGAACAAATCTTATTCTTTTATTTAGGCTGTGTCTACACACAGTATGATGAGATCTCCTTCTAGCACCTTTTGCCCTGACTAACAAAGCTTTGTAAGAGTATCATTGCTACAAGAAAGGAGGTATAAGTGATTTCATTCTTAAAGCATTTAGCATTTAAATTGGCTTACTTCAAGGCTGATCTGTTGTTCTAGGGAAACCATGGAGAACTGACCAGAATTGAAACAATGCCTGGTGTACTGAGGGTCGATTTTCTTGGGATGGGTCTACATAACAACACTAGGAGCCCAACTAGAATGATTTTTCTTCTTTTAATTAGGCATTTAGTAATCAAAACTATAATTCAGCTCCTATTATGTCATAACAATGAGATACGAAGAAGGTAGAATAAGTCTCTCCCTCATGGAAGTTAGGTGCTAGATACAAATGTATTTTATATAATTATTATATCCTATCAACATAAACATAAGAATTACTGACAACAAAACTGTGAGGATCTGTTGCCTAATTTCGTCACATTTATTGAATATATTCTATTAGAAAAAATATATTCTTTCTCAGCAAGATTTAACATCTCTGATTTGAGTCAATGTTTTAGGAATGAACGACAGTCTTACCTTTAGTTTTTTCAAGGACTTAAATCATGATATCTTATTTTTACCTTTGAGAAGATAATATTTAACTGAGAATAATATTTTTAATATTCATCCTGTGCAGAACTTTTAAATGCATTATCTGAAATTCAAGTAGTTTATCACTAATAAATTTATGTAGATTATAATGTTGAAATTTAGATAAGTATTATTAACATATTTGGCATAATATTATAAAGATACTGTACAGAGTGATGAAATTTTGAGTCAGTTATTTAATCATCTTCACTATAATTCTTATTTCAAGTATATATTTTTGGATGTGTCTAGCAAACTATGTATAATGATCTATATTCAAGATAAAAGCTAATTTGTATTTATTCAATTTTATGGTAAAGAAGGTAAGTTCCATTTTGTTAGTACAAATTTATAAAATCCTATCCTAGGATTTTTGCTTATTGATAATTTTAGACACTCTTTAAAAAGTAATTGTGCAAGTTTTATTACCATTTTGTAAAAAGATAGATTGAAATAATTTTAAAGAATTAAAAGAGATTAATGTTAAATATTATACAGATATATCATGGAGAAAATTATCATGTCTTTATTAATTTTTTATGGAAATATTTTATTTTCCCTTATAAAATTGAAAATTTCATTCAATATAAAGTTGTACAAAATGTGCTATAAATCTTTTGAAAGTGTTTTATTTCAATTGAATCATTTCATGCAATCATTTGATTTTGTACTCATTGCAGTCATGGATGAGTGAAATGGTAGCTATTTTCTACTGCATCCATAAGGAGGTGAATGATTAAAGAAAAAACAAGAATGATTCTGCCTTCACTTAAACGTGAATGATTTTATTCACTCTAAAGGTATGTGATTGTTCTGTAGTTACAAATTCTACTGATTGTGGGAGGTAGGAACTATTTAGATCATCATCCTTGACTTCAGAGATATTTACTGATTTTTGGAGGGGATATTTAGAGAAGTAAGAATTAAAATAAGTAGATATTGCCTAGAGCTAAAATTAAAAAAAATGACAAACTACGAAATGGATAGCTTAACTTCTTTTGAGGGGATCAGGCAAAACTTCATAGAAAAGTTTCCATTTATGGAAATGACGGTAAGGCTACTTGAAATGAAGGGAGTGTTAATAAAGGAATGGAGGTTTAGGAAGTCGTTTTGTTTACATGCTTTCTGCCCCTTCCCAAGCTCCTTGAACACATAACTAAATGTAATAAACTGCATTTTTTTAATCTTTGAATGCCCAGACTGTAACTGGTCAATATATATTTGTTGAATGAACAAATGGGGTATGATCCTGAAGTAAGAACGCTTTGCCTGCAGGAGATAAGATGAGAGGAACTAGTTGAAGCCAGCTCATGGACTCCGAATTTTACGTTAGGAAGTTTGAAGTTCATTCAGAAGAAGTTTATGGAGTGAAAAAGTGGCATAGAGAGTTCTTGAGAAGATTAAACTAGTGGCTACGGACTAAAGTATGAGTAAATCATGAAACTCCCTTGTTTACAACATCTACGCAAATAAAGATGTTTATAATATGCATGGGCAGATTTTTAAGATGTATTAAATGTTATACTTAGAAACCTGAATTATCTCTATTCAACAACTAAAAATTATAGAGAAATGACAATTCAGAAGTTCAAATAGAATTAGTAATTTTTATTCTCATTTTCGTATTTCATTATGCAATATATTTTAAAAAAGTAAGTTTATCCGGCCTTATCCTTAGATCTGTTGTGGATCTTCTTTTTTTGATCCCTATCTAGTTTTTGCTCCTTTTCTGAATTTCTCAAACATTCAACAGGCTCATTACTACATACTTCTGTTATGACTATATAAATGGAAAATGCAACCTGACTTTTATACAGTCTTAATTGTTCCCATTTATATTTCAGTACTGAGGTATAAACTCAACTATGAGTTATGTGTACATAGCCATAGTTAGCGAATCCCCAAAACATATTGCAAGCACATCATATTTCACTCACAGGAATAAGAGAATACTAGCTGTCATTGGTGTTTATGAAGATAAATTATTGAACCACAAAAATCATGAGATGGATTGTAACACAGCACTTGCATTTTATCCCTGAAGGCATGGTGGCACTGTCAGTTAAACACTGGTGAGCACAACTTAGTTTTCATTTCTAACAGCATTATTGTCACTACTGACAACTCTCTGGTCATAGGAGAGGAGGGAGGGTTCTTCCCAGGCAGCCCACAGGGCCGAACTGCATTACACATTCTGTTCTTATTGACAGCAAGTGTGTTTCATTTATGGAGTGTTTCTTTGCCAATTGAACTCAGTATTTGAAAGAATATTTTCTCATAAATACAAATGCATGTATGAAAATGTATCAATACAAAAAAACCTAACAGTTATTAAAATTGCCACATCTGTTCCCAAAACACAAGAACTCATGAACTCCCAAACATACTTACATTTTAATGAAATGTTATGTGGTTACAGAAGAAAACAGTACTTTAATGAGGATACAGACAGAATGTGTCTGTATTAAGACCATTATTACTCTCCAATATGAGTTCCAAATTTGGCATCAAATTTGCTTTTTTCATTTGCTTGTTTCTGCAAGCTATGGTATCCGTAACATAGCTGAGACAATGGTTGCTTCCCTGAAGTCAATTTTGTCAGGGATTAAAAAGGGCCATTTAATTCAACTTATGGACATTGTATTAGTCTTAATTGGGTTTAGAAATGTATACTTGGGTTATATTTCTTTTTAAAAGATGTTCATATGACTTATAGCTTCAAAATCAAAAGCACTTTTTCATTTTCAAACAGTAACAATAATTAAAATAACACAAAAACTGGAACCTAAATCACAAATATTAGGCAGGATGGTAATGTTCAGGCGGCATCGATCCTGCCTTTCAGTTTGGAATGTCCCTGTGTCCCGGCTTCTGCAGGCTGGGACTGGCCAGGCAGCAGAACACAGGACTCAAAGGCAGCCCAGTGGCATGGGAAAATTCCATACTATGTCTTTCCATAGTTCAAGGTAAGCCAGGGCTCATCTACTGGGCCTGGGTCATAAGGAGCATCCTTACGATCTCTCTCCAAGGCCTACAAAGCATGTGTCATTCTGTGTATTCTCCTTCCATCCCCTTTCGTATGTTTAGGAGACATATGAAATGGAAGCATAATAAAATACAGGTCACTCAGATGATGAATAAATCTGATCGCCACACAGGTGGAGCTCGGTGAAACTGGGAATATGTGGCAAAATAAAGGTCAAAAGGTAGAGATGTGGTTATCTTCAAATTACTTTTCTTTCTCACTTCTTGAAGACAAATATAAATTAAACTCAATCCCCACCCTCTAGCACTCACTTATGAGGGATAAATATATATGAATAAATAACTCATTAGAATTCAGTACCGAAGTAGAGTTAGGTGACATATCACTACCCAGGGTGGTTGAGGAAGACATCATTAAAAATCAATGTTTGTTGGGGTGGGTATCAGAGAGGATGATTAGAAGTTTGTTAGATGGAGAAGGGTTATATGATTCTAGGATGAGGAAACAGTAAATTCAAATTCAGAAGCTCTAAAGAAGCAGGGCATGGATTGGAAATAGTGTGCACTCTGGCTGTGATCAGGGGGCCTGGGCTGAAGCAGTTACCGGGAATAATGCTGGGCCAGAATGTGAAAGTCTGTATGCCATATAGACACTCAGGCACTGCGCTATAGAAACTGAGAGAATTTTGCTTGAATTTATTTAATGAAATCAATAATCTCCAATGAAGCTGGAGTTAAATGGAGAGAGAGAGAGAGAAAAAAAAAACCATCTTATTTTTGCTGTTTCCAAAATGAATGATATTTTAAAGGAACATTAACTTTCTTAGCAGCTAAGACAAGGATCTATTCAATTTAACAAGGTGTTAGCATGATCTAGACAAGTTGTTCTTTCATGAGCTACTTAAATTTCTATTTTAAAAACTTAAGTTCTCCATTGATAATGTTACTACAAATGTAATGAGCTGGCAGAGATGCAAGATCTCCTATAAATCCAAATGAAGGTGACTTGTAAAAGCAGTTCTATTTCAGTCATTGCTAGGGACATCCTAAGAGGAAGAGAAGAGCAATGGAGTGAAAAAAATCCACAGATCCTGGATGAAATACAGAGGGAGGTCACCATACCAGTAACTACATTAGTAACCAAAAAAATGATCTAACGTTAAAAGACCGTCACGTGGTTCCTAGAGCGTAGTGCGCTAAATCAGCACGAACATTTCCTTTTGATGCCCGCTCGCCTCTCTGAGACTTAAAAAGTCAGAGAAAAAGAATTTAAGTTAAAGTATATGGCTTCTAGCAGACCTGTAAATATCAGTTTGCAGTTACAGGCTGTCGAGTACCAGCATAATTTGGCTTTCTGGGCTGGTCTACATAAAGAATAGCTATTTTTTTCAGACTCTGGAAAGACTAGTTCTGTTGTTATTAATAGCCCTTGAAATAAGGACCACTTAAACAGTGTACTTTGAAAAACAACCATATATACCCAGAATCATGGAAGTGCTTTAGTAAAGATCAGGAGATGCCTGAACCCAAGATGTTTTATTAATTGAAATAAGTGCCTTTGAAAAAAAAATAACATACAGAGAGGCATGTGTTTGTCACTGTGTCTGTCTAGAATTATCCACTTATAAAAAAGACTTCATCCTGAGTTTATGCTGAGGAGTGACCATAGATGGTTATGTGTATACCTCGTAAGCCTGCAGACACATCCCTTCTGCACTGGGGCAGACTGGGCAGAGCTGAGTCCCAGAGGCCACCACTTTTGTCTGGCAAGTAGGTGTATCACAGTGTAGAGTGTGAAGAAGGTACCAGTCACACTTCTTTTTTTTCCCTCTCTCTGTTAAATGATCTCCCCAGAGTTGGACATTTATCAGTCTGGGCTGTCACTGACAGTAGCCTTACTGGCAAATGACTGAACACAAATGATTTTGCACATAAAGTTATCCCACATGAAAAGGTCCCTGGAATCTTACCAGATTCAATGAGACAGCTGTAGCTGTATCTGGCGCAGGGTCTGGCTCATAGCACATATTCCACATAATTGTGTCAATAGGTTAATGAATTCCTAGTTCAGGAATTGAGCCCTCCCCTCTACTCACATTAGTTTGAGAGTCTTTGCTCTCTGAAACTATAAAGCCAGAATAAGGCATTTTCCATCTAAAAGTTACTGCAGACATATAAATGGGAGGAATTGAATGAAAGTGCATTTTGGAAGGTTCTTATATTGATATGTATATATACATAGAAACACAGGATACCTCTTTTCAAACCTGAGGTGCCCAGCGGGGAATTCACTGTGAAGGATAATGAAATCCAAGCTCCAGGTCCCCTCACTTAGAGGGAGCACTAGGAGTTCTCTTCTGGGGAGGGGAGGCCGGGTTATATTCTTGAAACATTTTAGTGTCAAATTTCTGCTAAGTCGCCTAATACCACAGAAAAGAGGGACTTGAGCCTCGAAAGCTCTAGTAATTTGTTGTGAGATATTTTCCATTCTAAATAAAGGTTCCATTTTGTAACTTATTTGTAATTTTGTTTTTCTTTTTTGTTAAAAGTTCCCCCATCTCCAAATTGGATGAAGCTCAGGTCCCACAAAACCTGGACTTACCCCTGTAGAGAACATAAAAGCTTTCATCCTTTGATCATTTTTTATAGTAGAGGAGAAGAAAATCAATCTTTCTCCAAAAGTTTGGATTGTAATGCTTATAGGTTTGCCTTCCTTGTCAAAGTGAAGGAGTCAGCACAAAGGAGGGGAGAGGGAGTGTGTGCATGGGGGATGCACCTGATTGCTTCTACCTAACCCTAAAAACTGCTGTGAAGATCAGAGAGATCACAGAGCCAATGCTTGATTTTCCTTCAACTGTACTCTACTTCACACAGTTAACTTCATTCGTTAGAACTGAAGACTGGGGACTAAAGAAATGAAAAGCTGAAAGCCACAGGCCCTAGTTTTAAGGTTTTTGTAATCTAAAACTTATCCAACATATAAAAAATATACGAGAGCACTGTGAAAATTGCACATTGTGAAACTCATTCATTCATTAGTGCAAACAGCATGGTAAGTGCTGGTGTTCAATGGGTGTACAATGGGAAGCAAGCCAGTCCTTCACTGAGCTCAGAGCTGAGCACTGGCATCACTACTGCAGGACGACAGAACACCCACAGAATGCTAACTGTGGCTGGTGTGAGCAGGAAAGGTCTCAGACAGGGCAAATCTTGAAATAGATCTGCAAGGAGAGGACGATGTATGCACTGAATTTGCAAAGAAACAAGATTCTAGGGGAAAATTTCACCAAAATTAAACTAATTAAAGAATCCTAAAATCTCAATCATCATCCATTGATATCAACTCATAGTATATTATGATTAATTTTTCTATGATTACTGTTGTCTTTTGAATTTCCATGCTTTCAAAAAATTTCATGAAGTAGTACATAGGTATGCAATGAATGCATACAGACATAAGTAAATGTGATTTTTATAAAAATAAGTTTAGCAATAGCAATGTAAAGGGCATTCTATATGTATGACCATAAGGCACACATGTATTGTAAATAACTTTTTGTGTTCATCATCTCTTCTCCTCTTGGCCAAAGTATCAGGAACCTGAAAGTGAGCTGAGCTAGAAAGTCAGGAGGCGTAGAAAATCCTCTACTGAAAATGAAGTCTAAGTGTAGATGAGTCTGATATGCAGCCTTCTCTTCTCCTGTTAATCCTCACTGTTAAGTAGCTTTAATTTCAAATCACCTCTTCTGTTTGCCATTTAACCATAATGCTATCCCAGAGTGCTAAATAGCTTTTTCTGAAGAAAATAAAATAGCTATTCTATAACCTTTAGAGACATAAAACGGGAAGACACAACATGTTAAAACAACAGATGTTAGAAACTTAAATAAAGAACTAAGGTTAGAAGCTGAATTTTGCTTATGATAAATGACTTAATAAAAGAGATTAAAAAACAACTGTTATAACTACTCCCACGCCCTGAATTCTGCCATAAAAATAATGATTAAATCCAACAATAGGCTCAAAATCCCATTTTGTTCACTGTAATAATAGGTAGGTTTCTAACATCATCTTATGAAAGCACAAATTTCTCAGTGACTAGAACGCGGTAGGATTTCTGCGACTGCAGAATTTGCTGAGGAGGGCTGGTTCTCTGCAGCACTGGTCTCAGCACTTAGATCCACGGAGCTCCTGCAGCTTGGAGACAGCTACCTGTCAAAGACTGCAGTGCTGCTTCACCTGCCCAGGTCTCCAAGACAACACACCACTGAGGGAAATAACTGAAAATTGGTGCCCTTTATATAAACCAAGACTGGTCTCAAGAGTTTATCCACTAAACTTTGCAGAATGCTCAATAAATCAACATCCTTCTCTCCATCAAGAATTTGAAACCTTTGTGTAGAAAATGCAGCTTTTCATTATTTTTCTGGATCTCGACATGTCCTGAACTCTGCCTCAGATGGCTCCGAGCTGCTGGGGAGGGGCGGTGTAAAGGAGCAGAGGAACAACGCTGACCCCTGACTCTGCTGGAGTCCCCGCTGCCTGCTATGCCAGGCCTTGCTTCAGCACTGGAAACCTCAGCAGTGTGAGCTGAGTTATCGTGACTCCTGCCCTAAGGATTCTCACAGCTGTGAGGGTTCTGCCATGACAGGAGTCTGGGATATGAGGCTGCTGGTCTGACCTGCGCTGGCCGCACAGGTCCTTCAGGAACCAGTGTGTGCCCCCTGCTCTGCCTGCAGCTCAGTGCTCCTTTTCAGCGCTCTGCATTCACAGCCCCTCACTTCACATTTCCCCCTCCCCACCTTAAATTGTGGGGAACCCCCCACCACACACACACCTTGTTCTATCATTCTATCCTACCTTTTTCCTAGAGGAGAATGGGCCTAAAAAACTCATTTTACACTATGGATTTGCATTTCGAAGTTGCTAAAAATACTTCCTACAATAAATACATATCTCACTGTAAAATTCCGTGCTTCTCTGGGGAAACAGTTTGGGAGACAGCGCTTTCCGGAGGGACTCATATTACAATATGAAAGCAAAAAGCCGATTCAGGCTTTGCATGAGGTCCATCTTATTTTGTGTGATCATTTTCTATGTCTCTACTTCCTCTGCTTTGATTTTCGGTAACCTTCCTGACCTTTTAAAAATAGAGTGGGTTCACTCCATAGTTGTCTGTCCCTGTCACATAAATGTCAATCAAACAAATCAAATTCTTTGCTTACATCTGTGGAGCCCCCAGGTCTGAATAGCGAGGCCGCCTGGACTGCTGGGATCCTGCAGAACAGTCCTGCGGAAGGTGTGAGTGCCTTGGGTTCGCAGATGCTGTCTCTGCACAGACTCAAACTCATGCACGTACGCTCTTCCCCGCATGTCTTCCTGTCGCATTTTTTTTTTCATTTTATTCCAAGTGATTCCCCAAAGAATAAAACTGATTTTTAATTTTTTAGGGGGATAGAAAAGTGAGTTCATATTTAAATATCAAAGTATCTACATATCTGACTCAAGCTGAATAATTGACATCTATGTATTATTTCTATATTGCAACAGCATGTGCCCCTTAGCCTAATTTGCTCCTTCTCGGTACAGTGCCCTCAGAGTGAAAGTGATAAAAAGATATTTTAAAAAGTACTAAAACCTCACTCTAACACTACTTAATATTATATATAAGTCAAAATATTTCAGACAAACCTTTGATCTATTCCAAAGAGAGACAGCAGATAAATTACAGCAGAATATTGATATGTTCCTGTAGTTAAGTTTGTTTTCCCTTCAAGGAAGGACAATGCTTACTTATATCAGATGTTAAAAATAGGCAATTTTTTAAAATTTAAAGTATCACTTCTTTGAAGATTTAATAGGATTCCAGATAACCCCTATCGCTGGAAGCTACCTATTATGATTTAACTTTTTGTTGCAATGCTCAGTTCATTTCCTAGTGTTTGTTCCTCTGTGCACACTGTCTACAGAAAGTTGCTGCCTGTTTGTTAGGACTGTCATTACAGGACATTATAGGCTTAAACAATGTAAATTAATTTTCTCACAATTCTGGAGGCCAGAAGTCGAAGATAAGATGTCGGCAGTTTTAGTTCCTCCAGAGGGTTCTCTCCTTCACTTGCAGATGGCTGCCACTGTGCTGTGTCTTCACACAGTCATCCCTGTGTGTGTCTGTACCCTCATCTCCTCCTCATATCAGGACACCAGTCATTCTGAATAAGGGCCCTCCCTGACATCCCCATTTTAACTTAATTACCTTTTTAACGACCCAATTTCTAGATATATTCACATTCTAAAGTGCTAGGGGTTAGGGCTTCAACATATAAATTTTCAAAGGGCACAATTCAGCCCATAATATTACCTACTATGTAATTTTACTGCTTGAAGTTCAGTGTTCAGCCATTCCACAATCTTTATTCAAAGTGAAATCACTGCAGTTTTTGAAAGACTTCAAACTGTCATAAACTCTATTTTCACTTTCACTACTCTCTTCTGAACTTTGCTTTAGTCTCACACATTCTTTCTGGATTTTGATTACCTTTTCTTTGTAACTCTTGCTTAGCTCCTAACAGAGCTCCTTGCTCATGTTAAGCATTTTTTTCTTAAGTAAGATGAGTATAAGAAATTTTTATACATGGTTATAATAAGTGCTATAATTCTGACTTATGTCCAGCTTATGTTTAATTATGATTCTCAAATTATCTCGTTTTGCCAGCAAATAACCAATCATTTTTATTTGAATAGATGCTCATATAAGTGACTCATCAAAACCTTTCAAAATATTGTCCCATATTAAAAAATCTTAAGTAACCGAGATACTCAAACTTAAAAATTTTAAATTTGATGATAGCAATTGGCTTCCATCATACCCTACATTTGTACTATCAGTTTCTACTAACCATTTTTGCATTTCTAAATATTTATGGATTATTTTTCATTTTTTTCCAACAAAAATAATTTTGAAACACCATTTGGAAACCATTAGTGCTAAAAGGTCAGTCCCTTCTCTGATATATAGATCAAAAAGCTCAACAGGTGGAGTTGTTCTGTCCCCTTATCTACTGACACACACAAAAAAAGCCAATACAGAGAGGTTTCTTCCCTAGAACTTCAAAGTATTGGTACCAGCCCTAGTCACCCAATATATATGTGGAAACTTTTAGAAACACAAAACCCTAGGAACTATCTTAGACCTCTTGAACCAGTCTCTGGGGGTAGACAGCATACATTTCAGAAGCTTAACTGGTAATTTTTCTGCATGGTTGGAGTGGAGAACTTTTGTTCATTAAGAAAATGGTCCCTAAATGAAGCTGCAGCCTGGAATCACCTGTGGAGACTTAAAGAATGCTCAGGCCTGGGTTTTGCCCCACTGCCTGGGCATCTGGTTATTTAAAGCTTCCCAGGTGATTCTAATGTGCAACCAAAAGAACAGATGAATGAGAAATTAGAAGGACATTACTACTTACATATTTTTAAAACACCAGGACTGATACAGCATATCCTGTTTATTATGAGCAGTTTGCTATTAATTATGACTTGCCAGAGACTGTAACATTGTGCACACTACAAGATTGTCTAGTAGAATGCCATGCTCCCTCCAAAATCATAAGGAAAAAACAAGATTAGGCAGATTCTATGCTTTCCCTTACTATTATTTTTCACATTCTCTAAAATACAATAAAAATGGTACATTAAAGTGTGAATACTATATATGTAACTTCCACTCATCATCTCATGCTCTCCAGAACATTTTCAGACCTTTTCTTCCTGAGTTTTAATGAATGCTATGAAGTCAATTCAAACTGTTGAAGATACTATACAGTATCTTTTGATTTCTACCATAATATTAAATATTTTTTATTTCATGACTTAGACTTACTAGACTTCCAAATTGTGTCACACCATGGTCTTTTACATGAGATGTATCTCCAAGACTTGAAATAGAAAACATTTAAGTTGTTTTTACTTATTAAATTTTTACATGGACTGTCCCAGGGGATCTCTTAAATCCTCTGACAAATAATGAGGTCTATTTTCTTAGATTTGCCTGAAAGAAACTTCATGTTACATTTTAAACTAGAAAGCTATAAACTCTATACTGTTCTTTAGATATGGCTCACTACCTCCCTCTTCTCCAAGTTTTACTTCGCTTCCATTCTTGATCTTTCCCATGGTTTCCTTAGAAAAACATTTTTTGTTTAATAATCCATGTTACTTTCCATAACCACTTTACTTGCTGATCATCTCCAACAGGTCTGACTCAATAATGAGTCTAATATTATTTTTGATGGAGGGAGAGTGGGGAGGATAGTGTAAGATATAGTCAACTACAGATATAAATACTAAAAATTCTCAAAATTGTGTTAATATTTAGAAAAATAACTCTATGTAACTTGGAATTTTATATTATCTTGCTTCTTCCAAAAATCTAATTGAGAAAAGTCATATTTAGGTTAGACAATATAAATACAGCATTCTTTACATCTCTAAATGTTCTATATTTTACCCTTGAATTAACTTGTCCTAAACCACAGGAAACCTCCTTAGAACAAAGAAGCTTCAATTTTTTGGATTCACTGTTAACATATCATAGTCCACCAAGCGCCACATGATTCTTCGGGCAGTCTGGATTCCATGCCAAGCCATTTTACATCTGTTTTTGTCATCACCCCATCTCCTACCTTCCCTTTTTGAAAAATAAATTGCATAGGATTGGAGAAATATGCACATGAAAGCCTCACAGTGATTCCATAGCTTTGGGCCCTAATGAGTGGAGTGGCTATCGAGGCTGGGTGTGTTTCATGCTGTGGAGTTGTTATTAGTGGTAATGTCCGCTGTGAGAAGGACACTCTAAGACAGGGGGCTCCTGTACCTGCCATTGTGAATCTCATCTCCTTGCAGCTGTCTTGTTATCTGGAAGACCAAAGGGCCTGCCTCCTGTATATTGGGTGACACTGCTGAGTGGGCTGCTGTAAGGACTCTCACTGCAAAGGCCATCTGATGTTACTCTGTCTGGCAAGTGTGCTTCCTGTTCAATAGACTTCTAAGTAAATTAATGCCAACTGTGGCCCATGGTTGTCTTCTAAGTCTCAACATTTAACTGGACCCCCAAAAGACTTCCTGGTGGGTACTGTACTGCTGTATTTCTATGATTAGTCGTTTACTTCCTGTTATTCTAAGTATTGCCATCACTCTTCTAAAACTACTTTCTCAAAATCTACCAATGAGATTAGTGTCTCCCACCACTATGTTTCTTCATTTAGTTCTGCTGCTAATGCCTAAAGTTCCACGTGTCCTCTAACTTTCCCATTTCCCAACACTCTCCTCAAACAGAAAGAGGCTCCACTATCTCTATGAAGTGTACCTTCAAGTATTAACCATCACATCTCAGACTCAAGACTCATTTGTAATACTCTTCTTTCTTCCTGTATTTTATCTCGTCAGTCATCATGTCCATTTTCCCCTTTGAAATCTATCTCTACCACCCTTCTTCTTTATTTTCATTACCACCATAGTCCAGGTCATCACTTTGTGAGTCCAGTGCCTTTTAATATCCTGTATACTACGACCACATTCATCACCTCTAACTCACTTATCATGCCATTTTTATGCTCACTGACCTATGCTAATATGACAAAGAGAACTGTAATGTTTAATGTCCCTAAACAAATGCAGGCCCCTTTTTAAATGTAGTTATCAACACTCCTTCAAATAGCCCTTCTGAAATTTTAAAATCTAAAGACAGCAGGTCCACTTTTCTCTCCCATGCTGAGAATCAGGTCTCATTATTTTCTATGTTACAGTCTTTCCTTCCCACCAACCACGGGGCCTGTAGTTTCAGTGTCTTCAGGAAATAAGGCTTGATGCTTGTCTAGCTACTAGTGTCTCCCCTCTTCCTCACTCCAGTAGAGTAGGCATAAATAACAATCTCAAATTTCTAAATACTGAGTATATGGTCTTAGTTTTAAGACCCCATGTCATGCATTCTTTTCCCTATTAAAATATGTAGAGATTTTTCTTATCATTTGTAGGAAATAAAAAGTGGTTTTATTATAAAATGCATCATAATATTATTCTCTATATTTTGATGTCATTAAAACTTTACCTCGAGAGTTATAAAACTGTAGAATAAGTACAAAATTAAACATAACTTTCATTTAAAAAATAATAGTGCCCAAAGCATACAATATATAGCATTCAACACTGTAAGCCGATGTAAGTGCTTATAATAGACAACCAACCAAAAAGGTGAAGTCCAGAGTGCTACTATAGACATTTAATATGCCTAAATAAACACAAAAATAAATCGAATTCATTTTACTTGGCAGAGGGTCATTATCTATTCATACTTCCTCTTTGTTGTAGGTTTTTTCCATCATAATTTTGTCTAAATTGTTCACATATGCTGCCAATATATGATTGTAATTATAATTTAAAAATAAAGGCAATTCTATGTTTCTTCCCCTTTCTGAGCAAGACAATTATATTTCTTTGGAATATAAATTGCCATTTTTAGAGTTAGAAATTCTTCAAAGAACAATTAAGTCTTTGCTGAAACATAAAATAGAAGATAGTTCTAGAGAAGATTACAGAGTAGCAATTCAGTGCTTCCAATGAGAATACAAAAATTGGCTTAACTGTTGCCCAAAGTCAATGCCTCACAATCTGTCAGGCTGCATATTTTGAATGAGTTTAAATATATTCAGCAATATAAGCAAGCCTTGTAAGCTACAGTTATTCAAGTGAATCAAATGTTTATTCCTCTACATAATCAAAAAATAGGAAAAATCATATGATTGTAATATTAAACATGATGTACTTTTAAGTAAAAGTTTAAAGCATTTCTCCATTATCTTATTTCTTTTACAGACACTAACTAAAAAAATACTTAAGTTTTTAAAGGGAATAAAAAAAACCCTATAGTTCTAAACTATAATTTGAGTCAAAATTATCTTTAGAGTGTAGTTTTTAGAGCAGAATTTCATTTTTACAGTGGTGCTTAGCTACACTTTTATCCTTTCTGTTCCTGTAACACTTCGCAGGTGTTAGAACTGTGTTTTTGTTGTTCTGTAGTTGTGAATGCTGCATTATAGGAAAACTTATGGAACCTTTTATTAGAGGAAAAGACCAGCAGGGTCAGCCTTCTGGTGATTTGAGAGCTTCATAAAGTTATGCAGTTTCTACTGAGTCACAGTGGGGTCAAGTTCTGCCTTACAACATGACTGAAATCTCTCACTCTCATGAGATGGCCATGGGAGAGAGAAAACACACATGCACACGCGCACACACTCTCATTCACAACTGAACACAACTCTGGCAATTATATGAAAGCAATAAAATACTCCAAAGTCAAGGGTCAAGACTTTGGGGAAACATGAGGTTAAAAGAGCAGAAACTCAACAGATTGGAGTCAGAGAGATTGGAGAATGAATTCCGTTTTCCCTATTTACTGTGTGGCTGGAGTGAGTACTTAAAATACAGGCCACAAGTGTGAAAACAGAAGTACTGCCTATGCATAGACGATTAAGACTTGCCAATAAGATGCTGTGTCAGCACAGTGCTTGACACTTAAGATGCACTGGAGAATCGACACTCCCAAGTAAGCCGGATTCAGAGACCAAAAGTCAAGCCCGAAAGCCTGAGGGTTCTTTCGAATTGTGGGCATGATGTGATGAGAATCGTGTGGTGTCCAGCTGTCCACGAGTAAGGTTCCTTGCATTTAAGCTCTGCATTGAAGAGCAGGGGACCCGCCTTGGGGTTCTCGAACCTAAAGAAAGTTTTGTTAGCAGCAGTCCTATACTTACTAGGTATCACTATTATACCAGTTCACTATTCTCTTTAGCCTTCAAAGTCTTCAGAGATCTCTGATTCCCTGTCCCTAACATGTATCATTTCATTCTCATGCTACCTGAGAAGATGGGTTTTAAAAGCCTCAAGAAAAAAGCAGGGGCTCTAAAACATCATGGCAGTGAAGTCTTCTATCCCATGATGTCACACTTTCTCTTAAGAATAATGTAGAGAACCTGCTAGGTGATCAGCAACATTTATTTACATGGCTAGGGGGCCCTTATTTGTCAAGGAGTCACTTCTGGGTCACTTTCTCCAACAACTCCTGAAATAACAGCGAATCACAGCACCTATGATCAGACCTGGCATAGAAGGTAGAACCTGGGGAATGATGACCATGAACAAATGAACAAGCACCAAAGTACAACACAGTACAACACAATATGCAGAAATGACCTAGGCTTCAATTACCTGAACTAGGTGTTTCATTGCTTCCCACTGGGGCTCTCAGAAGTTAAAATCTTTAAGAATATCTGATGTCACTGTCATGTGATCCCTGACAAAGTCCAACTTCGATGTTGCAAAATCAAGCAGAATGACAGGATATCAACTAGTGAATAGTTTACTGAACACCATCTCTGGAGGCAGCCTTCCTGAGTTCAAACCCAAGTTCTGTCACTTACCAGCTACTGAGCTTGGGCTATTTAACCTGTCAATGTCTCAATATTATTATCTGTAAGATGGGGATAATTGTAGCCACCTCATAGAGTAATCATATGAAGTTAATTTTTGTACATGCATAATACATAGTAGGAACTGTGAAAGTATTTGATAAATGAAATAGAGTAAATAAATCTATCCTGGGCTTGGCATTATGGTAGGCATCAGAATCCAAGGATAGAAAACTGTATCTCATATCGCCTTTCCCCCTTAATGCATAATTTTGATTAGTCAGTCATAAACCTTGGGAGATTCTAAAGAGACATTTTTTTTCTTGCCTTATTCTTTCATTTGGGTCAGAAATTATTTTCCCTACTTTCTAGGTGAAGTAGTTAAGATTTAGGAAGTTAAATTACTTACTAAAAGTGAAAAAAGAAAAAGAAACCTAGTGAGATAAGAGTAGAAACTGAGGAAAAAGTCCCAAATCTGTTGTGAGACAGAACTTTCTTGCAAGATGTAATTCACTGTCCCTCCTGAAAAGTAATTAAAATTCCCGATAAAACATTTGAGAAGTTTTCTAAGAGACTTTCATGATATTTCAAGATCTATTCTGAGAATGTCGGCTTACACTAAGCCGACTGGCTGTTTTGGAACTTGCCTACATCTTTAATCCATTGTGTGACTGACTAGCCAGTAATTTTTAACCAGACATTATTTTATCTCCTTTTTTTCATATTTACCAGCAGGGGGCATCCTTGAGTTTGGTTTACATGTTAATCTCTTAGGCATCATGTCTGAAATAAAACTGTGATGTGAACACAGTCATTTTATCTAAGAAGTTGTCTTTAAATATATATATCTATAATATATATATAAATATATATTTCCCAATGTTATAAAGCACTCCTTCTTATATTCCTAGTGATTCTAATTTCCTACTGTTTTTAGTTTTGTTTTGTTTTATTAATCCTAAAAACTCACGGATCTGCTGAATTAGAGTTGGAAGGGATGGTAGAGATCAACTAGGCCAACCTTAATTTAAAATGTCAGCATCTCAGCTGTCACTATGGAGTACTCAAAGAGAACTTTAAAATGATTTAAGTGTTTTGAATAAGCCATTACTTATCCTTTCAAAGGGCAAACATTTCTTTTTCTATTTTCAGAGGGTTTATTTATTAATTTATTTCTCGTCCCCTCCCCATCTGGGCTTCAGGCAAAAGTAAAAATAACAGGGTATTTATTTCTTCCTGCCTCCTTCCTTTCCTCCCCCTTAACTCCTCCTTTCTTCCTTTCCTGTTTTCCTTCTTTTTTCCCTTCCTTTTCCCTTTTCCTCTACCTGTCCCCTCATCTTTCCCTCATTCTTTTGTGGATGGAAAAGGGGCCACATACTAAATCTGACAAACTCAGGGGGAGGCCCACAAGGCAAGCCTTATAAACTCAGAGACCAAAAGTAACCACACGGGGTGGTCTCAACATAAAAACTCCTAACCCAAAGTGGGTCATGGTGGGTAGTCACGTCCCGGGCCTGTAGCTTATCTGACAAAAGTGAATCTCTACCTTCGAAATTGTCTATTGTTTTTGTGTATGCTAACTGAGATAACATACCTTTGAAATATCGAGTGATTTCTTTCCTGGAAGGCACAACCACAGCTCCAGAGCCCGAAACCACACTGTTGTCTTGTGATACACACCATCTCCATGCGCTGTAAATGTCAACTCTCCTGCACCCACTGATGTGAAAGAAGTGTGTTTCTCCATTTTGCTTTTTATCCAATCCCTCAGATTTTCCTACTTAGCTTTCTCCTGCCCCTTTAATCTACCACCAATAGATTTCACGGAACCCTCCTTATGTCTCCTCCTCTGATTCTAATTCATAAAATATGCTGCAAAACTGCCACTCTCCAGGGCACTTTCTCAATCCACTGAAAACTTGCTTCCCTGAACTGTCATCAGTTTGTCTCAAATAAACTATTATAAGACTTTTTCTTTGGCTAGACATTCTTTTGTTGATTCTTTCTTTCTTAGCTGCCCAAGGTTGGAGAGGAGAGGCTCAGAGAGAACACAAGACAGCCAGTGGTTCTCAAACCTTAGCCTGCACCACAATCACCTGGAGGTTCATTAACACTCAGCTCACTGGTTTCTCTCCAGACGTTTCTGACTCTGTAATCTTGGTGGGGTCTGGGAATTTCTAACAAGATGCAGATGAAGCATAGTGCCAGCCTAGGGATCACAGTGAGGTAAGCAACCTCAACGTGAAACTCTTTTTGGATCATCACCTTCAGGCCAGACAGGCCTTTTCTCTTCTTCTCCAAGTGCCAAAGCTCTCCCTGTCTCCCGGGGGGTGAGGGGGCAGACAGAGAGAGACTAATGACCTGAACACATGAAGTTGGGGGCTATCAGATTGGAGGACATGGGCCATGAGCACTTAAGGGGTTAAAAGGGTGGGGTGGGAGAGGATGCAGGCGAACTCTCCCAGACTGCTTCAGTGGGAAGGTCCCTGTGGGGATGTGGTCCTCACCGTGGGAAGCCACATCTGAAACTCTACAATCTGGCACTTTTTTGTGAGGGTGGCACTCTATCAGTTGAAACTGAAAAAAGAGAACTAGTTGAGTGTTCTTCAAAACTCTCCTAGGGAAAGTCTAGACACTCTTCATTATTTGAGCTTCAGCAGATATCTGCAGCGGAGGGCTGAGGAGGCAGTGAGATGCATGCTGGGCCCCACACTGTCTTCACTCCCCTCCTCCCGTCTCCCCCCAGGCCTTGATCAGTAGAACAAGAGGTGGAAAAAGGGTGCATTCTCCCCCATTTTTAAATTCCTGTAGGTGAGACAGGTCTAAGAAGGGGAAGGTCCTCTGAAGCTATAGTGTGGAGGGCTTGAAACTTTTTCACCTCCAATGTCTTCCGTTATTATAGGGCATAACTTATGTGTTTAAAAGGCCTACCTTAATTATGGCTTCTTAATGATCGGGAGACTGCTGTAAGGGCACTCAAAGGTGTTAACACTGGGAGGACTCCCAGGAGAGGGGGCAGTGGTTACGTCACACAAGATGAGCTTTCTGTAACTTTACTAAGAGAGTTGTGGACTGAATTTCTCCTGGAGAAGAAGAGAATGCGCTGACAGTGACTTTGATAACTTGTGCCTCTTACATGGTGAAGAGAACAGAAATTTGAAATATTTGATTAAAATCTTTGCTTATTCTTTAACTTAAAAAAAAAATAAAACTCAGTAACCCACAACATAATTAAACACTACATTCTTGGGTATAAAAGCAGCAATTTCTTTTTAAAAGCATTTCTCCTATTTAGCTGCTTTTTAACTAGTTGACCAAAGAGTCCCCAGAAATTTTCTTTCTCTTTTTTTTATTGATAATATTTTTTCCACATTCAATAGCAACATTAAAACAATTTATTTTCAAGATGAGAATTAACCATATTTTGAGGGCCATCAAGGGGAAAGAAAAATGATATAACTTTCCTTTCTAGACAAAAATAAAAATTACTTTTTAAAATTTTCTAAGTATTCGAGGAATTGGCACAGTTAAACCTCCAGAGGTTAGGAAGCATTTCCCCCTCCCCTCCTCAGGCCTTCTCACATTTTTATTTTTAGTGCCTTTGTGCAGCAACGTAATGAGGGTTTTCCTACACTGGTATTGTTTTGTCCAGCTTTGCTTTCTAGAGCAAATTGCCCTTTTTTGTTTGTTTTTGATTCATCTCATATAGCTCATTAAAATGAGCTATAGCAGCACAGAGACTCTAAGAACTATCTTCCAGAAGAGAAAATCATCTGCAAACCGTTTCTTCAAGTAACTTTTAAATAAACAATTGTTAAAAGAATATGGGCAGAGGAAGTGATTCCTTGGCTTGATAAATGTGATAACAACAACATGAAAACCTCTCTTCATTCAGGGCTTAGATCACATGCCACCGCTCAGAGAGGCCTGCTCTGATTACCCTTAAAACACTGGTTCTCTCTGCACCTGTCACCCCCACTGAAGTGTAAGTTCCTGAGTGACCAACACTTCATGTCTCTTGTTCATTACTGTATCACTAGGACCTAGAATGGTGCCTAAAATATTTGTTCAAAAACTGAATCTATGGATGGGTGGCTGGCAGGCTGCTTTATACTACAGGTATTTAACTAACCATTAAGAGAGAATTATTAGGACATCTGAGACTGACACAATTTTTTTCGTGATAAAAAGATCACTTAACAAGTCATTTATTTTAGCACACGGGGTTCTACTAAAGTTCACGTCCAGTAAATGAACATCTTCATCCTCTTTTTATGAGGTTAATGATGATTGCTGATCTCTAATATCCCAGGGGGAACTGATAAAGTTGGAAAGTTGAGAAGGGCCTCTCTCCCTTAGTCCTTCCCGACTAAGTGGGGACTGGACTGGGTTCTTGTATTTGTTGCTACAATTCTTACAAGCTTGGAACAGGGCCTGCCAGACCCAGTGTGACACATACACAGGGCAAGAGTGGGGACACGCAGCGTGTGTAGTTGAGATGATGTGCCATTCAGCTTAGCAGTGGGGGACGGAGCTGGGAATGAAGACTGGGTCCAAAGGCTGAAGGTATGGAGGGAGGATGGTGGCTAAGGAATTTACATTTATGAAGTCAAAAATGGAATCCTCCACAGACACCATGAATAAGAAAAGCAGGACTGATTCTGTGTTCACAGAAATAACTGTCCATTTCCTCATCAACAGGACCTATCTTTTCTTCAGGAAAATAACCATAAATATAAATTATTATTTTGATCTATTCTAGGTGCTGACTAGTAGTCACACTGTGAAGTTTACAAAAACCTTTGTTCATGACATGTCCTTTCAGCACTGAAGCCTGATATTTTACAAAATGACATTGCCAAGCCGATAATGAAGGTATAAAAGAAATGTACCAAAATTTTGGTACTGATTTATAGCTGGTCAGTGAGTTTCTCATAATAGTAATGTCTTTATCTACAAGTTCTCACTGATTTTTTTACCAGGGACACTGTTAAAAATCAGTAAATATGCAGTAAGGCCTCTAAAGTCACTAAATTTAATACAGTTGACATACAGGTCAGCCCCTTGGGGGCTTATCCACTGTGTACCTTTACTTTTCCCACAGTCATTAAGAATGGGTGACCTAAATCCTCCACTCACAGATGATACGAAGGATCAAATGAGAAAGTGAGAGTCCTCTGAGAGAACTGGGAATGATGCTGGGGGTACGTTGGCGTTATAGGAGGAATGCAGGTTGTATATAGGTCCAGGTTATCTAGCATTCAACAAGAAAATAGAAGAATGGAGAAGCTGACCACAAGTAATCTGCAGCATTTAACAAGGGAGAAATAGTATGGTATGTAATACTTAATGTATATAATATTCAGATTCATGATAAAATGATACATATCCATCAGCATGTTCTGCTTAAGGATACAGATCATTGTACTCCCAAGAAAATTTTAATAAAATTTCATCGAAATTTAATTTTTAAAAATTTAATTTCTAGGAAAATTATTTCTCAATAAGACCAGGTAAATAAATAATTACTTTTTTCAAGTACCCACTGCATATCACATTTAAGAACATATTATACATAGCCTTCTTTCTTTTTTCTTTAGAATGTTTAATTTTAGAGCTTTTTAAATGAAAATAACTATATGAAAAATGATGACCATCTAGTTAGTGCCTAAAACATACTATAGGATGGATCAGCTGCCATAACATGTTATTGTATTTAATCCTCTCAGCAAGCCTGTGACGTAAGAATTATTACCCTCATTTTTAAAGATGATAAAATTGATACTTAGAAAGTCATTCAGTCTGTCAAAAGTGAAGCAGCCAGAACTTCATTCAGATGTATTCTCTTTTCACTGCATTATGATTACATTAATTAAAAGTGTGTTAAGAATTAGACAGAAATGGTAGCTTGAAAATGAATGGGTTGACCAAACAGAGCATCATAAGTGATTGGTGGCGGGAGGTCCTTAATATTAAGAAAGGAAGGTTGTCAGTTTGTATTTTAAAGGAAGGCAGAGTGGACTAAGCTTTAGAGTAAGTTAGGTAAATGCACAACAATTACTTCTGGATAGGCAATCTTTTGAAAAAAAAATTCTAGTGAAATGAAGATGGAGGATACTAATAGAAGGGAAGAATAAGTCAAGTAAGAAATAATAAGTGGAGAACTTTGAAGTCTGTATTTGATCCAAAGAGTGCCAAAGACAAATTTAGGGTCTGGGAAGCAACATGAAAAAGGTATCAGTCTTTAGAAAATTGGCAGTACAACACGCTCTGTAATGGACAGAAGAATCCACCAGCCAAATGGAGATTAATCTTCCTATCATGGTGCCACAGATTTCAAGGAATATACACAAGGGTTTTACTTTAAACAACAACAACAACAACAACACCCATAATGGAAGTTACAGACTGGACACACATAAAGAAGAGGCAGAGGATGTCTTCCACAATTCTGGGTGTGTTGAATAGAACAGTGATATTGTCCTTAATATCTAAACTTGGCAAAGAGCATGTCAAGAGAATGAGGGTCCTGTGTTATTAAAGATTTGAGTATTCCTTAATAAACTTGTGTCACTCACAGAAGATATAATAGTAACATTTTGGATTCATAATTTTTCACAAGAATGAATGGTAAAAGTAAAAATGTTGAAGTAGGAAAAAAAACCCCAGGGCATTGAACAAACAATGATGAGGCTGACTGCACTGTAAAGAGGAGGCAGAGCCAATGAAGAAAAATTTCATGAGGAAATTGGAAAACCAGAAAACCAAGTAAAGTCAAATCAAAAGAGGATAGTTGACAGTTTTACATAAGAAGAAATAAAAGTAAATATAAGAGAACTCAGCTTTTATACGAGTCTGTCTAGCTTTATAAAGATATGTCAATGATGAGAGATGAGATTAGGCTTGCCAGATTTAGCTAATAAAAATACAGAACACCAAGTCATATTGAATTGCATGAGACAAACTTTAAACATGGTTAGTTCATTGTTTACCTGAATTTCAAAATTACTGGGCAACCTCTATTTTGTCTTGCAATTAATTCTAAATCAGATGCACCAAGATTTCACCCCTCTTAATTATTGCCACCCTAAAAAAAAAATTGCAAAGATAGGGCAACTGCAAAAGTTCAGACACATAGGAATAAGATGGAAAGATGAAATGATTTTCTATGAGGAATCATAATTAAAGCTAGTATCTAATATTATACCAGAGAGCCCATTTTCTAACATTAAGAGCTCAGAAAGAATGGCTCAAATTTTCAATAAAAAAGTCACGCTCTCCTTGCCCTTCAACTGAGAGGTCTACCTCCTAGATAGAAAGCTTTGTGTAAAGACTGACTTGCTTTATTCTCGTTTGAAGCAACATCGGCTTCTAATCATTGAACCCAATAATAACAGTTCAGGACAAACCTAATGGCCTTCAAGTACAGATGCTTTATCCCTGTATCAAGATGTTTGCTCAACAATAACAATAAAGGTCCAGCCATTGAATTTACTTTTGCAAAATTCAGAAAGCTAAAGACATCAAAATAAAAGTCGCACTGCATCCTACTCATCACCACAAAAAAAATGAATAGATGAACAAAGCTCAAATAGATTTTCTTTCTGGTACTGAAAAAAGTCTGTGTTTAAATGATATATGTCATAATGTGAGGATAATGTCCTTCTATACAGAATTTTAATGTATACCTTTGGTATTTGTTTCCTTTTACAAATATGAAATTAAACAAAGAGATGTTAGGAGAGTAAACACAATGTGGATACATTGCTGCTGGTCAGACTGAAGGTTGGCTGAGACCTGCTCAGTGCTACCACTCAGTGACTGCTGCCTCTGGGAGCGAAAATGCCGAAGACGACCGAGCTGACCTGCTAAGGGAGCTCAAGCACCAGAGGACATGAGGAGAGCTCAGCACCGAGCCAAATACTGGGAATATGAAATCACAGTGACTAACTTAACCATTTACTCCAAAATGGGACGGACAATGCCTGATGCTTGAGAGGGCTCAGGGAAATCACATTTTCTTTATGCAGAGTATACTGAGCTAATGCCTTATTTGTTGACATTTCACTTTGTAACAAGTTTACCTGTATTTGCTCATTTACACGATGTTATAAAATAAGTATTATTATTGTCCTCATTTTATAGATGAAAACACAGAAGCCCAAAAAAGTTTATGCAGCTTTTTCAAAAATGACTTGGCTAGGGGATGGCAGAAGTGAAATAAAAAGGTATTCGGACTTGGAGCTCACACCTGCCATATTGCCACTTTACCGCTATTCTGGAAAATACTCTCGATTACTGGAAAGAGAATGTGCGTGCTATTGTAGTTTCACAGAAAATCTCATTGTATTGAACTATTTCAGGTTTCTAATGTATTTTGTTCTACTTTGTCAACTTTTAGAAACTGCAATGAAAACCTGAAACATTTATTATAATAATTTATTCAACTATACTGTGTTGTCCATCATAAGTACAATCATCTATACCACTCCATTTAATAGTTATTGACTTTCAATCTGCATGCACAACTAGGAATACCTACCAGTGGGTGGCCAAATTTTCAGATGCAAACTCAACAGACATACAAAAACACTTTTATGATATTTTATTCAGTGTGGAGTATCAGTGTAGAGTATTCCATCTATTGACTACCAGATTCTTCGATAAATTGAGAAGATTCCTTCTTATCTATAAAATTACCTGCATTCTCACTTTTTTTTTCTTCTTTGTTGTTGGATGGTGAATGGAACATAACTAACTCTAATTAAACTGCATTGAATAATAATCAGTTTTAAGGATAGTTGTTCTAAATCTTTCATAGTTCACCTTGAGGTTAAGACTTAACAGTGAATATTGAAATAGTACTAGTAAGAACAAGGCTGAGAAGCAACTTTTCTACTCCAAAACACAGCAACTTAGTACACTGAATGGTGCTTTTTCAGTACTTGTTATTAATAGCTGAATATATATCTGGGAACAGAGGAAAGGGGAATGAATGTTAAATAAAAATAAATGTCTGAGAGCCAGAATTTGCTTATGTTTATTGGGAAATAAATCCAAATAGAGAATAATAAATGGGATTAAATTCAAGAATCTAGTATGGTCATGTACAGAATCGATATTTTTGGTACAAATTTACTTGTATAGCAGCAGCATATATATGCTTGCCTACAACATACATGCTCACCTAACCATTCATCATTCACAAAGATTTTGCTCAATGCCAATCTGTAACAGAAACTGGTAATACACAAGTGAATAGACACAACCCTTGGACTTAAGGAATTTGCACTCTGTTGGAAAGACAGGCAGTCAAATAAGCATTTATAATAGAAAGTGAAATGAGCTGCAGTAGATTTGTATATAAGACACATTTGAGAGCTTGGGGAAAGAGAAGTCTCAATCCACCTAGGGAAGTCAGGAAGTCCCTCAGAGCAGAGCTAGCACTTGAACTAGTTAGAGAAGATAGGATAGAGCACCCTTAGCATGTGCAGAAATGTGGAAAAACTAGAAGAGTTTGTTATTGTTAGAATACAACTGAAGAGGTAAAAATTAAGGGATGTAACATAATATGAGGCTAGAGAGGGAGGCAGGAAAAGACCAAATTAAGATGTTATTTGACAATCCAAAGGGTGTGGACTTTACCTGAAAGCCTTTAAAGAATTTTAGGTGTGGCAATCACAGGGTGATTCACAGTTGGACTGAATGAAAGGACAAGAAAGAGTTGATGTAGTAGACTCCTGGTGAGGATTTTAGAAAGTTGGAAGAATTGAGAAATTCTCTGGGTGTGGGAGATAAGGAAATCTGAGAACTCTAACTGGAATCCCAGGTTTCTTATAACAAATGAAAGTAAAACAAGAGTAGGCTAAATTGTTGGTAGCACTCCTAATTCCAAGCAGAAGAAAATAAAAATCTATTTCTAGAAAAAGCACTCTCAATTTAGATAACCAAGATTCTCACAGATTAAAATTTGAACAAACAGCTCAATATTAAATATCATCAAATGAAAGAATGACACAGTGAATGAGAGTCAAACACAATAAGCAAAATTTATAGACTCCAATAATACAGGAATCATCAGATACAGACTATTAAGTATATGAAGGGTTTAAAGGGCAGACATTTAAAAAAATCTGAACAAGCTCAAAATATTAAAGTACTGAATTAAAACCTCAGTGGATGACAAATAGCTAACTAGACACAATTATATAGAGAATCAGCCCAGCAAATGGAACCAAAAGCTGGGGGCAACCACACAGGGCACTGGAGTCTGAGCAGGGTGAGGAGGCGTCTCCATGTGGAAATGGCCTGACATGGGAAGGGAGAGACTGACCACGGTTAAGAGTGTCTGTGTGTTTGTAGCAGAGAGCTGCCTGGTGTTGGGTGTCAGAGCCTGAGTGAGGTGTGGAAGAACACAGTGGAGGAGATGGTAGCAGTAGCGATAAAAAGTTCGTTACTAACTGGGGATTCAGTATAAAATTAAGTAAAATGAAGACAATAACAGTCAGGGTTCTTCCACTTGGAGAAAAGCAGTACAATTATGGAAATGTTGAAAAACAGAATAAACCCTATAATATTAGAGTATGAATTCATGGTTTTCCATACATAAAAATGTACACAGAACAAAATATTGACTAAATGTGTCTATCTGTTGATTTTTCTACATTATCTACTTACCTATCTACCTATATACATTCATCCATGTATTCCCTCTCTCTGTGCACTGAGAGGATTTGGGAAGAGTGACATCACAATAGTACTGGGCACATTTAGCACCCAGACTGTAGCGTCTAGAAATCATTCTCCACTGAAAGAAACAGGTACTCCTTGGAGAAAAGGCTGATTCTAGTCTGGGGCAAATAAAGTGCAAGATGATCTTTGAACATCTGTTTGTGGCAGAAAGCAGAGAAATGCTCAAAACACAATGGGGTCATTATGAAAGGACCTGGACACCAGCCTGAAAGGGCTCCCACTGGCCAAATATGGGACAACTTGAACATCAAGATAAAAGAAATTAAAGCAATAGATTTTAACCCATTAAATCAGGAAACTATTAACCTATATTGATATAAGTAAATAAATAAATGAAAGGTTTTATAAAGAGAGGCCATCTACAAGTTTTGAAAAACCTACACAAAATAAAAGAAAAAAAATATTTTCATATTGGAGAAGCCTGGTAAGATACCAACTTAACCAAATGATCAAGAGAATAATCTGAAATTGTACATCACTATACTGACACAGCATCTCTTTAGTGATATTTCTATGAAAGATGCATAATTTGAACCAAAACATAGAAAAAACACTTGACAAATTTTAATTGAAGGAACTTCTACAAAATAAATGGCCACTAATCTTTAAAATGTCAAAGTCCTTAAAGTCAAGGAAAGACTGTGGAAATCTTTCAGACTGAAGGAATCCCAAAATTAATGAAATTAAATTTAATTTGTAACTCTGAACTGGATGCTTTTGCTTTAAAGGGTATTCCTGGGACATCTGGTGAAACTTGAATGGGATTTGAGTATTAGAAGGAAGTAATAAAATAGCAGCATTTTAAAATTATTATTTTGATGGTTATATTATTGTTATGCAGGAGAATATCCTTGTTTGTGGAAAGCAAACACTGAAGTATTTGGGAATGATGGGACATCAGGTTGTCGATTTTCTTTCAAATGACTTAGAAAAAATGTTTATTCTTCTGTATTTATAGCTTTTCTATAAACTTGAAATTGTTTTAAAATGAAATAAAACATTAGATTTTTTATTTAGCCTTATGTTTTACTGTAGAAATCTCATAATATTTATCATGCTAATTTGTGTTTTGCATTTCCAAGAAAGAAATATAGTATGCAGTATTTTCTACAGGTTTTTTTTAAACAAAGCATCTTGTGGAAAACAGAAGTATTTAAAAACAATGTTTTCATTAAAAATTATAAACAAAAAAAATACCAAAATTGAAGTGAATATAGCAATTATTATTATGTAAATAGTTGTGCATGTGATCAAGACTAATAGTCATTTAATCAAAACAGGTGATTAAAGAAGAAAACTATTAAAAATTTTACATATATTAAAGAACAAGTGTTGGTGAGGATGTGGAGAAAAGGAAACCCTCATACACTTTTGATGGTGTTGAAATTGGTACAGCTACTATGGAAAACACTATAGAGGCTCCTCAAAAAATTAAAAATAAATATACCTTTTGACCCAGCAATTGGACTTGTGGGTATTTATCCAAACAAAATCAAAATAATAATTCGTAAAGATCTGTGCACCCCTATGTTCATGGCAGCATAATTTACAATAGCTAAGGTATGGAAACAACCTAAATGCCCATCAACAGACTGGATAAAGAAGTTATGGTTCATGTATACAATGGACTATTACTCGGATATTTAAACAAATGAAAGCCTGCCATTTGCAACTACATAGATGGACCTAGAGGTTATTATGCTGAGTGAAATAAGTCAGACCAAGAAAGATAAATACCATATTATTTCACTTATATGCAGAATCTAAGGAATCTAAGGAACAATCAACTAATCAAAAACAGACTCACAAAAATAGAGGACAATCTGGTGATGGACAGAGGGGAAGGGTGTTGGGGAACTGGGAGAAAGCAGTGAAGGGTTAAAGAAGTACAAATAAGTAGTTGACAGATGGTCACGGGGATGGGGAGCACGGCATAGGGAATGCAGGTAGCATTAATGTAACGGTTAGGTGGAGAGCCAGAGGAGAAAAAGAGCAATCAGGGGGATCGTTTTATAAACTATATAAATGTCTAACCAACATACTGTATACTTGAAACTAATAACAAAATAAAATTTTAAAAAATTACATATATTATCTGACTTGAAACATAAATTTTCATTAATTCACCAATATTTTTAGATAGGACACTTTTTTTTTTTTAAATGGGGCTACTAGTTAGGTCTCTGAATAACCTTTTAAAATAAGTTACACATGCGTTTGTCTGTATTCAATAATTTCTTTAGAGTGAAATAGACAATCAGTAGGCTGCTCTATTTTTTCTATTTTAACGCTTTTTTGGTCACTATTTTACAGTTGTATCACCACAATAATTCGCAATAAATTTTGATAATTCTTAATTGGAGATCTTTACAAATTTGTAAGGGAGGTTTTTTTGTGGAATAAAATTTTTTCTATATATCACATTTTATAGAATTATGTAAGATTTAAATAAATTGTGGCATTAAATTAGCAAGTCAAGATGACATCAAAGATAAGAGAACAGACCTTGCAAATCTTGGTGAGCAGTTGGGCTGGGGCAGCAGTGGCTTTGCCAGGTGACTAAAGGCAGTCTGCCAGTCAATCCTGTGTGCCATCATGGACATAGGCAGCCAACTATAAGAAGGGAATGGGATGTGTCTTCATTCAGCCAAATAAGCTGTAAGAGAGTGTTCTCTGGGGAAGGCCCCTCGGTTATGTTGTTCTCTTCCTGTTGATTTCAAGTTGGTTGTTTGTTTATAAAGATACTACACTGATTTTATGATGGAAAGCATCTCTGAAAATATAATATAATGAGCAATTTTATTGAAGAAATATATAAAATTTCCTTAAACTTGGTTCATTTTGTTTGGTCAGTGATCTGAAAGGTCAAATGTCCAGCTGTAAATTGGATCACAATACAGCCTGTCTGATTTGTTCATAAGTATAGAAACGAAGTATTTTTCTTAATTCTGAGCTCTTAGTAACATTCAAATTGAATCAGAGTGGCCACATGGCATACTTTGGTTTGTCTGTCAATTATGGATCATATAATAATGGAGGTAATTTCAACATTTATTCTTCAGAGAAATGAAAAAATAAAAGCTTAAGTCCTGTTCCTCCCTGAGTTTATTTTATTGAATATAAAATAAACTCAGGGAGAGGTAAAGAAGCAACAGATTTCTTCAAAAGTATGTTCTTTATTTACTATTTGGTGAATATGTGAGGCAAGAGAAACATTTATACAACTGCATGTTCATATTAGAAGAAATGTTTGTAAACAATGTATTAGTACTTATATTTTTTACATAAAACTTGAAAACTTGTAGATGGAGGCATTGCTAAGTCCCCATCACCATTTTAGAAAGATTTACATTTAATATTTATGAAAAAGTTTTGAAAGTACAAAAAGTAAAGCATTACAAGCCAAGGATTAGATGCTCCATTATTTTTTTCAAACATAAATAGCATTTATTTTGATTTTATCTTATTGGGTTTCAGTTTTGACTTGCATTCATTTACATCAGCAGAATAGATAAAAATAATCTACCTTCACAAGTTTAATATGATGTCTTTGTCTACAGAGAGAAGAATATATTTTAAATGCAATGGTGAGTGTGGAAGTATTGATTACTACCCAGGAGTTCCTGCTAAGCCTGAGTAAAACATTGTCCACAAATGTAATTCTTTAACCCAACATGATAAAATATGGATAACTTTTTCCACTTGGTTTATTTGAAACCTGTCACTGTACACTAATATTTGTAGATACCAACTGAAACACTTTATAAGTTAAAGTCTAGAGGTTTTGTTTTGACTTGGGTAAACGCTTTCTTTTTGTCAGTCAGAGTTTTTATTGTGGCTCACAGAGCGATAACAATGGGTTTCCAAATGGACCACCCACCAGTTCAACTGTCAAATTTTAAAATGTTTTCACTGATTCAAAACTAAAGAGTTTTCAAACAGTTGAGTTAAAAGTTAGACTGTAATGAATTTAATTTTAGTGGCAATTTTTTAAAAAAGCATTTAAATCAAGCTGTTTCTTGTGCTTGAGCAAAACTCTGAATCCCAGTTCACAAATGAATGAGTTCATTTACAAACTGGAGTTGCTATAGGTCCTATTAGACTTAAGGAAAAGAATAAATTTTGTGCTCTATAAATGGGCTACATTCAATCAGAGTAATGTTTTTCCCAGGGTTATATTTGCATAGCAGGATTTAAGAGGCTTAATTAGTCTCTTTTCTAACTTGGAAAAAATTTTACTTCCATTTCTTGATGGAAATTCTTCATTTTAAATTTACTAAAATTATATGACTTGAAATTTATTTAGCTAAACAGTACCTTATATGTAAATGTGAATGCTCCTGGGAGGGCTAAGGGGCCTTTCACATCTTCACTGGCCTGCACTCAGCCTTCTCCTCTGTTATTAAGATCAACTGCCCCTGCTTCCAGGAAGGCTCCTGCCCCTATCTGCTCAAGGAAATTTCTTCAGCAGTTTCATCCCTTTAACCTGCATTATCAATTGTTTTCCTCTCTGCTGATTTATTATCCAAATAAAATTTTTCCACTAAAAAACAGCTTAACCATGTTTCCCTGTCCAACTATTGCTCCATTTCTCTGCTCCCTTTTCGACAAAACTCGATTAAAATAACATCAACAACAATGACCACGACCTATGCTTGCTAATTTCAATTATTTTTCTTTCATTCTTACTTGAAACTACTCCAAACAGGCACACAAATACATCCTGGTCACCTGGGACTTGGCTATTGCTAAACATAGTGGTCATTTTTCAGCCCTCATTTTTTATGACCTATCAGCAGCATGTGACCTAGTTGGTCACCCATAGTTCCTTGAAACAGTTTTATCAGTAAGCATCCAGAATACTAACCCTGAGCCATTCCTTCTTCATCTACTTTCTGCTTCCTCTTCATCTCATGAACCACTTGGTGTCAGGGTACAAATAAAGATTAGTCCTGGAGCCTCTTCTCTTTTTCTTTCTGCTCTCATTCTCTTAGCAATCTCATCCAGTCTCACAACTTTAAATATTTCTGCATGTTGAAGATTCTTCGAGCTTTACAACCCCAGCCCAGAGAGCTCCCCTAACTCCAGACTTGTATATTCAACTGCCTAGTCAACATCTTGCACCCATGACTAAGACATCTCAAACTCAACACACTTCAAAACTGAACTCCCGATACTGATCCCAAACTTGACCTATCATTTTTTGCCATCTCAATTTACAGCAATTCCTAACTTTCAAATTCTTTAGTCTAAAACCTTTGTGTCATCTGTGACTCTTCTTTCTCTCTTCCCTATAATCCATCTGTTACCAGGTCTTATTCAGAATCCTGCCACTTCCTACCAGGCCCACCAGTGATATCAGCTGGATATCTTAACAGTTTCCTAACTGGTCTCCCTGCTCCCACCTTGCTTCCTTGTAGTCTATTTCCAACAAGGCAGTTAGAGTGAGCCTTTTAAAACCACAAACTAGATCACATCACTTCTTCATTCAAAACCCTCAAAGACTCCCCAAACTACTCAGAGCAAAGGCCAACATTTTTTAGTAGCCTGTGTGAGTGTAGATAATCACCATCTGCCCCAGGCCACCCCAGATCATATATATGACTTCATCCCACCTAATCCAACTAGGCTGGCTTCTTTCCTCTTCCGAGAGCAGGCAGGGCATCTTCCTAGCTCGAGGCCTGTGCATTTGCAGTTCCTCTGCCTAGACTGCTTTCTCCTGACTTGCACACTTGGTGATTTTACTGTTGTCATCTCAGTAAAGCTGTTCCTCAGCGCTACTTAAAAATGCAATTCTACCTCCCAGAACTTTCTATCCCCCTTTCTTGCTTTGTTTCTCTTCATAGAACTTACTCCTAAAATACATAATAGTTTATTCTTTCACTTAATTGCCAACACTGTTCCACTAGAATATAAATTCAACAAGGGAAAGAATTTTTACTAGTTTTGCTTTCTGTTGCATATTCAATAGCTGGAATAGTGACAGTCACTCAATATTTTCTAAATAAATGTGTAAACCTTGAATAAATTCTGGATTAAGTACACTGAAGTAGCATAAATTATGAAGGACCAGACTAGTAGACAGGTAGAAGGCTAATTTCTTGCTCTGTAGTGAGACTAGTCTTTCGAAAGTCTCTAACAGTGGCCATTTATAAAGCTATGTACTGAGATAGAGTTATGAAGGAAGGTTGGCAGGTACAAAACAATTTTCTTTAAAGTTCTCCTTGACCTTAATAATACATGCCAAAGATATGAAGTCAATTGATTATAAGGGAGAGAAGGAAAGTTTCCTCTGTTAAGTTTTTTCTGCTCTGTTTTTACTTGGCTCTCAATTTTCCTCACTGATCTCCTCTTGCCGCTGGAAGAGTTCAGTGTCACATGACTATGTTTCGTTTCCAAGCCATAGTCTGAAGCTACAACTTAGGTCCCAATTGCAGAGCCAAGTTCTAATGTGGATGATGGTTATTAAACCAAGATCTCCAACAAATTATTTTACTAGAGGCTGATTAAGAAGAAGAAAAAGGATTTCTTAGAGCAAGAAGTAGGTGGTTTCTTCTTGGTGAATAAAGATTTGATTAGCTTGTGACATAAACAACATCCATCATTTATCCAGGGTTTAGTTGTGTTATATACATTATTTAGTTGTGTTATATACATTATGCAATATTCAAGAATATTGCAAAGAAGGGATAATAATACCTTATCTGATAAGGTCAATAAGGCTTTGAAAATTAACTAAGAGGCTAAGTGGTGATATTAGGATTCAAGTTCTTGTTAGAATGAATACCTGCAGGCCCATTCTGTTGTTCAAAGCACCAATGATCCCTGGAGTTTTTTTCTTAAGGATTCTTTGAGGTAAAAGGAATGCCAGTCTCTAACACTGAAATACTAAGAGGATGCAGATATAAACCAAGGAAAGCATTCCCAATGCTGTTTCATTTTAAAGCTGGACATACAGTTAAAGCCAATTTAGTATGTTCTTAAAAAGTTTCAGATGGTGTCTATTAGAGCATAATGACAGAATGCAGCACAGGAAGTGGGTCATTCCTGCATTTCCTGCAAATCTTTCTCTATACTGAAAGAGAAAGTCAAACTACAAAGGGTTCTTTAAACATAATTAAAAACAAGAATCATATTGTTTAGATGAGGTAACATTTATCCTTACACCCATGAAGACAAGTCATTTTTCACTAGGTATTATGTTAATTCTTAGCACATTTCTGAGTTAGTAAGATAATAGTTTAGTAAAACAAATAATCATGGTAAAAATATTTAGAACCATAAAGCAAAGAGAGACCCAGAAAACATTTCCACTTCAATTACAAGATAGTATGTATGCGAAGTTCTCTACCTTCACATGTTGCGGTAAGAAAATTGGATTTGTAATTGACAGTTGTGCTTCATAGTGAGCAATATGGCACTGTATTTATTTCTATAATTATTTTACAACTTTTAAATTGTAGCTTCTATTTGCAAGGCCTTAGGACATGGTAAACACAGCCAAGATTACTGAGGTTTCATTGTTTAAGATGTTTTACTTAACTCCAAGTAAATTAATTCAAGTCAATAAATCTCAGTGAAAATATATTAAATGGCCTGGATGGGGGGAGGGCAGCAAGATTATTCAATTTGGTAATTACCTATCACTTTAGTAACACTATTATTTGGATACTATTATGCAATTTCTTGTGAGATTAATCCATTAAATGAAGTTTTATTTTTAATGGTCTTGATAGATTAAAATAATTTATTTCCCTTAATGTGACTAATTTAAACTGTTCATTAGTAGAAATATGCCCATTATTTTTCAAAACATAATATTTTTGTAATGGAGTTGTGCTTATTCTTTTGTGGAATTACGGTCATTATACCTTTCAGAATTATCCATATAGTATTTGCAGATATTAGATATGTGTGTATGTGTATGCATGTTTATAATAACTATCATAAAATGGCCAGATTTATGATTTTAAGCCCAAGCCCAGAATATATAAGGTCTCTCTACCTTTTAATGCTTTTAACTTAATCTTCTTTCATCTAGGTCTTCCAGATAATCATGAGGAAATGCAAGTAGCACAATTCACAGTAATTTCAATAAGGTCTTCTCTACTGGACAATATATCTTTGTCTAGAGATTTTCAACTCTTACAAACTTACCTAATTAAAAACTCTTGCCTGACCTTTACATGTTCTTATTAAAGTTGAGGTTGGTAAAAAGAGGGATATTAATTGAATTTGGAACAAAAGCCAGTATAAAAGTGTAGACTTGGAATTCTATCTGGATATAAAATTGGAACAAAATAATGGCAATTTAAAGAATCACATACAAAGCAGAGCTGACAGAAGAATATTAGCAGGGATAGAGTGACCTGGGGAGACTCGTCCTGGGGACCTGAACTCCCTCTGCAGACAGCCAGAGAGAGTAAGTCCCCAGGGCAAACAATTCCACACCAATAAAACACTTTCTTTATCAGACAACTGAATATGTGGCATAATCACTATGTAGAGGACAGTAATATGCTCAAAGAATTTTTGCAAAGAACTGAGTGCTTGTGAAAGATTGGTTCTCCCACAGTAATCTGTGGCACCCATCTTGATAATGAACCAGATAACAGGTGTTATTTTTTGAAGGACAGACTCAAATTAAACCACTATGTTCAGAGAAAAGCAACTTTATTCTTCTATTATCATGGACATTGTAAAAATATTTTTGTTTTTATGGCTTTTAAGTTAATAAGACCTCTAGAGTAGTCACCTGGTTATTGAAACACCTAGTCATGAAAATTCTCTTTGCTTTATAGATTATAGCATTTATTTGAAAAGTAACTATAACTAGAATGTAGGATAGTATCATTGGGCAATGCAATATTTTAGGGTGTTGATTTTTAATGTTACAGTAAGCTAAAAATCTTATAAAGCTGTTGTTCTCCAGGTTTTTAACATATTACTTTAACTGAGCCTCATTTTTTTATTCAGAGCCTCATTTTATAAATGTGATTTTAACACAATGTCTGCAATACCTAATTTTACATTTAGAAAAACTTTAGTTTCATTACTAAGTTGGAATTGTATAGAAATATGCTACATGTTATAATAATGTAGGTCTATATTATACCCTTATAAATTTAATTTTTTCATTTAATTCCGTGAATATTTTCTTATATCATTGAAACATGATTTCTCATGCATTGCAAAGTATGTTTAATGGCTGCACAGACACCTATCATATGAATCTTACTGACATTTGGATTGTTGACCTTTTTTTTCTGTGATATCAGAATTTCTGTCGATAGCTCAGGAACATCCCATAGATGTTCTCTCCTTTATGAAAGGGCTGGAAGTCCGAGAACTGTGTTTCCCAGAGCTCCTGACAGCTTTCCAAAGTAGGTTCTGCCAGTTAGAATAATTTGAGCAGAATTTAGACAATGGAGAGTGGAAGTTATTATCGCTCTTGTGTCTGCAGTCGGTAGGTATCAACCCACTTTCTTGATGCCAGCAGGAATGTCACTGGTAGCATTTTCTGAAAGTCTCCAATTTCAGGTGTTCTGAAGCAAGCAGCAATTTTTCTTACCTTTGTTCTCCCTGGCTGTTGCAATGAGTTCGTCAATTTCCGATTCTCTGTATTGCATTTCATTCTGTTTAAAATACCTAGAGGGATTTCTGGCCTTCTGACAGAATCAATTTATGACTAAAATAGTTGTAAATAAAGTAACCTAAGTTTTGTTTTTTTTCCTTATGATTATTTTCATGGGATGCATTACCAAAATGACTGGATATATACTGCCAAAAGGTTTCTGGAAAATGTGTGGTAGCCTCATTAGCTCTCTCTACAACATATGCACGTAGCCCTGTGTGCATCAGTGGTGGCGCATGTTGCTACTGATAAAAAGTAGTTCTGCTGGCTTAATGTTAAAACACGGCAATTTATTTGTGCATTTATTTCATGTGGGAGAGATTGGCATTGTTTTCTTCTGCAATTTCTATTGTAAATGTTTTTGAATTGCCTTGTCTTAACATTTTCCAATTTAAAAAAAAAAAAACTTTTTTTTTAGAACAGTTTTAGATTTAAATATATCATGCACCCAGTTTCTCCTGTTATTAACATCTTTCATTTTTTTGGCACATTTGTTAACAATTAATGAACCAATATAACATAACATCTATAAAATCATATTACAGTTATTATATAATCTCTAAGTCATCAACACTAGGCGCATAACCTCAAATTGAGAAACAATGATTTGTTTTTAAAAACCTTTTTTAAGTTATAAAATTAATTAAAAATTTTATGTTAATCAATTTTTCCTATCATAACTTTTATTTGTTTCATATAGAACTGAGTTCCTCAACCTGAGACTTAACAAATATTGATTAGGTTTATTTCCTAGTTTCTTTACACATACATCTTTCCCATATTGAGTACATATTATGTAAAAGTGAATGACAAATCTAAATTTAACTTCTCATTCATAGTAAAAGACTTTTTCCAAGATGGTATATTGTATAGATAATTTCATTCTATCTGATTTAAACACAACATTTACACAGAAATATTCTGGATTCTAATTATTCCACTGATAATTTTCTATTTTTGTTTCAACTCTCAGTTATATTTATTGTATATTTAAATAGGCTTTAATGTAAATTGGTAGAAGCTGCTCTCTCATTATTACTCTTCAAAATAATCTTGATCATCTTTTATATTCTTACATTAGGAAAATAGTCTTTCTTATCGATATAGTCTCACATCTCCTTCCTATTTCATTTAGTCTGAGATTTAGTTCATCACGCTGTGCTGTCATGAACAATCTTTTGTTGATTTTCATTCTAGCCATTAATAATTAGTGGTAGCACTTAGTATATAAGCTTGATATAATCCTGCAACTTACGATTTTACATATATACAGTAATCCACATTTAATCTATGATTTTGCTTTCTGTGGATTCAGTTACCTTCAGTCAATTGAGGTCCAAAAACATTAAATGGAAAAAAACAGAAATAAACAATTCATAAATTTTAAATTTCCTGTTGTTTTGAGTAGTATGAAATCTCGCACCTGCCCCTCCACCTGTGAAGGTGAATCATCCCTTTGTCCAGAGTATCCATGCTGTATATACTATACACCCGTTAGTCACTTAGCAGCTGTCTGGGTTACCTGATGGTCTATAGCTGTATCACAGTGCCATGGGACATCACTTGTAAAATTCTTAATCTTTTAGCAGGAAATGATACTGGACATTGCTTGCAGAGTTCTTAATCTTTTCAGTAAATTTGGTTAAGTTTTCTTCCCTCCTTTCTTTAGAAATAAAGCCCTCTTCCCCAAATCCGGATAATTGCCCTTAAATTGGTGATTCAGATCCTCTGGCTTTTGATAAGGGTCATCAGCCCATTGTTAGCAGAAATGGAGATAGGCCAGACAGGGCCCTTAGAGTCTGAGAGAGGAGGGGAATTTAGGCCAAAGGTCTTTTTTTCTCTTTAAGAAATATATTAAACAAGGCTGTTTCCTTCTACTTGCTTGACAGGCAAATCAGTAATAGGAATTAATAGATACATGATTTAAATAACAAGTTCATAGCTTCCTTTCCTTGTCTAGGGACTGAGGTGGCACTTCGGCAGGAAACCCAAGACCCCGCCCTGACTGAGGCAGAGAGGGAAAGAGCTCCATGAAACCCCAGTAGGCAGGGACTGTGACCCTTCTCAGCAGGAAGCAGATACACAAGAGGAGACCTCCAATCCCTCAACATCCATGCTAATAATAAGGAGGTTCATTGCTCTTAGAAAAGGGTTAGGCGGGAAAGTTAGGGGGTTCGGGTCTGCCTACAAAGACACTGAGGTCATCCTGTCCTAGAAGGGGTCTGCCCTAATCTGCCCACAATTAAGCAAGCCAGAAGCCATATTTAGGCTAAAAGTAACTCCACAAGGAAACAAGTAAGCAGAGAATGAATTAAGTTTAAGTGAGTCACTCGCACCTGCACAGTGAAGATCCCAAAGACTTTCGATTCACCTAAGCCTCATTATACCATCATTATAATATAATGCATATGTCCAGAAGTTCATTAATATCATTATAATACAATGAATTCTGGGAAAGAACATGCGCAGAAAGCAAATGATGAATCACTGCGTCCTGGCAATCTTAGTTGTCAATCAAAGAAACCCACCCCTCTAAGAAAAGTAACCACCCACAGCAAATAGGGACAACAACAACAAAAGGCTTTGTTATCAGGTCTTAGAGCCACACTTCTCTTGCTCAGGCCCGCTTCCACTTTGGGAAGTGTGCTTTCCTTTCTAATAAAGCTTTTTGTTTCTGCTGTACTCAATTCTTTGTTCAAGACTGGCCGGGAGAGGATCCCCACTCTCCTGTAACAACAATGTTTGTGTTCAGGTCACCCTTATTTTACTTAATAATAGCTCCCAAACAAAAGACTAGTGATGCTAGCAATTCGAATATGCCAAAAAGAAGCCATAAAGTTTATATAGGTATAGGAAATACGGTATTACAGGGTTCGGTTCTATCTGAGGTTCCACTGAGGGTCTTGGAATGTATCCCGTGTGGGCAAAGGGGGGATGACGGTACTGACACAGATTTAAGATCTCTGAAGGAACCCAAAGGAGTTGTTCAGAGAAGAGAAAAGGCTCTGACCCACAAAACACCATCCCACATTCTGGCTGACGACAGAAATCACTTAGCTTTAGGCTTTATTCTCCACTGAATGTAAATATCCCTTTGGTGAATCAGGCTTTTAAGCCAGTGTTTTTTGTTTTTTGTTTTTACCTCTTAAGACCATCTTTTATTTTCTTAAAATATGTAAATATCAAAAAAAAACCCTCTCCTAACCCTCAGTTGACAATATTTCAATTATGTAATTGAATATATGTCAGCAATTGAAGATTTTGTGGAGCTTTATATTTACAAAAAGTTAAAAAAAAAAACCCTTAAGATTTTTAATCTTCTACCAACTAAAGTAGAATGCTTTTATTATTTTATTGGGTATGCTTTACTGACTGACCCATTCTAGCCCTCCATCCATAGATTCCTACACAGACCCTTCCACACACAGAGAATGTGCCTGTTGGGAGACGTTCTCCACGAGTCTGTTGTGTTTCTGCCCTTACCATGAGCAGAGCACTGACTACCTTTTGTTCTGACGTGGTTCTCCAGACTGTAAACAGCCTTGAAGAACAGGTAGTATGGGCACCTGCCTAAGAAGAGTCCATGAATGTTAGCTGCCCACTACAACCAGGATTACGTCCCTTCTGAAGCGGATGCTGGGCATGACTGGGGTTTCCTAAACTTGGGATTCTTCTCGTGACATGGACCCTGCTGTGTATAAAGTCATTTCTTGGCCCCCACAGCACCACCTTGTGGAGATCAGGGCACAGAAAAACCTGTGGAAATACTGATAACTCTGGCCTCTATTTCTGTAATAAACAGTTTTCTGTCTCTGACTCAAAAGCCATGTCTTCTGCCTGCATCCGTGGAACGGCGGCTTGTTAGCTCGTAAGCAGGATACAATCCCAGCCCCCTTGACACTGTCTATAAATCCGAGCTTTCATTTATAGTTTGTTTTCTACTTTCTTTGAGAACTGGTATGACTGGGGAGAACAGAGGAGAAAGAGGTAGTAAAAGAGCGCGCCAGGCACCGGAGGGCATGTCAGAAAGGGCACAGGAAGTGGTGAGGAAGGGCTGGAGAGAGAGGCTGGTGGCTCCAAACCACTGTCTCAGTCTGCCTCACAGCTGTGCCTGGGCCGTCCCGCCGTCCTCCCACAGTCTTTCCAGCATGCTCTCCTTCAGCACTCCTCATGAGCAGAAACCAGCCCCACTGGCATTTGTTTACATTAATTCTCACACCAAGCCACTCCTCAAATTAAAATGAGACAACCATCTGCAACTAATTCCACTTTTCCTGAGATGAACAAACAGAATTTGTTTTTTAAAGAGAATGTGGAACTGTTTTCTAACTTCTCAAAAGTAGTCAGCCTTTCTTAGATCTCTATAGAGTCTCTGCTTCCCTCAAGGAACCATGAAGAGTAATTGTAACAGGCAAACTTCATTTCTCTAAAGGATCTTGGCGCTCATCCACAATCTCCAAGGAACTCATTTAGCTAGCAACGAAAAACAAACAAACAAACAAACAAAAACAAACAAAACCCCAAAAACAAAAACCAAACTCGATCTTGAAAAAAAATACTTGAATATAGTATTCAATAAAAATTTTAGAAATAGCCCCAATTGAAGAAAAAACCCATAATGTACAAAATAATCCATTTAAAAATGAGGAGATTGTTATGTATTTGATTACTAAATGATTTTGAAACATAGTATACTATATAAACTTTCAGAATGTATCACCTGAAAATGAAAGTTTTACATTTCTTATTGTCTACATTTGAGTTGAATTTATTTTTATGGAACTGCATGCTGTGTAATTTTAATAATCTTAATTATTGAGATTCATAGCTCTTATTCTGCGAGAAATACTCAAATTTGACCTTACCTCAGGGCATGATGCTAAAACTTGATTAGTTAGTCAGTGGCACTATTTCTGAACCTTCGATTTTTCTGCTTAAATTCTGGCTCAGAAACCATTTGTTTCTTCATTTCAAGTTTTAAGTTCTCCAAAACCATATTATTGTGGCTTCTTGTTACAATGAGACCATTGGAGTGAATCTAAAGGAGGCTGCCCTTGATGAATAAGGATGATTCAGGGTCTTAAGCTCATTATTCACATCACCAATTATCACTGGAAATTACTATGAACATATATGCTCTAGGGTACTAAAGAATATCTGAGTCAAATTCCAGAATAGAAACTTAAAATTTTGTTTTTAAACAACAAAGGAAATGCTGAAATCCACAAACTGCAATTTGTCTCTGTCACTAAAAAAACAAAAATTTCAATAAAGGATACACAAACCTATTATTGTGGTATTTTTGGTTAGATCATGTTCTGCTCACACACTTTTTTTTTTTGGTGATGTTTAAGTATTTTATACATTCTATTCCATGAATAGATTTGAAACAGATGATATACTAAATATCATCTAGATTATAAAATAGATTTATGAATACGTTTTAGAAATAAAGTTTTCTATTTGCCTTCAAGTAACCATTAACTTTAAAAAATATTTTAAAATAATAATATATTTTTTCCGAATAGGCATAGAATATTGTATTTTCAAGTTCCTGAGGTAGCTTTTGCTTAAGTCAGTCTTTTAAAATAACAAAGTCCATTATATAAAGAAGTTATAATTCATATATACAATGGAAGATTACTCAGCCATCAAAAATAATGAAATCCTATCATTTGCAATGACATGGATGGACCTAGAGGTTATTATGCTTAGTGAAATAAGTCAGACCAAGAAAGATAAATAAGTACCACATAATTTTACTTGTTTGCACAATCTAAAGAACAAAAAGAACAAACTAATCAAAAACAGACTCACAAACATAGAGGACAATCAGGTGACGAACAGAGGGGAGGGACTTGGGGACCTGGGAGAAAATGGAGAAGGGTTAAAGAAGTACAAATTAGTAGTTGACAGATGGTCACGGGGCTGGGGAGCACGGCATGGGGAATGCAGTCAGCGTTAATGTAATGGCTAAGTGGAGGGCCAGAGAAGAGAAAGAGCAATCGGGGAGATTGCTTTATAAACTATATAAATGTCTAACCAATGTATTGTATACTTGAAATTAATAATAAAATAAAACTTTAAAATAACAAAGAAATAAATAAACAAAGGTCATTTTCAAAAACTTGAAGAATCCAAAATTTAGAGCTAGAACTTGTTTTTGACAATTTTAAATAAAAAACAAAACTGAAAGAATATTGAATGTCCTCAACAACTTAAGAAACAATACATATTTTAATAAAGCTATATTAGAAATCAATGTTGCAGTATTAAAATAAATATTATAATAACCCTAAACATGCTGTTTCAATGTTAGAGGAATGGGGCAAAATATGTACAGTAAAGAAAAAAAAAATCACTTAGTCACACCAAATTTTCTGCTCCTTGTAGGGTATTATTGGATATTTCAAACTTTCTGAGAAAAATCCTTCCACTGGTTAACCAGCAGCGATCTAGATGAGGGGTGAACTGCATGCTTTCTTGGCTATTTATTTGCTTGTTTCTGTATAGTAGTAATATTGATAATGAAGAGTCACCTACAAAAACAAATCATTGCATTTTATACTCTCCAAAGTCTCTGGAGCCTCAAGGTGGCCCTTTCCTGTGTACGTTCTCCTCATTCAGTAGTTGCTCTTTCATGCCTTTTCCTTTCTGTAATTTGTGATACTGCAGGAGAGTGACCGAGGAAGTTGCATTTGCTGGTCGCTGTAGGGATGGCAGGTTTCAGATGACCGATTCTCAAGAGGGCATGAAAGACTGTCAGGAGTGTACAGGCGGGATTTCACTCCTTTGCATTCAGGCAGGGGTGCATACTTGCACGCTCTACGACAACAGATTTAGACCAAGGATTGTACTGATTTAAGGTAGCGATCCTTCGTCTGAAGGATTCAGAAGCTTTCTATCATAGTAATTCATCCTCCAGACAGGTCTGTGACACAAGGTGGAAGTTTCTGTTGTTCTTTTATTTTTCCTTACAAAAACATAAAAATAAAAATATGATCCTGGAATTATCATTCCTAGCTAACATTTTACTTCTAGCAATTTCAGCACACAGGTGCCGAGTGGGCCTGATGCTAGCTAGAGAAAAATTTCCTGGAACATAGTTGTTCTTTTGCTTGGGCTGGCATGACAAAGTACTGCAGACTGGGTGGCTTAAACAAGAAAAATTTATTTTCTCACAACTCTTGAGGCAAGAAGTATGAGATGAAGGTGTCAGCTGGGCTGGTTTCTTCTGAAGTATCTCTCCTTGGCTTGTAGATGGCCATCTCTTCTTATCATCATATGTTCTTCATTCTATGGGTATGTCTGTCCTAATATTTTTAAAAATAAAAACTCCAGTCTTATCAGATTAGGGTCCACCTTCATGACCTCATTTTAACTTAACTACCTCTTTAAAGACCTTATCTTCAAATACAGTTGCATTCAGAGGTACTGGGGGTTAGGACTCTGACATCCTTCCAATATAAGTTATGGGGCGACACAATTCAGCCACCACAATTAAAATCCAGACACGGCTCTTCTTATAACCGCAGAACACGGGGAGGTTCTGGGCACTCAGGGCCACTTGTTTTCACATCCCTTCTCCACAGGATTAGCAGCACGATCTTTCTAAATCTCATTCTTTTGCTTAACATTATTCCCAGTCTCTCCACCCCACTCCCCGTCCCCATGCCTTCTAGACAGATTGCAATTCCTTAGCTGGGTATGAAAGTCCTTGTGGTTTTGTCTTGGCCTATTTCTTTATTTTTATCCTTCAGCCATAACAAACTTGACATTCTCCAAGTGTGCCAAGTTTTATCAGGCCTTTTATCCTTTGTACATGCTAATCCTTTTGCCTGAAATGTCTTTTCTCATGTTCCTTTCTTGTGATTTGTTTCCTGGCTTGACTCTTGTTCCTCTATCAAAACTCTTAATGTCATTGTCCTAGGAGGCCTTCCTTGCCCCAGGCTACATGGCTTGTACAGTCTCCGTACTCCCGCAGCTCCCTGACTGGCTCTAAGCCATGGGTCTTACAGAAATGTACTGTAATGGCTGTTATCTGTCCACTAGAATGTAACTCCTTGAGGGCTGTATGTTTTTTTTTTAGTTCTCAAAGCCTATCCCTGGACTCCCCCAAAAGCTGGGGTTTAACAAGTATTTTCTGAATGAACTAATAAATACATGAATGAGTAAATCTACAAAACAATTCTTCCCAGCAAGCATTAGCACTTGTTCTATAGCTTTAGACAGAACTTGGTTTGAAATTCAGCTCCCTGGCAAACTTTAGCTATATTAACTTGGACAAGTTCCTTAATAGATTTCTTTGTCTCAAAGACTGTAAGTAAACATGCTTCACTGAGTTTTTGTAAGGTTTAAAACAACAACAACAAAAAACCATGAACATCCTTGTATATTAATTATAAGTAATCATCATCATCAAGAACAACAGCAATTTTTATTATTGTCACGAATGAAGGAGCTAGATTCTCTCAACCCAGGCTGTCCAGCTATGATCCCTTGTCAGTACTTTTCCAAGACATCTGATGATGATTGGCAGGCTGAGAAAATACCAATCCTGTTTACTAAACAATTCTTCTCTAGACTAATCTTCAGTAAGACTGATGGCTCCACCAGAGTCAAACAGAGCTAGAGATAAGAATCTAGCAATCCATAAATCACAATTCTATTCTCAGCTTTAGTTAACTCTATAATTATTTGACAGCACTAAAATCAACCCAAATGTGTAACTCTTCAAAATACGAAATGACACTGATTATAATCAGATGGTTGAAAAAGCAAATACTATAAGAGAAAGGAGAGAGAGAAAGTGCTCTGAGGAACTTGACAGTTAAGGGAAAGGAAAGTGCAAGCTGTGGTGTGGTTCTTTAGAAAATGAAATATACTACAACTAGAGCTGTGGTTCTCAAATGTTAGCCTGCTCCAGATCCACCTGAAGTTTCTGATTCCGTAGGTCTGGGGCTGAGGCCAGAGCACTGGCATTTCTAACAAGTCCCCAGGTGATGCTAGGTACTGCTGATGCTACTGGTCCAGGGACCACACTGAGAACTGCTAGGTTAGAATATAGGAAGAGCTGAGACTCTTAGAGAAAGAGGATATAATCAATCATTGAGCAGGATTTCCGTGATATGAGATAAAAGACAAAGGGAAGGAATAACCCCGAAAAAGACAAGTGCCCTTTCTTCCTGAGAGACCTGAGGAACATCCCTTTGGGAAAGGGGAGCTGAGCTTTCATCAGCAGGTAGAATGGAATGCTACCCAGCCCTTGGGAAAACTATAACGGCCAGAGCAGAGAAAGGGATACTGATTCCTTTGTGCTCTGGTCAGGTGAGAGAAAGTCATGGAGATCAAAGTACTATTTCCTCCTATTTTTTTCTAATTAAACATTTATTTCATTCTTCATAGATGTGTATGAAACAGCTTCTTAGAAACTGAGTTATTTGCAGATTGTTTATGTACACCATATTCATGTTTTTAAAAAGAGGATTGCCCGTGTGCTTGTTATCATGTTTATGCTTTTCTATCTGTTGCAGTGTTGTTTAGATAGGGTTAATAAGTGTGTAGCATCTGGCAAATTTTGAATTCCTGATGGGTTTGGAGACTTGGAACTCTTTTGAGCTGTCTAGAAATATGAAGGCAAAAAAATAAAGTAAAATGAAATAAAGAAGAAATAGGAAACCTAGAGTTAACTGGATTGTTTTTTCCCCCTCCAGAAAGTATTTTTCACTGTTATATATAAAGTGTCTTCTGAGAATTACACCCGACAAACCTCCATGATAGCAAATTGTTAGGCAGTTTCCAGAGATCTAAGACACAGCTGTCTCATTGTACTAAAATTGTGGGCCACACCACACTCGCCAGAAAAATGGTCCATAACCTCCATTCCTGTCCCTCTAAGCAGAGATCACAGGTTTGTGAGCCTCCTCTGTCACAGGGAGCCTGTGCCCTCTGCCTCTTCATAGGACATCTCTTTTTTAACTTCAGGATTTGCTTTCCGTTTTGTATACTGATAAAGGTGGTATTTAACTTTAACATAAATTTTATGAAAATCCGTGTTTAGCTTGCCCCCTCAATTAAATTTAATTTGGGCTAGATTGGAAAAATACTGTGTTAGGATTTAGGGGCCTGTCACTTTCCAGTTGTGTTGCCATAGGCTGAACAGATACTTTCTCCAGGTTCTGGACTTTGGTTTTCCATCCCTAAGTCCAAGGAACAAAGGGTGATTTCCCAGGGCCCCTCAACTTTGCCTGGGCCTCCAACTCTGCCTGGGCCTCCCCAACCCTGGCTCTCTAATTCTAGAATGTACAGAGGAATTTTATTTCCTTTTCCCATCTCCTTTTTACTTCTTTCCATTTATTACATTACGTCTGATGTGTCTATGTTTAAATCTTCCAGGTTGAGTCCTGATTTTTTTTCTCATTCGATTTTAGTCTTTTAGAAGCCATAATATACTTACACCAGAAAAGTGATAATATTCAGCCCAAGCATTATATCACAGTAATTTTTCTGTCTTTCCAAGATCAGTTCAGTTAACATTTTTCCTATCTCCTTCACAAAGCACTTTATGTAAACATAATGTTACAGTGAATTTAGTCTGTTAACAGTGACACAGTTTAATGCTTCATAAATTCTCTGCTTTGCCTGCCAACTGAATGTTGCAAAGTAACTGACAACATGATGGGTACATCATTATTTGTGGTGATTTATGCAAACTGATCATAATTAATTTTTTTTCTTTAGGAATTGTCATAACTAGAATCCATACCAACATCTTCAGCCCTCAAGCCAACACTACTATGATGCTAATGTCACATTCAGTGTTCACTGCTATGGAAATTATAAGCAGATGATATGCGATAATGACCCAAAGCGCAGCTGATAAAAATGTCTTACTCTGACATTCTCAGAATGAGATTCTGTATTATACTCTCTTCATATCATGGTGTGGCTCTGGTAACACAAGATACAAATGTCCTTACTGCGGTTTTCTATTCCGCTTTGTGATCACAGTGAGAAAACACGATTCTATATTTGATTCTGGCATACCAGCTTTCCAAGAACTTATTCTAGACCACGATAGAACTAGGAAGACTAATTCCTCTTTTCGTGAACCCTAATGAAAATGTTCTGTTTGTTTGTACCACACTAGCACACTATTTTGGATAGTAACCCTTCATCATATATGTGAGTTCAAACACTTTTCCCCCATTTTGTAGGTTGCCTTTTCATGTTCTTGATTGTTTCTTTCATTGTGCAGAAGCTTTTTAGTTTGATATAGTCCTGTTTGATTTTGTCACATATGCTTTAAGGCGTCATATCCCCCCCAAAAATAATTGCCAAGACCAAAGTCAAGGAGCTTTTTTCCTATGTTTTCTTCTATGAGTCTTCCAGTTTCAGGTCTTATGTTTAAGTCTTTAACATATTCAAGTTAATTTTTGTAAGTGATATGAGATAGGGGTCTAGTTTCATTCTTTTATGTGTGAATATCCAATTTTCCCAGCACCATTTATTGAAGAAATTGACTTTCTTGAGTATTCTTGGCTCTCTTGTCAAATGTTGGTTGAATTTACATGCATGGGTTTATTTCTGGACTCTGAATTCTGTTCCATTAGTCTTTGTATCTGTTTTTATACCACTGTCATAAAATTTTGATTACTATAGATTTATAATATATCAGAAAGTATGGAACTTCTAGCTTTGTCCTTCTTTCTCAAGATAACTGTGGCTATTGGGGTCTTTTGTGGTTCCATGTAAATTTTAGGAGTGTTTTTTCCTACTAATGTAAAAAAAAATGCTGGCTTTGGGTAGTATAAACATTTTAACAATATCAATACTTCCAATCTATGAACACAGGGTACCTTTCCATTTATTTGTATCTTCTTTGATTTCTTTCATCAGTTTCTTGTAGTTTTCAGTGTTAATGATCTTTCACTTCTTTGGCTGAATTTACTCTATAGTTTTTTATTATTTTCGATGTTATTGAAAATGAGATTTTCTTTCTTTTTCAAATAATTTGTTGTTAGCGTATAGAAACAATACTGATTTTTTGCATGTAAGTTTGTATCCTGCAACTATACTGAATGTGTTGATTAGATCTAAAAGGTTTTTTGGTGGAGTCTTAAGGATTTTTCTGTATGTAAATCATGCCATCTGCAAATAAACACAATTTGAATCCTTTTTTCCAATCCTGATGTCTTTTATTTCTTTGTCTTGCCTGACTGCTCTGGCTAGGACCACCAGTGCTATGTTAAATACAAGTGGTGAGAGTGGGCACCCTTGTCTTGTTCCTGATCTTAAGAGGAAAAGCTTTCAAGCTTTCACCACTGAGTATAATGTGAGCTGTGGTCTTGCCATAGAGAGCCTTTATTATATGGCCTATACCTAACATGTTTTTTTACCATGAGCATATCTTGAATTTTTGTCATTTTTTTTGTACCTATGAAGACAATTCTACAATTTTTTTTCTTTCATTCTGTTAGTGTGATGTACCACACTGATTGATTGAAATGAGATGAACCATCCTTGCATCCCAGGGATGAATCCCACTTGATTATAATGATCTCTTTCACGTACTGTTTAATTCAGTTTGCTAGTATTTTACCGAAAATTTTTGCATTTATATTCATCAGGGATTTTAGCCCACAGTTTTCTTTTCTGCTAATGTCCTTTTCTGCTTTGGTATCAGGGTAATAATACAGGCCTTAAAACATGAGTTTGGGAATGTTCATTCCTCTTCAATTTTTGGAAGCATTTGGGAAGTAGTGGCATTGATTTTTTAAATGTTCACTAAAATTCCCCAGTGAAGTCATTTAGTCCTGGGATTTTCTTCATTGAAAGATTTTTTATTACCAATTCAATCTCCTTTCTAGTAAATAGTCTGTTCAGATTTTCTGTTTCTTCCTGATTCAATCTTATTAGGTTGTATATATCAAAGAATGTTTCCATTTCTCTAGGTTATACAGTTTGATGGCATATAATTGTTTATAGTAGCCTCTTCTTCATATTTCTGTATTTTGTAATGTCTCCTTGTTCATTTATAATTTTGTTAACTGGAGTACTCTATCTTTTTTCCTTGGTTAGTATAGCAAAAGTTTTGTCAATTCTGTTTATCTTTTCAAAGAACCAAGTCTTAGTTTTGTTAATATTTTCTATTATTTTACTGCTGTCTATTTTGTGTAGTTCTAATCTTTATTATTTCCTTCCTTTTACTACATTTGGTCTTCATTTTTTCTTTTTCTAGTTCCTTAAGGCATAGAGTTAGGTTGTCAAGATCTTTCTTGTTTCTTAATATAGATGTTTATTGCTGTGTACTTCCTTCTTAGAACTGCTTTTCAGGCATCCCACAAGTTTTTTTTGGGATGTTGTGTTTCTAATTTTGTTTGTATCAAGATACTCTTCATTTTTCTTTGAATTTCTTCTTTGATCCATTGTCTGTTCAAGTCATATTACATTTAGAATGCCCTGGATGCTAAGCAAGTTGACTTTAGATATTTTCTTTTTCAACTCTTATTACAAAGCACCGTAATATAGATATCGTTTTCATTTTTGAAGTGAGAAAACAGGCTAAGGAAGGTTAAATAATTCATCGCTTTCCCCCAACCACCACCTAATACAACAATTTCTCTTTTTAACAAAACTGTTCTTTGGCACAAGTACTAAAATAGTTATAAACTGTTGGCATTAGGTACAAAGAACGCAACTGATTACCAGGATTAAAGCATAGTAGTTTGAATTTGTCTTGTTACATAAGTGTGTACTTGGCTTTAGCAATATTATTTAAGAAGAACTGTGGGTCACTTGGACTTAGGAAGCCATGTTCTGAAGTCTGATTGCCTTTAATATATCTGAGCAGCCAAGCCCAAATGCCAGACAAAGTAAGATCCAAGAGTAAGCCAGTATGATTCCACAAGGGATGAGGGCAGGGAGGGGGGATAATGAGACAGCCCGTAATAATAGAATATGCCTCTATTCTCTGAAGCTGATGTTATATCTGATGAAACATGAGATGGTCTTCGTGTGAACTCACGAAGAACTCAGTTTTGTTGAGGACATTTAGACTGTAAGAAGTATTCCACTTACCCGTGCCTATCATCAGCATCAAGCTGGTATGCAATACCTGGAGTGGTGAGAAACTAACCCAGCCTGCCATCCTTGACCCGAGATCTGCCCTTTATTTCCCTACTAGGTCTTTGGAGGCCTGGAGGCAGCTATAATGATTCCTTGTATATTCTCTATACTTGGTGGGCCTACAAATCTATAAAAGACACTTCTCATTACAAACAAGAAAATTCATTCTTACATAGATGAATATAGTCACTTGGAGAGTCAGTTGGGAGGTTATGGCATACAGCTATTTTATGTTGTTTTAACTTTAACTGTCACTCTTGGCTGTGCTGGTCTTTCTAAATCTCAGTTTCCTTAACTTTAAAAAGTTTGTCACAAAGTGAGATAATTTATATAAGGCATAGACTAAAAAAGATCTATGTCTTTAAAAATAATTTCTCACAGAGTATTTAAAACACACAAAAGTATGTGTGTAATGCATAGGTTATGCGGCATCCCACTCAAACAAACACCTTTGATGTATCACTAACCATATTTAACTAAATATATTTAACACATAACATTGTACAACTTGAAGGTATACATATTAATTTGATACATTTAAGTATTGCACTATGACTGCCATTGCAGTGATCATTAGTATCTCTATCATGTTACATAATGATCCTTTCTTTTTAGTGGCTAAAATCATTAAGTTCTAGTCTCTTGGCAAGTTTGATGATGATAACACAACACTGTTTTCTACACTGTGCATTGGATCTCTAGGACTTATTTACTACTCATTGTAAGTTTGTACCAGTAAACAACCTTTGCCCTATCCTCCCACCTTCCCATCCTCTGGTAACCACCATTTTACATTGTTTTTACAAGTCTGGCTTTTTTAGGTTACACATATAAGTGATGTCATACAGTACATGTATTTCTCTGTCTAACTTATGTCACTTAGCATAATATTAATATAAACATTTTTTTCCAGGTTTTCTATTCCCCTGTGTAAAAACTTTGGTGTATAGACCTAAAAGTGAAGCTGCTGATTTGTAGATTAGTGAATGTTCACCTTTACTAGGTAATTTCAATTCTCTATCCAAAAACATTGTCTATAATCAAATATATTGATTATATAAATTGGCCTTTTAAAAGTACTTGCTCTTGCTCTTTTGATCATGTAATTTAATGTCTTCTCTTACTTTCATTATTTATTCATTTCTATTTTCTTAGGATTTATTTTATTGTTCTGTTCCTTCTTAAGATTGATATTTACATAATTTTTAGCCTTTCTTTTCTAATATAAGTGTTTTGGGAAATAACATTCTCTGGAAGAATCTTTTTGGGTGTCTCCCTGGTTTATAGAATATTTCTGTCCATATTTAAATTTTTTAAATGATTTTTTTCCCATCAATTATATTAAATACCATAGGTATTTTATAGAGAGAGTATTTATGTGATTACCTACATTTGCTTAGTATATCAATGTTTTATTTTTGATTTGCAGTATATATAGATCACTTGGTTTTAAACATTTTACATTGCCATGTAATTTATTTTGGGCATTTAGAAATGTTAAACTTTCCAAATATGTAATTTCTTTAAAAGATGTTATTCTGTTATTGATATTTCATTTTACTTGTGATCCCTTCTTCTCTCTTTCTCTACCTCCTTCTCTTTTATCATCTCTTTCTCTGTTCTCCTCACCCCTGACTCTCTCTGGTATCTCCCTTCCTTTACCCTTCCTTTTCCTCATTTCCCCTCACCCAACTAATGTGCTGATTCACAAGTACTGTTTAGTGTACCTACCTTTATCCCAGCCTGAAGGTAAGAAATTCTGTACCTGAAAGTATTACCCTTTTCTTTTGGGGTAAGTTGTCTTTAGTCTCCTTCAGTTATTTCATTATTTACCTGGCGTCTGCCTTAAAAAGCCTTTCACTATAATTTGTACGTTTTACACAGTCCATAAATATGTCAGATGGACCTTCACTCTCAATTCTGAGACTCTCCAATCCACATCAGCTAAGACACTTATCAATACTCATTCTGGAAGCAGTTACTATTTCACCCAATAATTAGCAGATAAATAATTATCCTTATTTTAGTTTCTTGTACTAGGTAACATTCCTGTGATGGATCAGAAATTTACATTTTTAGAAAAGGCCCATAAATTCTCTTTAATGTACAGTAGATATAATGCATCACTGATGATTATTACCAGATCTGACTCTCTGTTTGGCTTGATATAAGAAAAAATATTAATATAATAGCAACTTCTTTATTGGGCAAGTACTACATTCAAGTCACAATGAGAGACAGAAACAGTTCTCTGAGGCCGAGGTTATCATCCCTATTTTACAGCTCAGGGAATAGTCTCCAGTCAGAGACCAGGGGGAACATAGTTAACGTGTCACAGAGGAGGGGTTCTGACAGAAGTGACTGCCTCCAAATCCCATGGTTCTGATCATTCTGCAACAAGCTTCAGGTTGAAAAAATTAGTGGAAGGGGAAATTGTGTCCTTATCACCTTCTTTATTATACAGTGATTTAATCTTACTGAGTATGTCTCAAAAAATACACTCTTAACTGGCTGAATATGCTGATAAATAGGGCTGGCATGTAGTGAGAGACAACTAATGAAAAAGAAGTCAAGGCTGTCCACTGTATCATGGAGTGGTTGGATTTGATGGTGTGAAGGGCCCTTCCAAGCCTGAGATTTGCTGTATAATTTAACTTTCTAACTATAAATCTTAATTAGGCTTTATAGACTGTAAGCTACTTGAAGATATTCCTGCTTTATGATTAATCTCCTTTTAAGCTGCTAGCCACTATCTATTTCTGCTTAGGTTTTCAAGATATTATTAGTGATTTGAATGAGACTATCCAAGTGGAATTTTAACATAAAGTAAAAAATATTTTTTAAAGAATTCTTTTCAACTTAAATTTACATAAAACATAGTTAAATGCTTCTCTTTTTATGGGTCCTACATATGGCAGTCATTAGCCACGGTTGCAGTTTGAACTTTATTTAAGCTTGTTCTAAGCTGTTAGCTTGTTAGAATAATGATGCATAGATAACACATTACACAAATTCTTTTATATTTCAAGAAATACCAGTAAGAAAACTAGATTAAAATAAATCACTTATTTTTTCAAAACTCCACTATATTTATCACATTTATTTTTTAAATTTAGTCTTTAATTATAGTTGACATACAATATTGTATTAGTTTTAAGTGTATAGCATATTGATTAGACATTTATATCTCTTACAAAGTCATCACCACAGTAAGTCTAATACTCACTTGGCAGAATACTTAGTTATTGTATTATTGACTATATTCTCTATGCTGTACATTGCATCTCTGTGACTAATTTTATAATTAGCAGTTTGTACCTATTAATCCCTTTCACTATTCGCCCACCACCCCCAACGTCCATCTTATAACCACCAGTTTGTTCTCTATATATGTTTGTTCCTGTTTTGTTTTGTTTGTTTGTTTATTTAGATTCCACCCGTAAGTGAAATTATGTATTTGTCTTTCTAATTTATTTTACATTTCATAATATTGTGTGGATCCATCCATGTCATCACAGATAACAAGACTTCAGTCTTCCTTATGGTTGAGTATTATCTATTCATCTATTGATGGATACCTAGGTTGCTTCTGTATCTTTGCTGTAGTAAATAATGCTGCAGTGAACATAGTGGTACATATATCTTTCCGAGTAAGTATTTTTTTTTCAAATAAGTACCCAGAAGTGGGATTGCTGGGTCATATGGTAGTTCTGTTTTGAATCGTTTTAGAAATAACCATACTGTTTTCCATAATGGCTGCACCAAGTTTACAATGCCATCAACAGCGCATGAAGGTTCCTTTTTCTCCACGGGCTCACCAACACTTATTCTTTGTTGTCCTTTTGATGACAGCCATTCTGACAAGTGTAAAGTGGTATCTCATTGTGGTTTTGACTTGCATTTCCCTGATGATTAGTGCTGTTGAGAATCTTTTCATGTGTTTGATGGTCACCTGCATGTCCTCTTTGGAGATATCTCTATTCAGATCCTCTGATCATTTTATAATGTTTTTTTTTTTGGGGGGGGGGTGTTGAGTTGTATGAGTTCTTTATATATTTTTGAAGATTAACACCTTATCAAATGTCATTTGAAAATATCTTCTCCCATTCAATAGACTGTATTTTTGTTCTGTTGATGGTTTCCTTTGCGGTACAAAAGTTTTTTAGTTTGATGTAGTCCCGTTTTATTATTTTTTGCTTTTGTTGTTTTTGCCCTGAGAGGCATATGCAAGGAAAAAAAATATTGCTAAGTCCAATGTCAGAAAGCTTACTGCCTATGTCTTCTTCTAGGATTTTTATGACTTCAGGTCTTAAATTTAAGTCATTAATCCATTTTGAGTTTATTTTTGCATGTGGTATAATAAAGTGGTCTAGTTTCATTTTTTGGAATGCTATTGTCTAATTTTCCCAATGCTATACGTTGAAAGAACACTCTACTCCACTTTCTTTCCTCCTTCATCAAAGATTAATTTGACATATAAGCATGGAGTTTATTTATGGCCTCTGAATGCTATTCCATTGATCTATGTGTTTATGTTTGTGCCAATACCATACTGCTTTGATTACTAAACTCTGTAGTATAGTTTGAAAACAGGAAGTTTGATGACCCTAACTTTGTTCTTTCACAAGATTGCTTTGTCTATTCAGTGTCTTCTGTGGTTTCAATAATTTTAGGATTATTTTTTCTAGTCCTGTAAAAAATGCCATTGGAATTTTGATATGCATTGCATTCAATTTGTGGATTTTTTTGTGGTAATGCGACCACATAATATTTCCTTATAATCCTTTGTATTTTGGTGGTATCAGTTGTTACTACCTCTCTTTAATTTTTTATTTTATTTATTTGGACCCTCTCTTTTTTCTTGATGAATTTAGATAAAGGCTTATCAATTTTGTTTATCTTTTCAAATAAACAGCTAAGTTTCACTGATCTTGTCTATTGTTTTTTTTAGTCTCTAATTCATTTATACTCTGATCTTTATTATTTCCTTCTTTGTACTCACCTAGGGCTTTTTATTTTTATTTTTATTTTTTAGTTCCTTTTAGGTGTACGGTTAGATTTTTTTTTATTTGATTGTTTCTTGTTTCTTGAGGTAGGTCTGTATCAGTATGAATTTCTCTCTCAGAACTCCTTTTGCTGTGTCCTGTAAATTTTGGGTTATTTTCTTTCCACTTTCATTTGTCTAAAGATACCTTTGATTTCCTCCTTGATTTCTTCATGAACCCATTGATGGTTTAGTAGAATGTTGTTTAGCCTCCAAGTGCTTTTTATTTTCAGTTCTTTTTTTTTTTTTGCAATTGTTTACTAGTTTCATATCTTTGTATCAGAGAAGAAGCTTGACATGATTTTAATTTTCTTAAATTTATTGAGGCTAGTTTTGTGATTCCATATGTAGTCTATCTGGGAAAAGGTACCATGTACACTTGAAAAGAATGTGCATTCTCTTGTTTGGGGGTAAAATGTGATATAAATATCTATTAGGCTAATTTGGTCTTATGTGTTGTTTAAGGTCACTATTTCGATGTTCATATTCTGTCTGGATGATCTATCTGTTGATATTAGTTAGCAGCATGTTAAAGTCCCCTCCTATCATTCCATTAATCTCTCCCTTTCTATGTTAATATTTGCTTTATATATTTAGATGCTTCTACATTGTATATGTACATGTTTATAAGAGTTACATCCTCTTGATGTATGGATCCCTTATCATTATGTAATGTCTTTCTTTGTGACTCGTTACAACTTTGTTTTAAAGTCTAATGTCTGACATAAGTATTGCTACATCAGTGTTTTTCTGTTGTAGTGTGTTTGTTTCCATTTATACAAAATATCTTTTTTCTGATCCTCTACTTTGTTTTCATGTGTCTTTTAATCTGAAATGAGTCTTTCCCAGGCAGCATATGTATGTCTTGTTTTTCATTCACTCAAAAAAATTGTTTTCTGGTTGTTTCTGTGGTCCTTTATTCCTGTTTTTCTTCTTTTACTCTCCTCTCTTGTACACTGATGACTTTCTGTTAGTACTTTTTTCAATTCCTTTCTTTTCACTTTTTGAGTATATAGTATAGGTTTTTGGTTTGGTTACTATGAGATTCATAAACATCAAACTATGTTTATAGCAGTCTATTTTAAGTTGATAGTTGCTTAAATTTAAACACATTCTAAAACTTCTATAGTTTTTATTCATCATTGTATTTAAAATCTTCTCTCACTCTCTCAACCTCAACTTACTATTGTATTTACACATAATGATAATATTTTGCTTTTTAAACTTTCACACTAGTTTTATACTTGGTTGAACCACTACTTTTACAAAGTGTTTGCCTTTATTAATGAGATTTTTCCTTTCCTATATTTTCTAATTTTTAGTTTTGGCCTTTTCTTTTCCACTTAAAGAAGTCTCTTTAATATTTTTATATCTGATATACTCTTTATCTTTCCTTCAATTAAGAATGATGACCTTGCTGGTTAGAGTATTCTTGGTTTTAAGTTTACCTTTCATAGCAAAAGGAAAAGATCTTACCTCAGTTACTCAGAGCCACACTAAATAATTGCCTTTGAGTGTGAGAAGTTGAAATAAGAGCTATGCACATTAACCTACCCATAAACCTAATCTGGGTTTTCCTCACCTCCAAATGCATCCAAAATACTGAAAGGGGCAATCAATTCATCCTGTCAACAAACACCAGGTCTATGTAGTTCTCTATACATTTTGACTGGAAGAGAAAAAACTAGATTAAGTATGTATTTTTTTTTCAATGAGAGGAGGACATTATCTTAAAGTTTAAGAAGAAGTGTATATATATATATTCATAAGTTATTGATTATAGGAACTGGAAATATTGCTGTAAAGTGCTTATTACCTTTAGTAAGAACTAAAGAAAACATAGTCCCTATGAAGTAAAATGACAGAAAATAGTGGATTATGATGAAAATATAAAATAATGATTCTAAGACAAATTTATAAATGAATGTGTGTATATTATTATGTCGTTTATATATATATATGTATATATATATATATAGTATGATGTAAATATTCTGTACAGATTATAAATTTTCTATTTTTAGGGTTCTAAATATGTTGACTTAAATTGTTATTCATCCTCCAGTTAGCATAGCACCATAAATGATCTAAACTGGGTGCTCAGCAAATGTTAATGATTAATTAAAATAATTGCAATGACCAATGACAGAGTATTATAAAAACTGAAGCATGTATTTAAACTATAAATACTAAACTTAGGACAGGCACTGCTGAGGCTCTGAAGGCATCAAATTTAATTATCCTTTTATGTTAAAAATGCTCAGTTTCTAAGTTAGGTGAATAGATCTCCAATTCTTACTCAGTAATGTCCTGAAATTGATCCAGAGTAGGCTCTCTAACCTTCAGCTGAATATCGTCAGATAGGTCTTTTTTGAACAGAATCATTACCCCCAGAGTAAGATTATCCTTTCAGATTTAGTGATCAGTCTGAGAATGGAACATGAACTAAACGTTTGGAACAGCCATATGAAAAACTTTTAGAATTCCATAAAAAACTTCTCATCCACTCATCCACATAATATCAAGTAACATGATATTAGGATATACTTGATCTATCATTGATTCAGGTGTTCATGTCCTCATGATTAATTTGTGAAAGGAGCATTGGAAAGTTGGGCAGAGGTTTGCAAAACAATATTGATCTCGATTACAGACTGTTACAGAACTTATTCTACCAGTCTTAATTGCTAGAGACTCATACAGATTTATCTCCAGAGAACTGTGACGAACACAGATACTAGAAAAGTCAAACTGTTCCATCACCTTGTATTCCCACTCAAGGATGCTCAAGAAGGTCATCCTGAAGTAAAGGGTATTGTTACTGCATTCTCCTGAATTCATGCCTGCAGTGCTATGGGTAGACCTCAGAGCCAGCTCCAGGTATACTCGCAATTTCCTTCTCTACTCCTCCAATTTATTTTTCAATCTTTGGTGGTTTCATGGTAGGGAAAAGGGTATATTCTGTGTGTAGAAAGGGAGACTAATTGATAAATGTGTGAAAATATGCATAAGAAATGTACAAACATTTTAAAACAAAAACTGAGTAATAGTATCTAATAGAAAAGTCATGGCTCATTATTAAATGTGTATTTAAGCCAAAGTCTACAGAGTACTGATGAAGTACTTCAAGCCAAAGCAGTCTAGAAGGGTGTAAAAGGAGAATGATTTGAAGGATGAGTGAGACTGGGGGTGAGTGGAGAGCAGAAGGGCCACATATTTCCATTAGATGGACCTGACTAGGCAAAAGCTTTGCTCTCTCAAGGTTTAATCCTGGGCACTTTAAGACAAGTAGGTCCTAGGATGATAACTCCTCTGTACAAAAGTATTAAAGTTCAGCAGGTAATCTACTCATCCCTCACAGTACTGTTCAGCAATATGGCCTCTTTCAGCTGCAGAGTGGTTTTATGCATGTCTTTATCTGTTTATCCTCTTTATAGAGGGAATTTTTCCCTCATTAAATGGTCTCTGAGCTATTCTTCATTATGATAAAATTGGCAATGCTATTGATGTGACTTGAATTTTAGGGAACCATGATAGCTTTCATTATTATTGCTCTTTATAATGTCATCTATATTAAATTTATACCCATAGAATGTTTGCAGTAATACAAAGAAATCATCCAAAGGGTTATGGTATACATGAGATTTGTCTTATTTTTGTCATAAATTAAACATTTTTTTAAAATCTTGATAGTGAATGACTGGCATAAGCAATCCAGATATTCTTTATTTTTGTCAAATGGTCCTGAGTCTAAAAATCTGAAAAGCACAGTAAAGTCAGTAGAGAAATATCATCAAAGGGATACGTATCATTTACATGGATTTCTGCTTCTACTGTATTTTATAGGGCTACTTTTTAAGCCATCATTTCTTTTTCATAGAATGGAAGAATCAAAAGACAGAAAATACAGATTGGGCCTTGTCTGGCCAGTAATTTTAGGAGGCTCAATATTTGCAATGGAGAACTTCTGAAACGCATAAGCAGGAGCAACATGATCAGAGCAGCGCTTTACTACTATTAATAGGATCATGTAAGATTGTGAATGGCTTGAAAGGAATGGACATGTAGATCAGAAACAGCATTCTAGAAGCTGATGTGCTCATTTATGAGGAGGTAACAAGGGTGTAGACTGTGGCAGTGGCCTGGGAGAAGACAGTGAGTCATGGGAGGTGATTTGGAAGGAGCTGATGAGTGACTGACTGTTGGGAGGAAAATCAAAGTAGAAAAAAAGTTTCCAAGTCAGAATGACTATAATATAATGTCATTAATACAATTACAGAGGTTAGCAGGAGGGGCCGCAATCTCGTTTTTTTATGCTGACAGAACATTTTTGAGGACACAGTTCAGAAGTAGAAGCATGAAGGGCTTGTCTTTATTTTAGGCAGAATTAGTTCTGTGTCTGCTAGTGATGTTTTGAATTAGTGTTTTTAAAAATTCTGTATTATTTACTTATTATAAAACTGGAGCTAAAACAAATTTTCTCCATTTGTACTCACTGCCCAATCCTGTGATAGTATTAAGTAATGAAGCTCATGAAAAATGGTAACTGTCAGGGTTTAACAGCCATCCAAACTTCCCTAGCTCCCACTGCATTCAAAAACCATATGTTTGGAGTTCCCTTGCCTCCCGGGTTGCAATGTCCATTTGTCACATTCCCAACCCAATTTCCTTCCAGTCATTGGAATTAACTCTGAATGGAAGTTGGAAGAAGGTAATATTGGGGGGTTGGAGAGACCACTCTGGCTACTTTGAAAAGTCAGCATCCAACAGGAAAAGGACTATCTAGTTTTATAATTAGTACAAGCCAAGTATTTCTGAACTAGGGGACAGTAGAAGAGGTACAAACTATTAACATGGCATCTGGTTAAGACATGAGATATGATACGATGTGCCTGTCTTATATAAATGATAGTTCCGAATATACCTCGGGCTTATTAAAACATGTGACTCATTCAGAAAAAGAGCGATCTAAAATTTTCATGTCAATGATAGTCATCAAGGATATTATAATAAATATTATTACATGGCAATTAAGTATAAAAATCTAATGTTAATTGCCCTTATAAGTCCTCTCTTTGGGACCTCAATATAATTTCAAATCATTGGCTATTCAACTTCTAAAAATCTTAAAGAATTGTTGACAAGAAAAATTAATCTAAGGAATATACTCTCCTAGGTTACTCTACTATAAAATTAAAAATTTTAAAATGTGTTTAAGATTCAGTCATTCATTAAATATGTATTGAACATTGCATAGTTTTATTCTCAAATTGTAGGTAAAGCAGAGCTATAAATAAATTATATTAAAAGTATATACTAAGTGCAATAGAAAGAGGCGGGCATATCTCGACCCTCAAAGGATGCGTTAGTCGAAGAAGACTATTAGCAGCAGCAAAGACATCCCAAAGGGATACAGCAGATTGGGAAGAAGCATAATGTATGTATGAAAATCCAAACAGCTGAGGGCTGGCACTTTTTAACACTTCAAGCAAGATATGAGATAGTCAGTTTTGCAGTTTAAATAGATTAGACTGTCAGTTGTCTGAAAGAAAAAAAAAAACATGATAGGAACATGAATAAAGGCTGAAAGTTAACTACAGATGGGAATAAACTAAAATCATATGAATAACAGATATGACAGCCAGAACTAGGGGTATTACATTAAAGACAGAGAAAAGGATTGGTTTATAGAACATTTTAAGAGAGAAAGTCAGGAAGTCTTGAGTTTAGTAATTAATTGAATGGGCAGTGAAAAGAGGGAGAAATCAAAGATGATGGCTTGATTTCTAGCTTGAGACAGATGTAAGGGGATATTGCACAGAGAAGAAAGACATATGCAGAAAAAGTAAAAAATGGAGGAAGAGAAGCCATTCTTATGGAAGTAGAAAAATTTAGTTTTGGGCATTATGAAACTGAGGTGCCTATGTAACTTTCAGCTGTAGCCATATCAGAATGAGTGTTAGAATCAATATATTTATTAACCAGTATTTGAAATTATAAGGGAATACATAATTCATCATTCCCTAGTTATAATTCAGTCAATCAATTAAATGTTGCCCTATAGAGACTCTTACCCTCTTCCTTTGACATTTTTAACATTAAATATTGCCTATTTGGAATAAATTTGATTTAGGTAACCTTTCATGAAGTTCAGGTATATGGGATGCCATAAATGTCAAGGAAAGAATAAACCTTTGTCTCTTCATACAGACATAACAAAGAATAAAGCTGTTATTGATACACATTAGATAGTCTTTGGAAAATATACTTATGTTCAAAACCATCAACTGAGAATGGCATCATTAAGAAAGATAATAAAAATGGAAATTAAAATGAAATAATATTAGTGGGAATCATATCCAGAGAGGGTGGAAACATCATGTTAATCATTTCTGTATCCCCATCAGTGTCTAGTGTAACATCTTGAAAATTCTCTGCACTAAGTAAATGTGTATTAAATAAATGGTATTTTGAATAATTTAATTGCAGGCACCCCCATTTTTTTCAAAGATTTTTACTATTAGCTTTCATTATCGTGATTTCATACCCAATTTATAGTAATGGACAAATAGACTAAACAATTATTGACTTGGTTTCCTGTCAGCATTTTTACGAGAAACTGGTTAGTCAAATTGACCATTACTCCAAGCTCCAAAAGTCCTGATATGGACTGAATATTGTGTCAACCCCCACTCACTCAATTTATATGTTGAAACTTTATCCCCCCAATGTGATGGCCTTAGAAGGTAGAGCCTTTGGGAAATAATTAGAATTAAATGAGGTTATAGGGGTGGAACCATAGTAAAATGTGAGTAGTGCCTGTATAAGAGTCACATGAAACTTCTTTCTCTCTCTGCTCTCCAGCATGTGAAGATACAATGAAGTTGGAAGTCTGTGGGCCAGAAGAGGTTCCTCACAAGAATTAGAACATTCTGGCATCAGCCTTCCAACTTCCATAACCGTGAGAAAAAAAATTTCTACCCTTTCTAAGTCACTCAGTCTATGGCATCTCTGTTACAGTAGCCCAAAGGAGTAAGACACTCCTCATTTGGCTTCTTAAATATGTAAAATATTTTACATGACACATGACACATATCACATACATAGATGGAGAAGGCAAAACCAAGTTATACTGATAACCGAAGAGTCAATTGCATGATTTAAGCTTTACAAAAATGCTATAGCTTTAAAGATACCAATTAGGAGGAAACTGGTCCCTGTGCCATTTAGTTATTCAACGGATTTTGTTCTATCACAGGTAGCTTCATTTTTTGGTCATTTGTGTGGTTGAAACTGAATGATGTAACTGCTCTGATTTCCATTTTAGGCATCTGTGCTCATCATGTTTCCATAAATTTTCTTTCTTTTTAAAGCTAGAACTTCATATTTAGACAAAGACATATGAGTCAATGATAATGATTTAGCCAGTCCAAGCCTACTACTGGTTTTCTTAAATCAAGATGGTTTCATTAGAGTTGTACACATGAACAGAAAAAACAATGATTGGAATTCAAATTCATATATATATATATATATATATATATATATATATATATATATATATATATATATATATATATATATATATATATATATATGTAGTTGGTTGGTTATGTGAAAGTGAAAAGAGTCTTATTTGGTTCAAATGACTTGCATTACTGAATCTGAGACTGATTAACTGATTTTATCTTATAAAGACTGATTTGCCTTATTGTTCGTTTTACCTATCACCATTAGATTTATGATATGTGATACTCAATTCTGACTATACTTCTGCTTTTCCCCTCACTGGAATCGTATTTATGGAAGAAATAAACTAAATTTCTAGCTTATAATGTATTTCATTTTATTTGTATTAATCTGTTGAAAGATAACAAATGTATCTAAATTAATTTATCTAACAATTAGAAAAATACGCTAATTTCTAAAAATTAGCTTTAGATATAGAACATATAAAATTTACTTTACTAATATTATAATCATAAAAATGGTTCAAAAGGGAACTCCACTATAAAATATTAAAATCTCTCAAATAGCCAAGTGAATTTTATTTTCAGAAAGTACAAGAAAGTGCTCAGATAGTTTAAAAATGAACTTAAATCAAACATAACCTTTATCGTATTTATAAATATGATATATCAAAGTCAATTCAGGGAAAAACTAGGCAATTAGTAACTTCTCTCACACCTGAATGAATTAGGACAAAATCTATATTTAGCAGAGCAATTTCTTCCATCTCAAAGTCTGACATACAAGGCTCTTAAGATAATGTCAATAAATCTTACAATTTTTAATATCTACATTTGATATTATATAAAATGACATTTAAAGCATATCTTTAAATCTAGTTATACACATATATTTCGGGGTTTGAAGTCAGTGTTATAATTGTACTATCTAATTAAGAATCTAAAAATGATTACAAATGTTAAAATCGACTCCATTATAAAAAGTTCACCATTTAACATCAGAGGTTGAATATTATATAATTTTTCTAGGAAGCCTAGCAAAGGGAACATAAAGATTCTTGAGTTTGAAAGCATAATAGATATGGGGAGAACAAAAATTAATGCTACCAATCACTGATGTAAAAGACAGAGATATATAGATAAGAGTGGTTGAGAAAAGAAAATGTCAGGTTCCATTTTATTTATTTATTTGTTTGTTTGTTTGTTTGTTTATTTATTTATTTATTTTGGCAGCATTGATTAGAGAAAGAAAAAGAAGAAAAAATAGCCTTATAGTATGGGGGCAATTCCAGATACTGTATTAAAACCACTATTAGAATTGTTTAAAAACTGGACAAACCATTTCTCTGTTTAATCCTAAATCCTTTGCTTATGAAATAAGGATGTTCCACTTGATCAGTGTTTTTTTAAACAAGGTCCATATCAGAATCTCCTGTGGAGTTTTACTGATAATATGCCTGTTGGCACTTCACCTCTCTCAATTTCCTTGGAACAAATAAGTCAATTAATTGTCTAGAAAGATTTACTTTTTCCTTGTTAAGTGTCTCAGATAATGAGATTAGAAGTATAAAGAAATGACTTTCTCATCAAAAGAAATCAAAATGATTCCAAAAATACCAAATTCTCTTATGAAGTTTTAGGTTTCATTTGAAATCCGTAAAGCAGAAAGGAGCTGGCCTATAGCACTGGACAGAGTAAAAGCTATGGAAGGACCAATTTTAGCCAAAATTTACAGTGACCTCTCAGTCTGAAGAACTAAATTAAAGTTAGAATCCACAACACATATCAGAAAATAAAGCTTAAACAGAGAAAAACTAATCTTGTAACCTTTCTGGACTTCAATTTTCTCATATTTAAAATGAAGGGTGCTGACTAAGCTGTCTTAAATTTTACTTCCAATTCTAAAAATCTATTAGACCAAAGTGCTACATTTATTTAAATATTTTTCTTTATTATATTTAAGTGTATTTCACAGTAAAGAATAAAATTATTGTTTCAGTATGAAGTTTTATTTTAAAAACAATTATATTTAAATAGGAACCCCATGTTCCCTATGTCTTTTTTAGCCATTGTTGGCATAGAATCTAATTATTTGGTTCACTCACCATAAAACAAGTCTCTTTATGGGGAGGCAGCTGCAGGTCTAGTGGAAGTGAACTAGTTGCCTTCACAAGGCCTGCTTGTAAAGTCAGTACTATTAAGTCACGATGACAGTTACAACTGGTTGTCAAAATATGAGAAATAGTTACAAACAGTCTCCTTTTGTTCTCTAACTTACTAAATTTTGAAAACTAACAAGCATTCTTTCAATTACCCTTTTGCTTTTTTCAACAGGAACATGCCAAGATCCCTGGAGATTAAAATCTCTCATTTGCCTGTGCAACAGTTTAGGGATAAAAGCCTGCCACAGAAACCTCTGCTACCAGAAATGTCAATGTGTATCCCTAGCTGTGGGGAGATTTACAGTAGGAGATATTTTCATTTTCTCTTTGAATTTTGCTTTATCTCTAGTTTCAGAAAGCATATTATTTTTGTATATGCAGCCTTGGACAATAGAATGTGACTTGGAAAAGCTAAAACAATTTTGTTAAAGAATAGAAAATGCAAAGGGGGAGGGTATCCGTGAGTTCTTCACTCTGTTCTGCCAGATAAGATGTCCAATTTAGAAATCCCACAAGCTCATATATTTCAGAGTAGGATGTCTGCTTCTATCATTAAGCTACATAAACAGAATACATTTTGTCAGCAAATGATGACAAAATTATTTCTGAAAAGGCATAGAGATAAGGAGTGTTTTCTAATATTAAAGTAATTTTTCTAACAAAATAGTTAATGATTGTATTTTTTTCAGTGTAGTTTAAACTATGCACTCTGAACATGTGTTCCAACATACATCTTTCTTAACTAAACACTGACACTGGAAATATTCATTGACGGAAGTTTCTTCACCTAACTAACTTCAAGGCACTCTTCTAGATATCTCAGAAGATACAACACACTGCCTGCTTTAAAAACAGACGTGATTTAATTGAATGTTGAAACAGTCATATAAAAAACTACATGGCTAAATGAGGCCTCAATAATTGCATGCCGGAATAGTAAAGACATATTCATAAGGTAATAGATACTTCCCAACCATAGGGTATAGGAGACTGATAAACACTTTAGAAGGAGAGATCTGTTATTTAACTTAGGGTTGACAAAAATAAAATAAAATATTAAAGTACTTATAAATATTTTAAATTCATTTTAATTCAATAAAATAGCACACTAAAACATATGACATATTTTAAGTTTTTAATAATGAGTACAATATCATTATTTGGCTTAAAGTATTGTGAGTTTGCCATCAGCAAGAGAAGAGCAGATTCTGGAAATCCACTAGTCCCAACTGAGATGTTCAAGTAACAAATCTGAATCCAATTCAGCTGATGTGAAAACCTGTAAGAAAAGCCAGTCTCTGCTGACATACGCCTCTGTGTTCATGTGGTTGTAGAGAAGCATTGTTAATATATGTGCTTAAGTCAGACAGTGGATAGCGCTTCTTTTCCTAAAAGTCAGACATGTTTTTATGCTTACTTAGCTCAACTGGCATACATTAGCCAAAATTACAGATGATTGTGCTTCTAGATTTGCTGAAACTGAGTACCAATTTGAAGGTGCTTCATAACTATTATATTAGCCCCCAAACATGACATGTCATCCAACCCACTAACTGATGGGTGGAGACAGAAAAAAGTACAGCAGACAGTAAATATTTTGTAAGAGGACTATTATAACCAAAGACTTCTAGCATAATTACATTCATAGAAGACATTTTCAATTGCTAAGTTTATACCTGTCTATACCAATGTGCAATATCTGGAGGAATGCTGGATTGTTTTTGCCATTGATGATGAATTAACTAATTATTAACATATCAGAAGGAAGAACAACTATTAGCTGAGGAAAAGAAAGTGAGTTTTTTTTCTTTTTATTTTGTATTATATAACATTATTCGTAATAATAGTTAAAAGAAGTTATTTTTTGCTCAATGAGCTCTGTAGATAATATAAAGATTAAATTTTAAGCAGTGATATATGGATTCACATAAACACCAAGCTACATGAGAATATAGATGGACCATTCAATGAACTGGCTATAAATGGGTGTTCCCAGATGCCCAGAGTAGAACACTGATAAACTTTGCTTACTGAGGGATAGAGGGAGTATTTGTGAGTGTGCAGAAAGGCAGGCGAGAAACTACCAAATATGCTTTTTGCTTTAGGGAGGACAAGACACTGGCTATGGTTTTTGCTGTTGATTTAAGAGAAAAGGATTCCATTCACAGTATATGTTCTGGCAGCATATAGAGGGCAAATCCAAGTCTTCGATTAAACATTTTCATATATATAGTACAAACCCTTCCTGGCTCTCTTTCTTTTGCTCTGGAAGTGAGAGAAAGACAAAGGAGGTAACTTAGAATGGAAATGGTATTAGAATTTCTCTTGATTAAAAAAAAAGGAATAAAGACTCATTAAATAAGACTTATAAGGTTCTGCTGGTCTCAAATCTACTCAAAGTGTATAAGAAGGGGAACTTTTGAATGGATAGAATTATCGAAAGAGATTTAAATTTTCCATGAAGCAGAAATAACCTCTTCAAACTGAGAACAGGGTTTGAATAAAGACATTGGCAGATACTCCAGTAAAGATGCCAGTGTTTATTATGATAGAAATTAGGGAAGGATGTGTCAGTTCTTTTCTTCACCCAGACTATGAAGAAGATAACTTATGCCAAGACATTCGAAAAAAATCTCTCAAGGAAAATGGCTGGGTAGATTGCCAGAAATATTCAATGCATGACTGTTGAGTTCCCAAGCCTGTAGTGGTAAACAGACCCACATATATGCATAATATGTTATATATGTTTAGCAATATTTATTTTTCGTACATCCATACATGCTCAAAGAATAGGCTGGCTTCACAATATTATTCAATATGTAAAACACCCTCTCACGAGAAGGTTTACTTATCCTGATCCCAGAATCACCCACCAGAATCACCAGAATCACCCACCTTCTCCTGCTTCTTACTGCAAATCTGAGTTGGGGCATCCAAGCGGCACTTTGAACAACACGTGTCCTAAATTCATCACTCACATATATTTGTTTCCTTTTCTGTATTTCATATCTCTGATATTGCCAATATCACTCACTGAATTGTGAAATTTTAAACTAGGATGCCCTCATCACTAGCACTTTTCTTGCTTATGTACACCATCCAACTGGTCACCCAGTCCTTTACAATTTCCTGTTCATTTCCTCTTGATCCTGTCCCTTTCTTGTCATTTATACTGCTGCTAACAAAAATCGGCATCACTTCCAAAACTCTTCATGGCGTTTTAGTTCTTTTTGGAGATAATCTAACTTTCTTTTCATAGAATTCAAAATTCTTCACAATCAGCTCTCCACGTACCTAGCAGATTCATCACTTCTTTCTTTTCCTTCTAGGCTTCTGAATACAAAATCATCTCTGGTAACCTGAGCAATCTGTCTCCACTACTGCCATTGCCCTTCCTCCCTCCCACTCCTCGACGCTTACACATTATTTTGGCTTAAGCATTAACAAACATAAAAATAACAATGAAAATATATAAATCTTAAATATCCAGCCTACTCACTTAAGATTTAGTTGCCTCTTTTAAATGCATACTTATAGTATTTCATGTACCATATTGCAATTTTATATCTTGTTTATTAAATTCCAAACTCTTTCTGGATTTTAAATTTCTAAATTTCCTGTGATGGGGACATTGTGTGCAATAAAAGTTGCAGTGTTCAGTAAATATATCTCAATAAAAGTAGGTAGTTATAGTAATTAAAACATCAGTATATTAATTAAAAATAAAATCTCAACAGAGACAGAAGCATTAAGCAATATGTTTTGTAACATGGATAAAATTTCTGCAATTATAAATTCCCAGAAATCTTTTTCTCCTCTGAACCATGGCATTTTATTCTATATTCTCATAATTTAATAAATACATTTGGTGCCTAAAAACATAAATAGAAGTTAGAGAAATGGCTTGGATGTAATAATTAATAAGCATCCATTAATATCACTTATAGGAGGTGTCTGTATATCGAATATTTTTATATCAATTGATATTATCCTGGAAATAGTTCCCAGTTTTATGATGGTACTTAAGAAAACAGCTATCTTGGCTTGCAATTGCTTGTGATATTGACAAACCAATTTGTCAGTCATAGTAGTTCAGTGACTGGATAGCTCAAAATAATGTTAAACTTATCCAAGCAAACCTCTTATGTTTCTAGGGTCTTTCAAATTATACTTTCTCAACTACTTAAAGCCAAGTAACTAAAACTCTTGAATGGTCTGTGTCATTTGTGTTGCAGTTTCTGCACTGAAAATATTTAATTCATATCATATAAAGATCATATTGTATATGATTCATAGATGGATAACGTATCCTAAATTCTTAGTTAAGGTTTCTGCAGTTATCAGTTTATGTAGTGCTACTATGCCCTCATCACATATTCATAAATTGTGAGGCAGTTTATTAGGTGCACAATTAATTCTGGTTTGATTTTTATACCTACTTCAATCGTATTGTATAAGTGAACTCATGTGTGTGAAAAAATATTTGTAGATCATGCACCAATTCTGATCTTTAGAATACATGGTTATAACTGAAAAAAATGAGCAAATTTAAAATATTTTAAAATAGTAATATGAAGGCTGGTGAGGTTAATCAAGACTGAAGGGTGTGTACAGTTGATTATACATCCACAAAAAGTTTCAGCCAAATTAAACAATATTTGAACACCATAGATATATAGGTATATCTAACTTTCTAATTGCCCAATTTCTTTATTTTATTCTAATCATAATCTCATGTGTAGATATTTTAATAATACATCTTTAAAAAATTGGCAACATGAGTTAAACATTACCACAAAAATTGCATCTGCAATGCAAATTCGATCATATAATTATTTTACTTATATTCTTTTAATAGCCGCCCACAGAATATAAGCTAAGTCCATAAAAAGAACATACAGAACTTTCCAATTTGAATTAATGTAAGCAATTTCTGCTTCTTTTTAGTACTGCCCATGTGTTCCAGACACCCCTAGTGTTCCTTGAAGGCACTGTGCAATTTCATACCCTGCAAATGCTCTTCCCTGTGCCTGTTGAGACCAACTTTCTCCCCTGCCCTTATTTGAGAACAATGACCTTTCCTTTATGTCTCAGATCAAATATTATTTCCTCTGCTGAATCTCCAGTGAATCCACACACCATAATCCAGAAAGCAAGGTATACCATAGTTTGTATGTAAGATGACATGTATGCATTAATTGAATAAAATTTATTATACTGCATTTTATTTTTTTTATTAGAAATCAGTTTCTTCCTTTAGAACATAAACTCTTTCGGCTTAGGGACCTTGTTTTATTCCTCTCTGTATTTTCTAAGTGTATTGTTTGGTGCGTGCTTTCCAGCAGAGGACATAACTCACTTCAGCACACATAGGAAGAGAGAATGATAGAGACAGAACTCCATCATTCAGCTTTTGCTATAGATTTAGGCATTGCCAATGCTTTTAATATTGAAGAAAAATCACCCTGAGACACAAACACCTACATTTTATATTAAGATGTGTTAATGCTTACATTAAACTATCACTTTATGTCCCATTTTATTCACGACTAACAAATAGGTTAATTGTGCTGCATCTCAGGTCAGCAGAATAAGATGTGATTTAACTAAGCAGTGTGAAAAGTTGTTTCCTTTCATAAATACACTCAGCACATGGTCCTGTTGTGCATGTAATCCACAGTGCAGAAATAAATCCTCTGAAGAACTATTATCATAAATAGCATTATTAAGGATGAGCTGAACTTAATGTTTTTAGCTATCATTCAAAATGGATTTATAAAAGCACAAAAGGTCTTTTAAGCTTGGTGGAAACTTGTTCCATTAGAAGCTGATGTGGTTATTACTGGATGTTTCCATGATTATTTTCAAAAGCCCGTGAAATTTTAATTTACTTAAAAAACTAAAATACAGAGTTATTTGTTTTGACATGTTTAATCACTTTTCCATTTTAAAGCTACAAACAAAAAATGACTGAGGAAAGTAAAAAGGTAAGGTAGTGTCAGTATAAGCACAAAGAAATGAAAGATTTGCAAATAAAATTATATTATTAAACTGCATTTAGTTAGTGTTTTTATGACTTCTTTAGAACATGTAAAGCATTTACATTTTTTGTTACTATTGATTTACTGTGAAATTATTAATGTACTTAAAAAAACTACTATAATGTCCCTCTATATGCCACCAATTGACTTACTGATAATAAAAATATAAATATGTAATGTTAAAATTTGGGTTTGAGCTTAATAATTTATTACGCCTTTTCAGATAAATATCAGGCATTTATATCTGGATAAAATACATAGTATCTAAAAACTAATTGTATTATTTATTCATTCGTTTATCCATCTAGCCAAGCTCATTAAGCCAAGGCACCAGGCTAGGTTCTTGGGGGCAATGTAGAAATGGGGATGTAGAATCCCAATTCTCAGAGAACTTATATTAATGGTAGAGATGAACAAGAAACATATAAAAAAATTAAATTAAAGCAACTGAATGCTTTTAAAAGATGATAAAGGAAATAAACAGTTTAATTACCGAAAATCAAGGTCAGTCTTGAATAGAATGCTCAGAAAGAACATCTTGAGGAAGTGCCTTGGCCCTGGAGAATGAAAAGAAACGGACCAGCTGCTCTGAGAACCGCATGTACAGGAAGGCACTGTCCTTTCCCAAAGAGCTTAATCTCCCATCAGCCTGTCTTTGCCTCCCTTCTCAGCAGCATGTCCCCTCTGAGCATTTCTTGTACGACAGTCACATCAAAACTGGGTCTCAGGGAAGATGTGAAACTTCTTCCAGAAATATTTGCATTTTAACAGGGGTCAAAACCCCTGATTATCACAATGAAAATAAATTATGCTCTAAAACTAGTGTTTCTGGCATTATGCGCTTAGTATACTTTGGGCTCTGGGAGTGGGTGGGAGAGGCTTTTGTGACCACCCACAAATGAGACCAAAAAGCCAGTAACTGAAGGTCAGCCCTGTTACTGTTTTTTTGAAAATATTTTGTTTTCTTGGGCTATTAACAGGATACCAAAAAAAAAAAACAAAAAACAAAACCCATGCTAGAGAATAGAGCCAGGTGTGTTTATGACATGGGCTTTCTGGCCTTTCTGAGTTTTCTCAAAGAGAAAGAGTGGAAACGGAAAGAAAAAAAAAGATGATTTTTTTTCTTTTCATGTATAGTCCACATGAGGCTGGGTTTTCCGTGATGTCCCAAGTGACATATGGGTATGGCCATGCTACTGTAAAAGTAAAACAATGATCTCTAGGGAGCGATGTCATGGTTATTTTCATGTTTATTTGTTTTTTAAATCTTTTTATAAACCTGTTCCTCAGCCTGTTCCTAATGTGATGAAGCCACACGCACGATCAGCTCAGTTACTGAAACAAGACTTTGGGGGAAACTGTAAAGCTTATCTGGTCCAAATACAGCAACATCTGCTGTCATATCCTTGACAACCTTTGTCATTTTTTTGTGTCTCCCACCTGTCAAGACTCAAGAGGGACGGCAGCGCTAAAAGCCCTTTGGAGGGTTTAAGCACACTCTATGCACATATGGATGCACACAATGTAGAAAAAGCAAGAAAAGGCAAGTGAGCACAATTCCTACAAGGGCAAAGACCATTTTAACATATGTGACCATTTTACATCGGTTTTCTGTGATGAACAGAGTATAGCATGTGTGAGTTTAGCTGAAATTTCAGAGATGAGAACATAACATTCACTTTTTTGTTTTCTACATTTACTCAGTGTATTTCCTCACATACTATAGGTGCTCAATTCACAGAAATCATGATAGAAACTTTTGAGGGTTCATCAATTCATTCAATATTGAGTGACAACTAAATGTGATTTTTACATATCAATTGGCCAAAGAACATATATCACAGTTTTGTCAGATATTAAACTAGTATCTCTCAGCTCACAGCCTTGCCTTCTATATTTCACTTTGCGATGCTGGATATGAGACTCTGAAAATTACATTTCTTCTTTATAAGCAGCTCTAAGTCAGACTCAGAAGAGTCTAAGTTGGACTACAGGTCTTACATGCACCCAACTCCCTTACCTTTTCGCTTTTACTACTCTTCTATCATTTCCTTCTTTTTCTAGAAACATTGACCTCTTTGCTTTACATATTTTAGCATAAGCTCAGATTTGAGCTGTTGCTTTGGCATTTCTGCCTGCCTCGGATGCTCTTCCCTGAGATGTTCATTTGAATAGGTTCCTCACCAATTTGCAGTTATTTTATCACCTTGGCTGCGAAGCCTGTGCTGATCTATTTCGCACCACTGTCTGGTGGTTTTTTTTTTTTTTTTTTTGTCATCTTCAATTACAATTTAAGCTCCAAATGTCAGAAATATTTGTTTTGTTCCTTGATTTATATCAGGTGTATAGAGCACGATAAGCTTGGCATAGAGTAATATTCAATAAATATTTGTTAAATGAATGCAGAAACTTATGTAACACTCAGCATCCTTCAGACAGTTTCCTACTGTTCCATGGATGTGGCAGTAGTGTCGACCTATCTACTATGTGCTCTCACTTCCCAAACTCTTCCCTAAACTAACTGGATTGTAAAAAGTACTCCCAAACTCTAGAAATCCTATATATTGTATATGCCATTCCCTAATCCCCATGAATCTGACATGATCTCCTTGTTCTCGATTTTTAAAACCAGTGTGGACCACTGAAAAAAAATAAAAAATACATGTCATAAGACATTCTGCTCTGGATCATATTACAACACAGCTGTGTAGTCCTGGGCTGATATCTCTGATATCGTGGTCTCAGTTCTCTCATTGTTTAATGAGATGGTGGTACAATCTGGTCTGTATAGTTTCTTTCGATTCTAATTTTATATGACTGTACTTATAATTTGAGCAAATGTTTATAATATTACTTAAAAATTAAGCATTACAAACTGGTGTTATTTTATCATTAATTATATCTCATTATTTGTAAAGTCACATAATAAGTGTCCAATTATTTACTTTTTATCTCTTCAATTATATTGTGAATTATTGGAGATATTGATTAGGTCCTCTTTGTTTCCATACTACTAATATCAGTAACAATAATATAAAACAATATTACAGCCTCAAATTTATATGAGCTAGAGACAAATCTAATCATTTTGCATTTAATTCTTATGGCTAACCTAAGAAGTAGACGCTATTATTATCTTCGTCATACTGTTTTACAAATGAAGAACCTGTGACAAAAAGATTAAGTAGATGATAAACACTGAACATATGATGATGATGATTAGAACCCAGGCATTCGGCTTCTAGAATCCAAGTTCTTAACCACCGCAACATACCCCTCCTTATCTGATTGCTCAATACCTTTAGTTCTTTAGACAAGTGGAAGGTAGAGAATGGAACCAATGAATAGGTATGTGCTTTCTGATTATAAAACTCAGAGTGACTACTTCAATATTTAATTTTCTGCAGAAAAGTTAATCTCTTGTATACATGGTTCTATAACTGCTATAAACTGTGCTGGGTATAGGCAAATTCAGCATTGACATGACCATTAAGCCAAGATGCATACTTGATGGCACAAGATATGATGTTTCCTACTATTTCCCACTGGCAAAGTTCAGGGTAACACAGCTTTTTCATGACTGCACCAGGAAAAAAAATTTGTATGCACAAATACATCCAAAATTCAAAATTAACAAGGGAGGCTTCCAAGACAGTTCCATTTCCAAATTAGTACATGGAAGCCACAGAAAGACCCAGCTGCTCCTTCAAGCTTTGTGCTCTGGTAGCGACCATTCGATAGCAATGGAAACACACTGGAGTAACATGTAAAGAACTCCCCAAAAGGAACCATCATCTTTTGGATTTGCAAACAAAACAGACTGCCAAATACACGCTGAATAAAAGTTATATGTGCATTTTTTTTACCCACTAGAAAATGCTTTCCATAAAGTTATTGGCAAAGAAACAAAACAATTATGTTTATGCAGGTGAAAGTGAAATAAAGGATGGAAGAACTAAACTTAGGCCACAAAAATGGACTTTAGCCTGAAATACTAAGATTATATGTAAATATTTGATTTATCATCTGTAAGTGAAGTTATTTCAAGAGAATACTTGAAAAGCATATGTTTAGTTATATTTGGCTTTTTGTTATTATTCAATAGCTTGATGCTAGATATATGTTAATTTATTTATTATTTTATCTACTTATTTCTCACATTTCTTCTTACTGCCTAACCTTGTAAAATAGTAATGATACTCCAATTCATTTGCTTTACACCAGTTCCCTCTTATTTATCCTTTGATTTTCCTGATATCCCAACACCTTCCCTTGCTTTGGGAATACTTGTACTTCTTTGTTGTGTTTTACTAGTACAGGATACATGAAATTTTATGAATTCAGGAAAAGAGCCAATTTTACTTCAAGTACCAAGTCTGCCACTTTAGAACTTAAGAGTATTGGTATAATATTATTATTATTTTTTGCTTTCTCTTTATAAAAAGGATAAATGCCCATTTCAGAATTTGTTGTCACAATTATGTGAGGTAAATATATACCAAGCACCTAATATTTGTCAGAGTTCCCCGGAGTAGATGTTAGTTCTGTTTTTTTTTTTAGCTAACATTTTTCATGAAACAACTTTGTCTTGCTGGATGTTCTATTTCTTTCATAGTCTTTCAGGCTCCTTCCAGGGTTTAGATGTCTCCTCCCATCTTCTTCAACGGTCATTCCAAATATTTTCAATTCATTTCCCTTAAGACACAATCTCTCTAAATATTCATCTTTTTTTTTTAACTTTCACCTTCCTGATTATACTGACTTCTCATTACAGATGCAGAGAAGTGGGTTGAACATGGCTTAGACAGGATATCAACACTAATCATTATAAAACAATATTTTCTACTTTTCAGAAAGCATTAGCCTGGGTTTACTCAAGCTAGTAGAGATGGTATCTGTTTTATCCCAGTCTTCCACAAAATCAGTAAGCAGAAGAGATGGGACTAGAATTCTCTTATCATATTCAATTCTCCCTTACACAGAAAAGTTCTAAGTATTCATTTATTATGTAGTTGACGACTTAGGTGTACTGTTTTGTTTTGGTTTTTTTCTTTTAACATTAGTTAAACTATTGTTCCTGAGGAATTCTCCTCCTGTGATTCCAGGATATCATAGTCTGATTGTTTCTTACCTAATTGTCTATTCCTTTTCTACCTTCTTGTGGATTTTTCCTCCTCTTCACAAATTCTGAAAAGATGAATTACCTTGAGGCTTGGTTTGGGACTCTTTTCTCTCTCTCTTTACATTTTCTTACTCACTAACGCAGTCCAGTTTCATGACTTCTAATACTGTCCATATGCTGATGATACCCAAGTATGTAACTCCAGCAATGACTCTGCTCTGAGTGAGCTCCAGACTCATATTCCTAAGTGACAATGTCACTTGTCCACATAAATATCTAGCAGGCATCTAAAATGTAACATGTTCAAAAAAGAACTGGGCTCCCTCCAAACTCTTCTCATTCTTTTTCACATCAATCAAAGAGACTACTGTGTATCTGGTTAAGCAAGTCAAGAACTTGCAATTCAGTCTTGATTCCTACCCCTATTTCACATTTCACAGAGAATTTACTGCTAATGTGTGATGGTTCTACCCCTTAAGTATTTCTCAAATCCTATAATCTCTTTCCATCTCCACGCTGTCATCTTAGCTAAAACTATCACTATTTTATACTTGGATTATATAATAAATTCTAACTTGTCTCCCTTTCCCCATCATTGCCTGTCTATCATCCCATTCTATAATCTCATTGATTATATCTGTCCGTCTGTCCATTTATCCATGCATCTGTCCAATCTATTATCCACACAGTAGTCAGATCATTTAAAAATGAGACCATGGCACTACCTGAAAAGAAATCCTTCAATGAGTTTCAATCCTAAATTTTTACCAGAGCTTATCATACCTTACATGATCAGGCTTCTACCTACCTCTACAAACTCAGTTTTTCCTTCTTTTCTTGCTCTGCATTTTTTACATTATTTGAACAATCAAGGACTTTTAAGTTGTAGGATCTTCATACTTTAGGCTTTTCCTGTCCCTGCTTGATCCTTTTTCCCCCCATCATTTATATATGAGTCTAATTTTAATACTCTTTAGTTATTATCTTATAGTAGTTTTGCTTATTCCCTTGATAGCTTTTACTATAATCTATAAATATTTTATGTATTTATTTAATATGCCCCATCTGTCTTTAGAGCATTAGTACAATGAGGACACTGTTTATTACCTCAGTGCTTAGCATATACTAGATACCCAATATGAAACAATGAATGTTCCAGGAAAGGTGGGACTGTGTGGGCTCATGTGTGACAGTGTGTGTGAGGGTGTCTATGTGTGTCTGTCTGCACATGTGCATTTGCAATCTGTGGATAACACTAAAATTACATAGGTGAGAGGAGTATTATGGAGAACTGTGACTTTTCTTCTCTTTGAAATTTCTCTATTTTGTGATTCTCACACAACACTGTGTGAGTGTTTTATGGTGATCGAAGCCCAAGGTAATAAACAGCAGTGAAGGGCACTAAAGGCAGCTCAGCCGTCATCTGTTGCATAGGAAAAGGCCTACCCAGGAGCTGGTAGCAGCGAGAGGGGAGTGGGAACACACGAGGAGGCGGCACACTCCTACAGTGACTGCTCAGGGAAGGTGCACGGTGATTCTGAGCCTACTCCACATGGGAGATGCTGGACTCCAGTGGGAGAAAGGTGGCCAGTGCTCATGCCCTTCCTTGCCATCTCGTGCCTTCAGTTATGTTTTTTTTTTCTCTCTCTCAATTTTCACCTCTGCAGAACACATTTTGAAACTAATCAATAGCAGTTAAGGCTCTTTTCCACTCTAAAATTCCATCTTTCTCTTACAATTAGCATAATTAAGTTTTCATTAACACTTGAATCTAATATTGGCAACCAATTAATTTTACCTTTTAGATAATTACCTGCTGCCTAATGCCAAGCCCACACAAAGACACTTAACTTATGTTTGTGGTGACTGCTTATAAAAATGGCAGAAACAAGTTATAAAAAAGCCAGTTACTACAGAGTTCAAAAATTTAGAAAAGCAGAGTTTGGAGTTGCGGCGAAAAAGAAAAAAAAGTAACAAAACACAGTTTAGATAGTACAGGGGAGTGTTAACTGGAAGAATTACCTCGTTGCGTAATTAGTTCTGAGTAGAGATAAATCAACAAGGTCTCTTCAATGTTTTAAAGGGAAAAAACTTTACAAGGAAAGCAAAAGTGAAAGAAAAGGGAGGAGTCTGGAATTTTTCAAAGCATATAAATACCGGGAAAGAAAAAGAAGAGATGAAAGCTCGTAACAGCACAGAGTGAAATGATGAAGAAAAGAAAAACTCTAAGTGGACCTGAAGGGACTCTCAGGAATCAGCGCAGCTAGCTTGTTAGTTGGCCAAGAGGACGTGGACGTCGCAGAGGGGAGGGAGGTAACCCGAGACTTCTTCCATCAAGACGTGCCACTTTTAGAGTGTAACGAAGGCAATTTGGATCAGGGATCTCCATATGAGCACTAGTCACATTCTGGGCCAAATACATCCTTATTCGGTGCGGTGAGGGCCCTGTCTTATACTTAGTAGTATATTGGGCAGTTCTTTATCCTCCATCCTCTAGATACCAGTAGCACACCAATCACACACCCGCCAAGCCGTGACAATCAGACATGCCCAGATATTACCACAGATCCCATACGGGTTAAAATCACCCCCACTTAAGAACCAGTGCTTTAGAACAGCGGTCCCCTACCTTTTTGGCACCAGGGACCAGTGCTCCTATGAGAATCTAATGCCTGATGATCTGAGATGGAGCTGAGGAGCTGGGGTGCAGATGCAGATGCAGATGCAGCTTCACTGGCCCACGCCCTGCTCACTTCTGCTGTTCAGCCCGGTTGCTAACAGCCCATGGACTGTTACAGGTCTGAGGCCTGGGTATTGAGGACCCTGTTTTAAAGAATCTGTCCCTCAATATTTCTTTTCCTCACTTCCTGGTTTTAATACCCACAGTTTTATTAAGAAGGTAAAAAGGAATTCAGAAAAGCTAGGAACTGTTATTTTTGGTTGTGTGTGTTGTGCCATTGAGTCAGCTCTAACTCCCAGTGATCCTATGAAAGGTCGATGTCCACTTTGTCCTGTCCTCACAGCTCTCCTAAGCTCCTGCAGACTCATTCCCAGGCCCTCTTTTGTAGAGTCAATCCATCTCATATTTTTTGTTGTATAATAGTAAACGCTCAAATGTTTAAGAGCAGGGAATGGAAGAAAGTAAGCCCTTTACAAAAGTTCGGGATGCGCTATAATTCTTCTTTATTTAATGTCACATCATCTTAGTGATTAAACCTTTTCCATTGTAAATCATTTAAACATGGCAAATGGAGACATTGTAGTACTCAATTGGAAATAGAATTTTTGAACTTTAAGGTTTTTACTTCATTAAATATTGAAAGTTTTTTCTTTGAAGTACGCATACACACCTACACATTTCCACACATTCAGACAACTGTCAGCTGCATTCATTGCTGGAGATACACTCATTTACAGTAACAGAGCTCAGGCGCTTTAGTTTTTTTCCCCTATAGTGATGCCCATTGGCTGTTCTACGTGATAAATTGCACTGTGCATTACAGAACTGCTCCAGGCAGTGAAACAATACGTAAAGATATAGAGTCCCCTCTTTCTCTTTCAGCTTCCAAAGGGAAATACTTCTTACAGAGACTATCAAGGGTTTTATTTCTCTCATCAAGCTTTTTCTGAACAAACCATTTGCTATGTATGCCTATGGCACTGATTATCCTGCATGAAATAGCATACATAGCTCCTGAAATTTACCCGCCAATGGATCGACGTGCATGATACAGATTTCACATTTTCCTGTACAGTACTGCATAATAAAAAATATTGAAAAATACAGAGAATTTATTAGCTCTATTTTTCTCACTGCAGCTGAATGAAGTATGCTAGAAGCGCAGCGTGTGTGTGCTAGAAGGTCTCACGTGGACCTAAGATATAAACAGGTGCCTGTGCTGGGTTGGGATGGGAGGATGATGGAGGTGCCGCTTTTTCCTCCGTGACCACATGCAATTTCCCCTATGATGTTACTCCAAAGTGTATGTTTTATTGTTTAGTTACCTAACAGAGGAAGGGTTACTGCTTGCAGTTACCAAAGAGAAGTCAGAGACAACATAATTTGATCGTCCAAGACACTGTTTCCCTTGGCAAATTGAGTCAGACTAGGCTCTCACAAGTAATGGAATATTTCTGTTTTAAGTGTAGGACGGTCTGCAGATTGGGACCTTAAAAAAACGATTCCTTCATTTTTCCCTGGAGTTATCATGTTGAATGCTTTCCCAAGCCTGAAGAAAATAAAGCTAAATTAATTTTAATCATGCACATTTCTTTTTTTGTATTCTGTGTGGAATAATAAACAGAATGGGAATAGGACTAATTTCAAGATTTTACTTCATGCCATGCTCCTGAGAATACATTTTTCAGTAAATGTATATATGCTTTAATTGTATTTGTATAATAGTTTACCCAGTACAACTGTAGTCTTCAATACCTTAAAAAATAATTCTTGCTATAAAAGCATCACATCAAAATTCAGGTCCTAATCAATTTCACACATTTTTTAACTTCCTGCAGTTAAGCAATTATTTCCTCCAAAATACTTGCTACTCTCATTTCACAATGAATTTGGTTCATATAAATTGATGAAAACAATAGAATTAAAAAATTATAGTTTGTAACATCTTGGTATCAGTTCATTAAAACAATCAATCAACTGAATACTTGGAAAGTTCAGAGGTAGAAAGGCAAAAAATTGAGGAGATTAAGCATTTTCAACCAGAGTAGGCAAATGTCCAAACAATACAAGACAATGTCAAACAAGTAAAAACAATAAACATGATTTAAAATTTTAGAAGGATTTGAGATCTCCTCAGGATGAGTGTTCAAACTTTTGGGGGCAGACATATGGAATTTACTCTTAAAAATTTGGGACTTCACAGAATTTTCAGTAGGAGTAAGACACAATGGAAACAATCATTTTGGAATTGTAATCAAGAAGGAATCTGTGGAGTGGACTTCTGTAGAGAGGGAGGAGGCAGAGAGAAGAGCAAGGACATTCTGCAATTGTCCAAGTGTAGACCAACAAAAAAATCAAAGATGAAAATGTTGATCAACTATTCTTTGCCAACTGCTATGATGAGTGTTAGGAGTATAGAGATGAGTGAGTCACAACAGTGGAGGAATTTACAATTTAAGATGGAAGAAAGAAAAATAATTGTTATTCAAAATATGAGTTGCTATATTAGAGAATAGTAGATTAAAAAGGAAATGATACTAAATTGATACTAAGTGATAGTAAAACTGGGTCTTGAAGGATGAGCAGGAGTTTACCAGGGTTGCATGTGGAGGAAGAGACTCTGGGTGGACAGCAGAAAGTAGTACAAGTACATGGTGTAAAGCAGGAAAAATGAAGGTCAAGTAATCCAGCTGAGCTCAGTTTGTGCATACTCTTGTGTGGGCGTGCTTATAAATCAAGAGTTATCTTGTAGGGAATGGGAGAAAAATCAAAGTATTTTCCTTGCATTTTAGAAATAAAAACTTGGATAATGTGAGAGAAAAATGAGAAACAATAAGAGAAATTACTTAAAAAACTCCTTGATGAATCCCAAGGAAACACAATAAGGACATCATTGGTGTTGAGTGCTTCATCCAACACATATTTCGGATATGTCATATTCAATAACACCCGATCCAATGTGAATGGAAGCCAGTGTGTTGAATGAATGTAAGAGGCAATGTGGTAGAGTGGTCAAGAGGACTGACTTTATACTCAAATTTTCCAGACTCCTTTTTAAGCTCTGCAATTTCCTAGCTGGAGAAGTCTGGGTGAGTTATTCTATCTCTATGCCTCTGTTTCTTCATCTATACACTGTGGATGATAATGTTCTTTTCCCAAGGAGTTATTGAATTAAATGACAATATATTTGTGCACATTATCTTCATTTAAACAGTGACTGGAACAGAGAAAGACCTCAATCAGTGTTAGCCAGTGGGCAATCTGGCTCCAGTCTATGCTATTAAGCACTATACCATAAAGATAGGATGATTGAAAAGCAACTTTTTGGCAATTAAGATGGCCTTGATTATCTTTTCAAGCGATGATTTTTAAAACTAGGATAAGGGAACAATGGATGGATGAGGCACTCCAAAAGAACTGGTAGTACTTGCTAAATCATTACATGTGCCAGGAAAAGATGGAGAACAAATGTGATTTTTTTCAAGGTTTTGAATGTGGGTCACTAGAAGAATGATTTTTATCATTGATATAAATGAGTAAGAAGAAGGTTTTATACTTAACTCACAAGGTCACTGGAGCCTTAGGCAAGATAATTTACGTAAAGGATTTAGCACACTGGCAGTCATGGTGTAAGCATTTAACAGCCATTAGTTACTATCGTAGTGATCATGTCTATCTCAGGACCAAATGCTGGATGTCCCTGAAGTCTCGTTTCCTCCACCTTTTAGTTCTTTGTCAGAGAGCTGGATCAGCCAGTCTGAGTCAGCACAATGTGGGGGCAGGCTGACAGCCACCGGGCTGCAGAGGCCTCCCATTTCTAACGAGGCAGCGTTTCTGACTCATGCCCTCATGATGAGATAGCGCATGACAGGTGCAGGCTCCTCGCTGCTGGAATCTTGGCCATGGTGTCAGTTGACTATCTATGTCCAGCCAAAACTAAGATCTTGGGGGATTGTGTGCACTTTACTATTTCCCTGCTTGTAACCACCTCCACTTGCCCCTACACACACACACATACATACACACATACACCCCGCCCAATCGACTGTGTGTTATACCTGCACACCCAGAAATTTGGTGAGGTGAAATTTGGTATAGATCTGCACAAGGGTTGACAGAAGCATTTCAGTTTGGGAGATGGTTAAAAATTATGCCTAATGAGAAAGGCAATATTTATAGGTAATAAGAGGTTACAACCTAGACAGAAGTCAGCAAAAAATTCAGAATTCAGAATAAAATCGCAGAGCACTGGGATGAATGGAGAGAAAGACTGCTGGGAAGTCAGAGAGAACAGTGCTCCAGGACCTAGGAGGGAACTGGCAGCAGGGTGATATGCCTCGGGCAGCAATAACCCAGCCTCTGAATAGGTTCAGTAGTAAGATTCCAACCTCTGAATGGGTCCCAGAAAGACTGGAAACACTAGAAGAAAAACTGGAAGTACTAATGGAAGAAAGATTGGCAGATTATCTGCATCTTTCAGAAAACATCACATGTTAGTAAGAGCTACAGCAAAGATGTAGGCAGAACTTTACTTGTAAAACTAAATCACAGGGAGTAAGGGGGAAAAGCAGTGGCTGGAGAGAAGAATGAGGGCTCAGAAATAACTGCAGAAATTCCGTTATCAGAAGTAGTGTCTGTGTATGGGGTAATGTGTCAGAATAAAATAAATCATAAAACTAAGTTATAATTAAAGATTGGTCCATAAACATAGCTACTTTGTGACAGAAGGTTACCAAATGTAAACACCTTCTAAGGAGTATTATGTGGCTCCCCACAAATCCTAGAGCATTTATGAACAAAGGAACGACACTAAGACATGTGTGGTAAACATCTCGGAGGACATCCAGAGGAGCCATTCTAATCTCAAGTCAATTTCAGGTTCCCAAGTAGCTCTATCAGAATCTGTGGGATCCCTCTCACAGTTCCATCTCCACAACAAATTACCATGAAACATTATCATAACCCAATGTACCTAAATTCTTCTTAAGTGGATGGCTCAAATTGCTTTAAAATCATCAAAGAAGGAAAGTACTATCTCACAATTTGAATTTCCTGTCAAATTCATTACCCTGGATAACTCTCATCCTGAGATTACTGGGGGTTGTGGGGGTAGGGGACAAGTTTACAATCCACTGACTCTGTGTTCTTTCTGATAATGCAGGCAACCAATCTCTGCTCTATGCCAACACTTTTTAATTTTTTTTTAACTATTTAAAACAAAATTATATATACTCATTGGCAAAAGTATTTAAAGTTGATGTGATGGTTGATCTTATATGTCAATTTGATGAGGCCTTAGGGTGCTCAGCTGTTTAGTTAAACAGTATTCTGGGCATGTATGTGAGGGTGTTTCTGGATGAGATTAACATTTGAATCAGTGTATTGAATAAAAGAGATTGATCTCTCTGGTGTTGGTGGGCCTCATCCAATATGAAGGCCAAAACAGAACAAAAGGGCAGAGTAAGGAGAATTCCCTCTCTCTGCCTGACTTTGGAAGCCCAACACTGATCTCCTAAGTTCAGACTCAACCTAAAATATCAGCTCTTCTTCATTCTCAAGCCCATCTGCTTTCAGTCTGCATCTTACAGCTCTCCTGGCTCTCAAGTCTTCGGACTTTGATGGGAACTATACCATGGCCTCTCCTGGGTTTCCACTTGCCAAATGCAGATCTTATGACCTTTCAATCTCCATAATTGTGAACCCATTCCTTCTAATAAATCTCTCTTTATATATATGCATCCTATTGGTTATGTTTCTCTGGAACACCCTAATACAGTTGACTTACTATCTCTCTATGATATAAATCTACATTGCTTAATTAATTTATTAATTACTCTATCAGAGAAGTTTCAGCCCTTAAACTTCTGTAACAGATAAAGACAATGGGCCTCTCAGTGAACCTAATGTGCTCCTCTGCCCTCCTTCACCTTGTTTTGGAAGCATCTTCGACAACATCCGTAAATTAAGTTTGGGGTTCCTAAGCTATGTTCTTTGTTGGTCTGACATCACTCATTTGTATTCTCATAGTTAGTTTGCACTAGTGATGTCTAACTTTTTTTCTCTTTGACTAGTTTATCTGTATAGTAAGTGAAGGTTTTAAAACATCATCTGGTTCCTCCTGAGAGTTTTTATCTACATTTTATTCACCTAAGTTTATTAAATTTAATCCTCTCCTTGCAATTTTAAAAAAATATTATACACACATACACACAATCATGTTTTATTCATCTTCCCTGAAAAAGGCATAGGATATTTACAGAGGCCCAGAAAACTTGTAGAAACTAGAGTGGGTGTAGTATCTTGGAGCATGATTATAAAATAAAATTTCTCCTTTTCTTTCAAAAGAGTAAGTCAATATCTAATATCACAAAACTTTCTCCCAGCCTCTTTTTTTCTTTCATGTTGGAATATAATGCTTCTATTGATGTGAAAATGCACCAGCATGCACAGAAGTATAATTAAAGGTAAATTTCCACTCAGCTTGCATGATGATGGTACAGCCACCTTAGGAATTGAAATATAATAAAAAGTCAGCTAGGTGAAGCTACCCAGGAGCAATATGCTATTCACTCAGATGCTTTTTATTTGGCACCATGTGGCTCTCACAGCAAGTCTACCTGTGAATTTGGGAGAATAAAATAAGCAAACTGTGTTGTGGCAATGTCCAGGGTTATCTACACTTATATTTATATATCTATGCAGAGCTACATCCATCTCACTTTGGCTATTACTAAATGAGAGGAGAGGTGCTGTCCGAGTACAAATGTAGATTCTTGATTAAAACGAGCTCAGTGCTCTATAAATCAACCTTTCTGACACCCCATCTTCCCCTAAGAATCCAGAGATGTGTTTTGCCTTCATCATATTAAAATGATGGATTTCTGAGTTTTCCTTGAAAATCTTAGATATTTAGAAGTTTATCAAAAAGTAAAGAAATATAAAAATTAATTTTTAACTACTATTTTGGTAGAAGTATATATATGTTATTTTGGAATAAAGAGATTTGTATTCACCAATTCATTAGTAAGAGAGAAAAACAAAACCTATTATTTGATAGCCAGTAATAGTTTTAAAGGAAAATGCCTTTAAATATGAATTTAATAATCTATACTGGGAGGAGGGTTTAAAATGACATAGAAGGCATAAAATTTGTTCAAAATTAGTTATATATATTTTCAGATAAAAGCTCATAGATCCAACCCTCAAATTTCTGCATCAGAATATAAAATGCTCCATTTGTTATGCAAATGTCATTAAGGAAATTATGCTGGAGCTCATTTTTTAAGAACAAACTGTTAAAAATTGACTACACATATGCTTCTAATAGAGCTTCTAATAGAAGTTTTAAACTGATAGAGCTTATTCTGTGTAGTTTCCACTCATAATATTGTTAAGCATTCCACTTTTTAGAAATATCATTCTATCCTTAATTATTTAATAAAACATATACCTTTTTTGTTGTTTTTAACAGTAATAAATTTTATTGTAGTAAATTTGGATATTATGAAAAATATATTAAAGAAGTTAATCATGAACTGATAATCCATCCATTAGAGATGATGATTATTAGTATTACTCAGATTTTTATTTCATTTTGAACTATTTTCTACTTTTATATTTATAATAATATTGAGGTATTATTCTTTATAGACTTTTACAAATATTTTTATTTACTCCATTTTTCACTGGTAGTAAATTTTCTTTAAAAACATGATTTCTCATGACATAATATTATTCTACATTAAGACACTCTCTTTAATCATCTCTTCACTTAAAATAGTTTGTTTTCTATTACTTTTATATTTTATATACATTATGACAAACACTTTTGTGTGTTTGTTTCTATAGAATCAGAATAATTCAAATTTCAAAGACCAAAGGGGAGTGACATTTTTAAGACTTTTATTACTTATGGTTTAAACTTGAATTAAAGAATATAATATGCATTACTAAATAAATTCTCCTATCACTTTTGCTATAAGATATTGTAAAAAATTTGCTTATAGCAGATGAAGTAATGCCTAGATAAACGTTATTTAACTTTTGAGTTATGGAATTTATTTTCAAAAGTCTTATAATAAGCAGTTTGAAATCACAGAGCTTAAAATCATTTTTCAATAAACAAAACATAAAAAGAATCATATTGCAAATTAGACCTTTCTTTCCTTATGTGAAGAAAAATAAACTTCACGATGCAAGCTATCACTGAATTTTGGAAATTGGAATAACTTAATTCTTTCAAATATCAATGTGCTAACTACATTTCCAAAATATCCATAAAATCAAAAGAAGAGCTATTGTAATTACTTCGAATAGACAGCACCACAAGCAGTCCCAGCGAAATGCATTTATCAAGACTGAACTAGGAACTTGCCAGTATTTACCAGCAAGTTTCCCAGTTAGCAAGAAGCCAGGAAAACGTCTACTCCTCCTGCTATGGTCTAAATGTTTCCATCCCCCCAAATGTACTGCTGACCCTTGGGCAACATAGGGTTTATGCACACTAACTTCCAAACACACAGTCAAAAGTGAACATAAAACTTCTGACTTCCCCAAAGCTTAACTAACAGCCTACTGTTTACCAGATGCCTTACTGATAACATAAACAGTCAACTAACACATATTTTGTATGTTATATGTATTGTATACTGTATTCTTATCATAAAGTAAGCTAGAGAAAAAAAATATTTAAAAATCATAAGGAAGATAAAATACATTTATAGTATTTACTGAAAATAAAATCCTCATACAAGTAAACCCACACAGTGAGAGCCCGTGTTGTTCAAGGGTCAACTGTGTCGATACCCTAATGCCTGGTGTGATGGTGTTAGGAGGTGGAGCCTTTGGGAGTTTACAGGTCATGACGGTGGAGCTTTCCTGAATGAGATTACTGCTTTTATAAAAGAGACTCCACAGAGCTCCCCAGTCCCTTCTAACATGTGAGGGCACAACTACAAGTCCACAATCCACAACCTGAAGAACAACCTTCAACAAAATTTGACCATGCTAACTAGCAGCACCCTGATCTTGGGCTTCTGGCCCCCAGAACTATGAGAAATAAATGTGTATTATTTATAAACCACCTAGTCTATGGCATTTTACCACAGCAGCCTGAGAGGACTAAGATACCTTACCTTAACATACCCAAATAGAACTCAAGTTTACAAAGAAACAAAAGTTAAACAAGACCACAAAAAGATTTTCTCTGGAGACATACAAAAATATTTGCTGAGTGCAGTTTTCTGACACAGTGTAGTTGCTGAAAAGTCATTCTAAAATTAAAGCAATGTCTACACAAACAAAACAAGAAGGTTTGGATACTTCAGCTTAGCAAACAGTTGATTTAGGACCAGTGCAAACCCTGAACGATTTTTCTGAAAGGCTTTGTTTACATGAATAAAAATTAATTGTTTTTAATAAGCAAGAAAGATCTCATTAATCAAATTACTTTTCTTCTTCTATATAAATGCTGAATTGCATTTTATGACCTTATTAACAAGGGCAAGCCACAAATTTAGAGTATTATTTTAAACATCTGTTTGTGATTTAGTGCTATGAAATTGAAGCATTTTGCAATAAAAACCTTATTTCAAATGGTAGGTAGGGTTTTATTTTGTTTTTTGACTTTATATCAGACAGTAATGCACATGTAATACTTTCTTACTTAGTAAGAAAGTCCCTGAAAGATATATTTAGTTTTCCAATACAGAGTCATAAAGTAAATGTCATTAGGCAATTAAAACTTTTAAAAACACCAACTCTTCAACTGAGAGGATAAATCTGTAGGTCAGTGGATACCAACTTGTTTTTAGGCCATGAAATCATTTCGTGGACCACAGCAATTTTTTTTTTAATGGAAACAAAAAAGAAAACATCAAAACAACAGAGTGCATCTGAAGTAGGAAGATAAGTTTTATTTCATAAAATTTTGTTTTGGTATGTCTTGGGTGTGAAAGAAACCATTTTCAGACTGTGTTTTGATCAAAATCATTTGACCCTAGATGACATTACGTTATATGAAAAAAGCCAGATACAGAAAGACAAAAACTCTTGTGATCATATTTATATGCAGACTCTGAAGAAGTCAAATACATAGAATCAAAGAGTAGAAGGAGTGGGGGTAGGGGTGGGGGTAGGGGAAATGGGGAGATGCTGATCAAAGGGCACTTTCAGTCAGGAGAAGAAAAAGTTCTGAGGATGCTAACATACAATATGGTGATCATAGTTAATAATGCTGTATTGTATACTTGCAATTTGCTAAGAGAGAAGATCTTAAGTGTCCTCCTCCCTGCCCCACACAAGTAACTAGTGAGGTGATAAGTGTGTTAATTAACTTGATTGTGGTAATTATTTCACAATATTTATGTAAACTAAATCGCCATGCAGTAAGTCTAAAAAAATCATATTGTACAACCTAAATATATATATTTTAATTTGTCAATAATACCTCAAAAAAGCTGGAAAAGCAACTTAAAAACTCCCAAATCATTTTAAAAGCACAGTTCTAGGTTCACCTTCCCTAGGGTTCTGAATATAAAAGTAGAAATAAAAATTATCCTCACAATGAACAGATGTTATCCATTCAACCTTTCTTGTACCTGTTTTTTCCTTTTACCACTTATTCCACATTAAAGGTAATGCATAAATATGTATTCACCAGTCAGTAATGGTTGTTCTACACAGAAATAAATATAGTCACATGTTTTATACAAGTGTTGCAACTTGGAAAATATTTTCACGGAAAGATAACCCACTTTGTAAATTCAAGGTTACTTGGAGTTTGAATTTTACAAGTTGAGTCCACTGTCAGTAATTAATGAGATTCTTGAAAATTAATCACAACTCGGAGGGAAACATACAAAAAGACAGTGAACAATATATTGAATATTCTGAAATTTACAGGATTTATTTTGAATTCATCACCAAATAACAATGATGTCCAAGACAGACTAAAAAGGCTTTTGAGCTACCAGAATTATGTTCATCCTGGACCACAGAATTAACTAAAAATAAAACCAAGTTACAAGTATATATTAATAGACAGTATATGAGTATCACCATATTGACATCTCAATGCACTACTTCAGAATTAGTGTGTGTGTGTGTGTGTGTGTGTGTGTGTTTGTGTGTGTGTGTCTGTGTGCACGCTCATGCGCTTGTGTGTGTAGACACACCAAAATCTTGTTAGTGGGCGTTTTCCTCTTCTAGATTTTCCTTGTATCTTTGACATGTTAGTAAACAAGCTATTTCAAAAAAAGAAGGACTGACATTCTTCAAGTTCATACTGCTGATAAGAATAGAGTAGACATAATATAGAACTATCTCCCTCTGTTAAAGCAAACATTAGTGCCTGGGTTAACTTATCTTCCTAAATTAATTATTTTCTCAGTGTTGCTACTTACACTGTTACTTATACATTTAACTGAATTTAGTATAAGGCTTTTTAAAATATGAATAAAAATTGTCTTCTATGGACTCTATTTGTAGAAAAAATGAATATAGTAGTTGCATATTGGATTCCTTTGTTCTTTCCTTATTTTTTTAATAAACAGTTTAAGTGAGTACATTATACAACTTTTTTGAATACATGTGTATTGATTTACTTATTAAAATTTCTCAAACTTGAGCAATGATATCTGATAGTATCTCAGTTTCTACTACAAGTGTAGGAAAAAAGAAAATATTCAAAACATTAAGGTATTTTCAATTAATATATGAGTGAGAATAAAGAAATATTTAGATTTCATATCAGGTTTCCTTTATTTGCACAGATTCTTTGTTAAATTGACACAAATAACTAAAGTCTAATTTTATTATATTTAAGCAGATCTATTAAAATATATTAGTTGTTAAATATTAGATTCCTTTTTTCTTTATTTTTTAATAAACGTTTTAAATTAGATGAGAGTATCCTGGAGTCCTATATTAGACTACATGAAATTAATAAATGTTTATTGATCACTATGTTTAAGATCCTATTCTTTCCATTATAATGGTTCCAGGAAGTTGGTTTGTTAAAAGAATGCCAGGGGGGAGGCCTTGCTACTTTCATTTTTATGTATTTAGTCATCAGAAAAGAATCATTAATCATAACAGAATTTAGTGAGGAGTTTTTCAACTGTGGTAAATATTTACATGTGTATTTTTTTATGTGTTATTCTGATCTCTCCAGATATTTTCTATTTGCCCTAAATTTCCTCAAGTGAATTTACATTGGAATTAGTGATAAAATATGGTTGATCAAACATGTTGATTCTGAACATTCTGAGAAAAAGCAAAACTAAAAAATCATAAACAGAAAAAGTAAATAAGAAGTTCTCAATAGCTTTTGATATCAGAAACACCTCTGCCAGAATGGTTACTATCTCTTCCTTGAATCCCTTTCAGGAAAAGTTCACACAGCCAGACCACACAGAAACACAAAGCCTATTTTACAAAAAGACACATAACCTTCAGCAAGAAATATTCTCTTAGTGAACACTATTTCAAAGGGCCATAGTGTTGAACTTGACAAACATTCCCAGAGCTTCTCTTCTGTTATAGGTGCTGTTTTATATCCTAGAGATAGAATAGGCATGGCCTCTGCCTTCAAAGAACTGACAGCAAGCACAGAGGAGGAATGGGATGGACATGAATGACAGAACATGATAGAAACTGTGCTGGAGGTTTGCATATGGCATCACGAGTGAACTGGGAATGTTTAGATATCAGAGCCGGCAGTCACACAATCCAGAACCCTGTCATGAACTTCCTCTCTCAGTATTCTGTACATCTGAACAAGGGGCTCAGCAAATATTCGTATTCTCTCTGTCTTCTAAGCAGTCCTTCACAAAATAAAACCAACTACTGCAAGGAACGTCTAGAGAAATTTGGTAAAAATTTTACTATTTATTTGTCCCATATCATGCCCCATTTTTCTTTACTTAGAGCATCTCGTTTTGCAAGTTCAGCTTTCTTTGTACCATATTACTCAAAGAATATTCCATAACTGCTAAACTTGTCAAATAACAATATTACCTAAGTAGCTCAATTTATCTACCATTGATGTCAAGTTTAAGAATTACCTTACTTAGCCAAGTTGATCTTCCTTCAGTTCATACATACGTCTTGTACTTACCCTTGTTTGTCTGTATTTTTATTCTGTGACAATTTGCATAAGTTTAGCAAGATCACTTTAAAGTATTACTTAGGCAGTTGAATATGCCTTTAAACCCTTAACCAAATTAATACAATCCCATTACTAATAGTAAAAGATATTTGAATGTCCATGAAGTCAAAAAATACCAGATACTATCAGGTTAGCAAAATAAACACTCTTTGTTTTTAAACATAAAATATTCACCTAGAGAACTATAAATTTCTCTATTAAAAATGAACTAGCACTTATATAAAATAGGAGATTTGGGTGCTCTAAGACAGTCTCAACCAAATTTCCTTCTTGCCCTCTCTAAAACCTCTCAGCAAGGCTCCAAGTTTCCATTATCAATTAGCACTCAGGGCAACCAAGAGATAATCCCCAAAGTCTGAATTTAAACATAACTACCAGCATGTAACACCAACAAAGCAAAATAAACAACCATGTGGAACTCACATTAGCAGCTTCAGGAGCAAACATCAAATAGATTTCACTGACCTGAGGAAATATCTATTTGGCTCATCTTGGTCTGCGTGATGTTGATATGAACAGCGACTTTGCTTTCAGTAAGGTCAATCTCCACGTTGCCCAAATTATCTGCAAAGTGACTGAAGAGCAGGAGGCCACTGGGGTTCCAAGTTCTGAACTGAAAACTGACTGAAAAGAGGTCTTGGTCAAGCCGTCCAGGCACCTCCAGGTAACTGGTAGCATTGAAAAAGACAGGCACTGTGTAGGGCTCCACACATGAGAAACTCAAATTTCCCTGTGAAACAGAAGGGCACTGTCTGAGGAACGTGCAGAATAAAAATCAGCATCCATGTAAGATAGTAGACAAAGCTGCAGTTCGACAAATTTCAAAACATAGCTTTAGCCTGTGCCAAACTCTCACACGCAGCAGTGTGACATGGATTCAATAGTTGGATACTGAATGAATCTATTTGGTGTGTGTACCTATCGAAAGAAGTTGGCCATCAAGCTGAGGAATGTAACAGGCACTGTTCATCATGGAATTGACTGCCTGAAAGCCTGATGTCATGGGCTGATCCAAGGATGGGCTGTGTATCTCTTTAAGTTTGAGTGTGGACCACTGGACCACTGAACAGCTACTATTCCCCAGGGATGATGCATCAGCCAGGGAGGAGATGACACTGCCTTCTTCTGGATGGCTTATTCCAATGTTCATTAATATATTAATCTGGTCTCAGTGAGAACTATGGCCATTTGGTTGCAATTTATTAAATTGGTATTATGGGACAAATAATATTGGGTTTTATCACCATACCTAATATATATATAATTTGGCATCAGCATAATTGTGATTATATCAGATTATTATATTATTCAACTCAAAATTCCATTTAAATTCCTGTGAACTGTGCTTAAATCAAAATGCGCTAAAGATTATGAAACAGTGACATAAATGTACAAAATGTAAACAAAATTTGCAAAACTACTCCTTCCCTTTCATACTCCATTCAGATACAATGAGTTTTATATTCCAGGGTCTAAGTACTTTCTTTTTAAAGATCTGAAAATTCACACTTGCTTCCAAACCACCATTTTATTTTGAGAATTATAATTTTATAATATTTCAACGGGCCCTTCAATTTTTTTTTCTTTTTTTACATTACACCACTTATCTATCCCTGGATGCATAGTTTTTCCATTTCAGCACATTAACCATTAAATTTAAGGCAGGCTCTCTCTGAATTAATATTCAAATTAAATTTTTACTGTATCCTCACAGATGATTATTTTTAAATGCTTACTTTCACTGATGAAACATCTGCCTATCCATAATAACTGGGATGTTGTAACTGACCACACATTTGTGTTGGGGGGATTGTCTCCTGGAAAAATTAAAGGTCCTTCCCAAGTCATGGTGTTGATTCTGGAGTCAGTGTATAACGAGGGAATGGATGTGTGCATGGAGAGGACTACAAAATGAGAGCTGAGCAGATTTCACTGAAATATGAGGACCTGACATCTTTGAAAACAAATTTTCTACATATTTGCCTTTGAAGAGCTACTTGATAAACATCCTGTTTGGGTCTATTCTGCCTAACATTTTAATCTGTATATGTATATTTATTTAAAAGTATATTCTATGTCTGCTCATTTTATTTTAAGAAATATAGTAGTTTATGCTTTACTCAATACATTGCTGTTCAAGTAAAACAGCACTGATTATAGATGCAATGTTCTGAGATAGATCTAGTAGTTTAGTCTGGTTGACATATTCTCAAGGAGTTTCAAAGATTGTATTTCAAGCCACTTGTTCAGATTAGGAAAGTAATTCAGATGACTGCAATACATTTCACATTAAAGTTGATTTTGGAATGAATTTCCATAGTACAATTCTTTATAGTTTTGGTTACCTAATGGACACATCTCAGAACCAACTGGGAGATTTGGGCAGAAATATCACAGTACCTCTTCTTAAAGTTGCAAATAATGGAAAGATCATTATGATTATTTGGATTCTGTATCTTTCTATTTTAAAGCAACAATTTCTGAGAGAACAGAAGGACCCCAGTGCCATTTTATACAGTGCTCAAAATAGCATATGTATTAATACTGCTCTAGATAAGAAGTAACACAGTATGGAAGGAGACCATGACCTTGGGGGTCTGTTTACCATTCATATTCAGTTACCCTGCAAAGTTATTTCTCCTGGTTAAATCTCAGTTTTCCCATCTATGAAATGTAACATGCCTAGCATGGTGCCTATTGCCTATAAATGGAGCTATCACTATTTTTCTCCCTAGTTAATATGCTCTATGAAATAATTTCATTAAAGTTAAATTTTTAGCTCAGTATAAATCCATTATAATTTTTAGAAAAATATTAAATAAAAAATTTACATTAAGTTGTTTTGCAGTCTCTTATGGCCAACCTGAATGAATTCTGTTTATTTATAGGGGATTTCCATTTGTCCACTCATTTTATGAAAACTCTAGGCTCAAATAAATGTGGGGCAATGAGACCATGAGAGCTCATTCAGAGCACAATACCTGCACTCATGATATTACCTACTTCCTGTGGCTCTCAAATGTATGGATCTGGAATCCCAGACTCTCTCAACTTTCTGGGCTGAAGTAGAGCCTGTTTTTCTTGCAGAATGATGGGGAATGCACACACTAGATTTTTAAGTTGATACCTTTTCGTGATCCTAAGCAATGTCATAGAGAGGCAGGTGTGCTAGAGCAATCTCTGAGTTTTTACTCTCCTCCTTGAAACAGTTAAACCTGGAAATGCCCATGCCAGAGCCAGAAGACCACGGTGAGCTTCTGTCACAGCTTTCACCATCCAGTGGTAATCAATCATTATTTAATGGCATAATGTTTAGTATGTTTATAGAGCCTTGAAAAAAAGTGCATTTATGAATATACTTGGATTAATTATCTTTGGAAATATGAAAGTGAATATAATAAAGTTTCTGGTTTTCACACTTTTAAAATATGGAATTAAGTCATAAACAAGAATTAGAGAGCCATAAATGATGAGACATTTAGAAACGTGATGCTGCCAATTTAAGGGCTGCAGAACTGCTGGGGTGAAGCCCATCTCATGGGGAGCCCAGATACACCGGTGCTAAAGTTCTGTGCTTCATCTGAATAAAACTCAATGCCAGTTTCAGGTTAACTGAACTCAAAAAGCAGTGTCTATTCTCAGAGTCTATCCGGTATCTACGCATTTAGTAACTCTAAAGTCAGTTTTACACTGTCGAGCTCAACACAAGCATAATGAAAAATGCTATGATGTTGTTGTTCAATAGCCCATAGAAAACACAAATTCTTTGATCTTTCTAGGAACCAACATTTGGGGGCTGACAAATCTTACCACATTTGAGGGCTCTAGTTTCTTCCTTCTTGCAAGATCAGTTATGTTGTTGCCATTGTAGTTAATGCTTTCCATGCAGCCTTTGAAATTCTTTCTAGTGCTGGAACTTGGCTTACCAGAGAAAGGTATGCCTCCAAAGGTTATCTTTAAGAAAAAAAGATAAAATATGCACACTCAAACTGTATTCGACTTAAAAAAAATAACAGCATTCACAATAAATTAGACAAAACTAATAATACAGCCAAAGTCAGTTATCTTTACTTTGACCAATATACACAGATATTTTTGTCTCCAAAATCTGTTGCATATTAAATTATGTTGCTATTAAAGTGCATAATAGTATCATTAATTTTAACAATTAGATTATAACCTGAACAAGAAAATAGCAACAATTCCTTGCATTTTTGCTATCTGAAAGGCATTTTATAAATTCTCTGAGATGTTTTAAAAGATTTTTATACAGAAAACAGTTTATTAATATTAAAAATACATTTTTAGGTTTATCATTCAAAGACATACTATCAATAAATGCTTTTAGTCATCATGAGATAACCAGCACTAATAAATAAGTTGATAAAACTGTAGCCAAAAGCAAGGAATATTGTATTTACTCCACTTAGACTTACTGTAGTAAAAAATTTATTAGGCTTATGGTAAATACAGAAATTCACTTAAAAAGTCACATTGCTATATTGCTTAGGGACATCTGAGAACTTGGGGACTATAATTTGAGAAATATAGGCTTAAAGATATTATAGGTCTTCTAAATCCTAAGGAATAAGGTTAATACTCCTTCCTGCACTTCTCTATTATCACCTATAAAAAGAAAGTATGTATTTTTCTATAAATCTTTAATAAAATTATAATACTGTAATATTTTCAAACAATACAAAATTATGTTTATTTATGCATTGCCAATGACAGCTACTGCTAATAATAAATTAGTAGTAAATGAATCTACTAATAATCATAGCTGTACTATCAAGATATATAATCTATATGTTATATGTTTTAATTATCAATGTTATAATGATTAATTTTTCTTACAAAATTTTGAAAATGAAGCAATAGTTAAGATAGTTTTAAATGTCAAGATTTTATATTTAAAATATAAGACAAAGGTCTTTGAGTTCTAAAAGGCCATTAGAAAGTTATTTTCTGTTATTTAGTGTCATGGCATTTTAAATCCTTAATTAGTTTTAGGGGAAAAAGCACTAACTAACACTGGTTTATAAGACAAAACAGAAAAAAAAAGATTTCACTTAAAATAAAAAAAAATAATAGTTAGATTTATATCATTTACCATAAAGTGTACATTTAGGAACAAAAGAGAAAAACTGAAGACATATAAAGAATTAGGAAACCACAAAAGAAATACTAGAGAGTAATCAAATGATGGAAATATTAAAAATATATTTTTAAGTGGCACTGAACTGGACTTATTAGGTAGACAGATATAGGTTACCTAATACCGAGAATAAGAATTATTGCTACTTAAGCAGAGTGTTGTTTCCTATCCATCATTTATTTATCCATTTCTTCCCAGTTGATAGTAATATGACTGTCCATGTTTAATGATGTGCACCATCATATTTTGATGATATTACTAAATACTATTTTAAGTGCTGTTTTATTCCTTTTCTGTGTGCAGAGTTTCTTTATTTAGGGACTTTTATTTTCCTTTAGGAGGGTGATTGAAACACTTCTTGTGTCCCTCTGCTTTCAGTAACCCATGGCACATGTCCTACCTTATGGAAGGTGCCCTGGTGAAGCATCACAGGCTCAATTAACCAGATTCCTTAAATTAAGAGATGTGGGTTCAAATCCCAGTTCCCAATGTAACTAATCATATGATGTTAGGTGGTCTTTCTGGTTACATATTCTCATTAGTAAAATAAAAAGGCTGGACCACAAAATAACTTCTAATATTATAATAATTATTCTGATAATAAAAGCATATTGCAGTTGCTAGATTAATAATCAGATATTCATGATGCATATGATCGACTTATTAATGTAACTGTCATTCAAGGACAACCTTGATTCTGAAATATAACTGCATTAACCATTTCGTTAGCTACCAAGAGTTTACAGAGTTTGGCAAAGACTACTAGATACCTGTAGTAGTCTTCCTACCTTCCTTAGGGGGAAAAACTGCTTTCAACTGTATACATATATTGGTTGCTCCACAACCAATATATGGCATTTACTAACCTCTCTGAAGAAAGTTTTGGTCTCATTAGATTTAAATGAAAGAGCTGTGTGTGACTCCAAAAAAATATACAATTAAAGGGCGGGGAGAGGTCAACCTCTTTCACTCTCTCTTCCTTCCCACTAACTGCAATACAAAGTGGAATGAGAGTAGCCATCTTAACATAATCTGCAGTGGAAATGGAGTAGCAGCAAGAGAAAAGCAGACCAGGATCTTGATGACCATGATGCTGTGATTCGAGTGCAGAGCTACCTGTCTAGGGGTTCTTTTTATATGAAAGAGAATAAACATGGGCTTGTTAAATGCAGTCTTATTAACTGCAACTGATACACACACATATGTATAGTAACTTCTATCACTTCCTGTTGCCTCCTTACATAACCCTATAAGAAATGTGCTATTATATTCATTTTAAAGAAGGGGCATATGATTTGTCCACTGTCACACAACCAGTAAGGGGCAAAAAGGAACTCGAACCCAGGTTTTTCACTCCAGTTTGAGGTGATGCAGTTGATTCTCTCCAAAATCTTAACCAGTTTCTCTCTACAACCCAAGCCAGGTCCTACAGTGGACAAAGGGGTCCATTCCTTCAGTTTCTGAGCTGAACTGTATGTATAGCAAAGGCAAGGGCATACTATCCAAAGTGAATGTGCCCTGGAATTTAGATGAAGAAAAGAGAGAAGTCCCACCAAACAATAGTCTGCTGTTCTGCCCTATAATTTCATTGACTAAGAAACAAAAGAATGAAGCCAAGTACACCCTTCTATCACTGCACCCTTCTCTGGTCATCACGTAGCCAGCCTGATGGCAAATGGTGATTGGCTCTCTCTGGAGTGAGGTGAACTGGTAAACCCAAGCCCTTCTTCCACAAAACATTCTCACATCAGTTAGGTCAAAGGAGCAAACTTGTTTCTGCTGTTTCTTTCTTTCATGATATACATCTGTAGAAATGGTAATAGGTGTTCTTTATTTACTGCCAGCAGTGGTGTGCAGAACCCTGGTCATACTGGCTCATGATAGATGATTGTTAAACAGAGCTATAGTTAAAAATCAAATTATATAAGCTTTAAATTAACCAATTTTATTAAACAAAAAATTAATAACTACTCAGAACTCATCTCTACATTTTACTATCTTGTATGCTCTTAAAGTTATTTATAGTTATTATGTCCCTATGATAGAAATACTGTATATTGGTGTGGTGTAATAAATATATTTGGTCTTTGTCCCCAGTTTCTGGCACAGAGCTCCTAAAATCCTTGGATTTCCTGAGTGATAGGAGCATCTTTTGTTATTCATAACTAGCTCCTTTTACAGTTTGTGTGTATTTACTCTGTGAATGAATCAAAGAGATAAGTGCAAAAACAGTGAGAGACTCTAGCAGAGTCTCTAACTTACTTTAAACAAATAAGCAAAGTGAGGCCCTTTGTATGAAGATAAACACGTATGTACATAAAGGTAGCCCAACCTCTTTCATTGGGGTTCATGCCAATAACTGCAGTATCTTGGAGGAAAATAATATAGTAATCAGTAGTAAAGAGAAATAAGAAATAAAGAGAAATAAAATAGAGAAATAAGTTGATTCTTTCTCAATGATTTTAAATTTCTTCCTAGTGTGTTTCTCTAACAGAAATGTCCCAGGCAGCGTGGTCTACAGATGAGGTTCTCAAACATGGTACTGTATATAGATGGGCTTTGAAGTGTCCCTGAACTGCTGACCCTGTACGGAAAGTGTTCTATGTGCATGAATATTCACAGACATCTCATCACAAACTCAGTGGGGCCCATGACCCTACTTTTTCAATTCTATTTTTTGAAAACTGGAATTGTGTTTGCCCACTGTTAATGTTCGAGGATTTCTCAACTCTTCTGTGATACTTCAAAGTTTATTAATGTAGAATGAATAATTCATCTTTAAGTTCTCTCATAAAGTGAGAAATAAGTCACATAAGCCAAGCATTATATTAATTTAGAGAAGACAGAAATTTCTGGGATTTTCACATTCTTTCCTTTCCGACAATCATTTTTGCTTAAGATAAATCTTTTTTAAAGGGGTCATTTTTTCCTGAGAACAAATTTTTTAATGTTAATAAAGTATCTATACTAGCATTTATACAGTATATTCTATTCTAAATTCCTATTTAGGGCAAATAAAAACCACAATGAGATACCATCTCACACCTGTTAGAATTGCTATAATCAACAGGACAAGTAATAACAAATGTTGGAGAAGATGTGGAGAAGTAGAAACCCTCATACACGCTGGTGGAACTGCAAATTGGTACAGCTACTAGGAAAAATAGTATGGATGTTCCTCATAAACTAAGAATTGATCTACCATATGACCCAGCAATCCCTCTACTGGGTATTTACCCAAAATACTTTAAAACTAATATTCAAAAAGATATTTTTACACCGATGTTCATAGCAGCATAATTCATGGTGGCAAGAACATGGAAGCAACCAAAGTGTCCTATGATAGATGACTGGCTAAAGAAGCTGTAGTACATAATTACAACGAAATATTATTACTCAGCCATAAGAAGAGATGAAATACTGCCATTTCCAACACCATGGATTGACCTTGAAATAATCACACTAAGCGAAATTAGCCAGACAGAAAAGGTAGAAAATCACTTGATATCCCATATGTGAGATATAAACCTAAAAGCAACAAATGAACAGGACCAACAGAGACTCATGGACATGGACAATGAACTAGTGGTTACCAGAAGAGAGGGAGGAGGAAGAAAATTAAAAAATAAAATGTTAAAAAAATTCCTATTAAGGAATATATGTAATATATACCTATTACAGAAAATTTAGAAACTATTTAAACATATATATAAAATAGAAAACAGTCATAAATCCCTTTTCACTTATGATTTTATAATGAGTATATTCCACATTCCTAAAAAGCATATATGTGTGTGTGTGTGTATCTATCTATCTATCTATCTATCTATCTATCTATCTATATATATATATATATATGTATGTATGTGTGTGTGTATGTGTGTGTATATATATATATGTACAGATAGATATAGATATCGATAATATATATGTATGTATATGTATACATATCAACAATTTCAATACTGGGAGCCAAGGAACACTGAGGTGGCACAAAAAACTCAAAAAGGTGCCACAGTATACTTTTACATTTTAAAAAGGAACACAGTAATTCTTGGTACCTTTTGGACATTGTGTTAAACACTAGCTTGAGTTAGTTCACCATTCCAAGATCCTGCTCTATTGCTTTTGATGATGTCCTGTCTTTGTGAATTTGGGAAAAACAGTGTCACATGAAAATAAATTGGAATAGAAAATGAGGATAGCAGTGTCAGATCTGATCCCAACATCTGAGAAGTTGTTCAATGGAGGTGAACACATCCATTATTAAATAACTATTGTTATTTTAAGAATATAATCAAACTATTTCTTCTTTTATGTGTATTTTTTTCAAATGGCTACCTAGTTGTCATGGCATAAACATTTATTAAGTTGAGTTGGTTCTAATTATTACAGAATGGTCTAGGACAGCTGTGGAAAATTAATAATACATCAAGGGTTCCATGAATTAAGAAAGTTTGGAAACCTCTGGCTAAGTAATATATTTCTTCCTGTTATTTTACTGCTATGCTTTTCTTGTTAAGTTATCCCTTCTCTTAGTACATATTATGCTGTGATAAATATCTTCTCAAAGAACTCTTATTCCTAAATATGATTAACATTTTTGATGGACATTTTTAGATTAAAGTGCTCTCCATATAATTTATTAAAAACCTGATATGCCTCCCAGTATATCATGAGAATATATAGTTTTTGCTGAACCAATATGATCATTGATAATTTTTAAATCTTTGATTGCCTAGAAGGTAAAAAATGTCCATTTAAAGAAAATTTCTTTAAAATATTCTAGATTTTACTTTATCTCTTTTATGACGATTATATCTGAAAAAATAGAACCTGGCAAAAGAATCATCTTTGGTCATAAATTTATAAATGGCTTAATATAAATGAGAACTCAAGCTTTCTAATTCAGTATTATGTAATAAATATAAGGCAACTCTATGTATATACACTGTACATTATCAAGAACAGGTAGTTAATATTAAAACTAATTACCAACAGAAAGATTACATCTTAAATTTATTCTGGACTTGTTAAATGGTCCTGATAACATAATAAATGGTCCCTTTCTTCAAACTGTTATTTTGTTACTAAGATCTTTAAAATATTTCAAAAAATTATTATTAAAAATTTAGAAATGAATAAAATGACATCTTAATAAATTTGGTTTTGAAGTTGTGAGTTAATTTTTCCTTGGAGAACAGAAGGAAAATGGGGTAGGAAGGCACATAATGAACAGCAATACGAGCAGGAGACCCAGGCAGCCACTCAGTCTCCATGCTTGTCGCAGTTCACACGTCCCAGGCTCACCTCATAGTCCAGGTCCAGGTAGTCGAACTCGCCGTTGGTGCGGAAGAGCTGCGTGCTCCTGTCCAGCGTGAGGTTGATGCTCCGGCCCTGGCGCTCGATGACCACGGAGTGCCAGTGGTGGTCATCCAGTAGACTCCCCATCATCACAGACGTGTGGCCATATATGGGGCCAAGCTGGTTGCTTCCTGAGTCACAGAAGAGGAAAAGAAACAAGCTATGACACCGCAGCTGTGTACTAAGCCTTTTATTTTATTTAGCACTACATGTTGACGCTCTGTCTCCTGAAGTTGGAATGGGAAATCCAGTGTGTAACTACCCTTAAAAAGTCTTATGTCAAAGGACATAAAAGCTACTCAAGATGAAAACAGTCTGCTCCCTTAAAAATAATGAGCTAATAAAAAATTGGTAGGTTACTTGTAAAGTCAGTGCCCCCTGGACTCTGGGTTCTGATGCCGGCTCCACCATCACTTGCTCTGTGATCCTAAGTATGTTGACAACTTCTCTGGGCCTCTGTTTCTTCATGTGCAAAAAGGGGTGGGAGGATAATACCTGCTTTATTAGGTTGCCATGGGAATAATGGCACAGTAAAGGCAAAAAATTTAGAATTTAATACACCTTCAGGCATATAGTGAACATTCATTGAATAGTACCTGTTAACAATCTTTGATTGTTGTTGGTGTTATTATTTTTTGGTCAAGAAAACAACGCATGACAATTTTTAGTTATCTCCGACTCCAAATGCCATAATTTTAAGCACAGTGTAATATTTAATGGTATGACAAATTTACCCAAGTTCTACTTTATAAACCTGCAAAAGTATACATGTAGCATTAATCTAGTTCTGAAATGAGTTCTCCATAGCAATAAGACTATAAATAAGAGTAAAAGCCTGTGAGAATCCAAAATGTTTACTAAGGTCATCTCTGGGTGCTGTTTATATATTGTATATCATTTTGTATTTTGTCTAATGAAGAATTGCTTTTCATAGTCAGGCAAAAATAAATGCTATAAAAATATATAATTTCAGCATAAATAAGAAAACCATATGACTGAGTAAACAATTAAATTATTTCCTTTTTTCCCCACATTTAAGATGTTAATGATGCTTATACCTGACATTTTTTATGGGTTTCCTAGATCAAATTTTCTTTCCGTTTGTTGATAAAATCAAGTGTGGATGTGTGATCATAACTGTGTATGTATGGGGCGGGGGAGAGAAAGAGTAAATCTAAGTGAGTGAAAGGCTACATTTAATTTTATTTAAATATTCAGACTAGAAGACTAGGCACAGCTACATATGCCTGATATTTAGGTAATGGCATGAAAGAATGACAGTGAATGAGTGACCATTTCCATGGCTGTCATAAGTGCTAGTCAGTCGATAAAACTCTGTAAGAAAGGTACTTTACAGTGAAATGGTAATGATTTTTTGTGAGGTCATACTATCATTTACTTGTTTCAGAATAGTAATGTAATAGTACACATTTGTAAACCAATGTGACTTTTGAAAGCCTACTGTCTGTTTCACTTTTCAAAAAAAAGAACAAGGTTTGAAAAACTAAACTTTTTAAGATATAATCCAATTGCTCTGAGTGTATATGTGCATGTGTGTGTTTGTGTATTTTTATAAAGAATTTACATTTTGTTTTCTGGTTTACCTCTCTGCCTCCTTCTTACCTCCTATTGAACCTAGTTTTAAAAATTATTTAGGGCTCTTTTCCTCCCTAGTAACAAATATGTGTTCAATATTGAGTAGAGAATATTATAAAGAATTAATATATAAAAATTAACCACTCGTCCCCACCATTAAAAACTGTGGTCTATTTCCTTGAAGATGTTTTTTTCATATTACATATATATTATTCCACTGAGAGTAAATCAACAATACCTTCTATGTTGCCAAATAGTAACCTGTCTTTCTGGTTTTCTTATGTGACATTCTACATGAATTCAAAACAGCAGATACCTCTTTTGTTTCCCTTCTCCCTGTGATATCATATATTCATTCTTCCTCCTTTTTGCTATCCACTTCTCAGTCTCCAATTAGCACCTTCTCCTGTCAATCTCATAACATGCAACTCCCTTAGTGAAATCTCAACTTTGATGCCTAATGGCAATTAAAATGCACCCTATCCAAACAGATCTCTATATTTCCTCTACTGGAGGAAATTAACATCCTGTATTAGAAGAAACTCTGTAGAAAAACTGGTTTTCTCTATTTTTGAAAATGACACTAATGTCCATTGGAACTGAAGTCATACCCCATAAATTATCCTTTATTCTCTTCCCTTCTCACTAAATATCCCATTAGTTCCCACTAAAATCATCTCCAAACTGGACCTATTTCTCAGCATCTCCACTGGCAGCCACCTTCTGCAGTCCAGTCCCAGCTCTCACTTGCACTATGCAGAAGTCTACCTTTGATAACTTTTGGATTTCATCTGCTCTCCACTTACTCACGGCATCTATCCATTCCTGCTTCCTTCCTGCTCCTTAAACATGCCAGGGCTTTGTCTGCAGTGATTTCTTCCTTTGAAATGATCTCCTTCCTAATATTTTCATGGTTAGTTTTTGTCATCACTCAGATCTCAGCTTGGACTTTCCTCAGTACATATTCTAATGTTGACCCCTCTTGCATCTGCACTATTGTATTAGCCCATTTAACTGATTTCATCCAAATCTGACCCTTGAACAACATGAGTTTGACCTGTGTGGGTCCATTTATAATAATGCAGTTTTATTTTTCCAATAAATGCAGCCAGTTGTTCATACCTGCAGACTCAACCAAACATGGATGAAAAACAAATTTTTGCATTCCCTATCTAGGATTCCCAACCTTGGATCAAAAACAGTATTTTTGATTCATGCTTGATTAAAACCACAGATGTAAAGAGCCAAAGGCAGAGTCAAGTTATACGTGGGTTTCTGACTGTGGAAGCAGGGGTGGGCACCCCTCACTGTCATGCTGTTTTCAATGGTCACCTGTACTTATTATTTGAGTCATTCTTTTGATTCAGTTGTTTTAAAATAATAACAGATAATATAATGTCTGATTCTTCCACTTGGTCATAAATTTCGTGAACTCAAGGACTTTATGTTTTCACTGTTATATCCTAGATGCTAGTATACACCTTTCACAGTACAGGTGTTTAATAAAAACTTTTTGGATGAATAAGTATATCAATATATACCAACCACTATGGATTAAAAATAAATTGATAACAATGTAAATGTTTTTACAATTTACATTTTAAGAATTAAACACTAATTTCACTAATGGGAATATTAATAAATAGAAGAACGATGTCAAAAGTCAGAAATACCTAGGTTTAAACTGAAGACCAGCTTGGCTTTTTTTAGTTCCAAAGTAATGTAATCCCCCTGCTGTCCTTCGCCGTGCAAGATCACGCCTTCACTTTCAGTGGTTTTAAATTTCAAGGCAATGACATCTTTCAGTGTTTTCATCTTCTTGTTTCTGAATCTATATGGTAACACAACATGGCCATCAAAGTTGATAACATCAGCCCCTAAAACAAGAAATAAATAACATTATAGTTCAGTTATTTCATGTTTTCATCCAGTGTGAACTATATCAACTTCTGACTGGTATTTCCCCAGAATAAATGAGAGATAAGTATTTCTTTCTGAGAAATCTGGAGTCTTGGGTTCTTGTTCTATTTCTTTTCTTGGTTTATAGTTTTTCCTAAAGAGAACTGTGTGCAGAGTAATCATAAAAACTGGTCATTGAAACCTCTAACAATATAAAATCTTACTTCAATTATAATACTAACAACATGAATTCCATCAATAATTTATAGACTTTAAATTTAATTTGGCATTCTAGTTTACTTGAAAGGAGCAAAAATTTTAATCCCTGAGTTACTGTGAGATCTTACTGTTTTCTTTTTTAAATGAGGCTAGTTTTATGATTTTTAAATAACATTTTACCCACAAATTGCTTTTCATTGACAGAAGAATGAAAGCACTTGCAATGTAGGGTTTGATAGCATACTCATTTTCTAATGGTTTTTATATTCTGCTACATTTTCAGTAAGCTTTGTGGTAATACTCAAAATTTATAGCTAATTAAACTTTAAGGAGCTTCTTTCCATTTGTACCTGGGCCTATTTGAAATTCCAACTTGATTTTAGCATATACTATTGAAGACATGAAATTATATAAACTCTTTAGAAGTATGAACAATTTTGTTATCATCCTCAGAAATAGGTGATGGTGGGGATGTTTCATAACTGTTTCTTAGTCATACCAGTAATGGAAAACGATATGGTCTTATTTATTAAATCCTGTTGGTTAGTGGGTTTCCAATTCATGGAATGGTCAAAGATGAGTTATAATCAGCTTCTATTTGTACTCAGATCAAGTTCTGAGTACAAATAGAATCTTAGTTATCATAATTAAATTCTTGTCAATAAAAGTGTTTTTAAAAATCCATTTCCTTTAGTTTTTTATTTGAAATCATACAAAATTGAGCCAAACTGGATAGCTTTAATTAATTTGGAATTACAAGACTGGCTGAAGCCTGCCTCTCAGTTTGCGGTAAGGTCCTGCTAACAGAACTCCACAGGGAAACACTGGAGAAAAATAATAGCAAGTCTAAAGCTTGTCAGAGAAATATTTTCTCACTTTCTGTCCTAGCCCTGGCACTTGTTTACTCCAATCACCACGGGAAATACTTTGGTTCCCCCATAACAAGAGGACGCAGCCCCATGGTGGCTTCAGCTGTGGTCCATACTTCCTCAGCTACGTTCACTCTTTGTGCACAACTTGCCATTATAAGTTTTGCTCTTATCTAATTCTATGAAATTACTCATAAACACACTTATTTTAAACATTACTTAAAAGTTATGTTTAAAGTTTTTCCTTCATATCCTTGTTAAATTTTGATTCCTTTAAAAATATTTACCCCATGATACCAAATATTCATGTTTTTAAACAACAGTTTAATTCCTGCATTCTAAAAAGTTCAGAGAAAAAATACAACTTTGAAGTTTAAATTCTAAGAGCCAGTTCTTTACTGTCCATAAAAAGACTTTCTTAATCAACAAAATTCTGTTCTCTGAGACTATGAATCATAGAGGTTTATTTTACTGTGGGGGAAAATCAGCCATTAAATTTTGGTTTCTGCTAACACTGCAAAGCCAATTAGACTAGCTTAATCAACTATACTGTCACAGCTGAATTCCAATTGCAATATCTTTATCATCTGTGATGAGATAAAAGAGAAAAAAAGTGGAATTTGATGATCAGATTCCAGGTTGAATTTATAATCCAGCAGTTGGAAGAAATTACTTTTTATCTTAGAAAATGCATAAATGAAAAGTCAAAAGGAAGGAATATATTCTGAACTCTAGAAAATAAATTTGCAGTCAATTTTATAATACTGACAGTTGAATAATAGACACGTCATTGTTTTATATACATTCAATATATATTAATTGACATAAAATATTCCCCATTCATCTCTCAAGAGGTGAATGTTCCCTAGTTCAGAAAAAAGAAAGAATTCATCCCTCCTATTAGCTTCTCCTAAATCAAAATCTACATTTGCTTTCAGGTGCAGAGTAAGTGACTTATACAAATGTTGATTCGTTTCTTCCTTATATTTAGGACAAACTAAAGTGTCAGAAAGGACAGGAATGGTTCATTTCTTCAGATGGTCCTAGGATATTAACAAAAACATAAAGGAACACTAGTCATATGGACTAAGCCTCATCCTACAAATGGTCAGTGGTCAATGGTCAGTTGAGAAACTGACAAAATGCTTTGCAAGCCAGATCTCTCACATTATGAAATCAAAGATATTCTTCTTTAAATGGGTTAAATGCTTCTCTAAACATTTGTTTACTGTAGGTTAAACCACAATATCAGCATAATCTATGACGTAATGTATACATAAACACATGCTATACACTTTTAAGAGTCTTGGATATTATGAAATCCAGAGTTTGTTCTATTTCCTACAAAAATACATTAAATTTTATTTCACCTCTAATAATATGTTGTGGTTATTTTGGGACAAGCCACCTTTTATCCCCCATTACCCTGATTGCTTATCACTCCCTAGAATTAAGTTTTCTTTGCAGTGATTAAATATGTATGGTTGAACTGTTTAAGCAATCTGAACAACAATAATGGCTAGTCAAAAAGTGAATGCAAAATCACAGTGCTTCCACAATTTTGTTTCTAACAATAACTCAGAGAGCTGGTAATGTGCCCAATTCATCAAACCATTATGATAGAAAAGGCTTTAAAAAAATTCAGTTACTTAGTCTACTTTCTGAACTTGGATATTTTGGGGTTTTTACAGATAAAGATTTTAATCTTTGAAAAAACACCTTCGCTATATATATTTTTTACTAAAAATGAAATATATGCTTATTGTTGAAAGGAAATTAAAAAATATAGCAGTATAAAATGTGAATTCCCAAACACAAGAAATCACTAATGTTAATGGGTAATAGGTTGGTGCATATTCTTTTAGATTTTATGCATTAACTTATCTATCTAATGTATGTAATAATCTATACATTATTACATATATGTATGTACATGTGTATGTATATGTACATATATATATCTATATATACATATATATATGTATTGGAAATGGGAGATAGTGGAGAATATTGTTTCATTTGTTCATTTGGTTATGTTTTAAAATTTACAACTAAAGCTTGATTGGGTAATAATAATGTGGAGAAATTGTATATTTTAGCTACCTAATATGTTTTATTGACTTTCATACACCGAGGTACTTATATAAAGTAATTATATATGTATATATATATATATATATATATATATATATATATAATTTAAAACTGTAGTATCTCCTATTTATTTGAAAAACATAAAAATATATTTGAATAAGCACCCCGAAGTAAACAAATGAGCACTCAGGAATGACTTTTGATCTCCTGTGTGGTCATAAGTGTTTCACTTTCTTGTAGAAGATCTGAGAATAATGGGAAGGCTTAAAGAGTAAAATTAAAAGGACATACTTTTATGTTTCTGAAATAACCATTGACAATGCATGTTTCCGATTATTTTAATTCTCAGTACAGAATGTATATGTATGTATATAGATACACATAGGAATCATATGCTATAGAGTTTTGTCTTTGGTTTTGGTTACTATACATTCATATCTTTTTCAAATTAGGATTTTAAAAAAAAATTTTATTACCCATTATATTTTCTACAATACTTTGTTAAAGAGTTCAATGATTTACACTCAGAAGTTATATGGCCAAGAGGCAACCAAATTTAACAGAACTGATCTGAGGTGTTTGTACTGAAAGCCATGAAAAATCTTTTGCTTCAGAGAAATAAATATGAAAATGAAGCAAACAAGCAAAAAACCCACAAGTTCCCTTGGCTCTAAAATCTCAAAAGAAAGAAACATCGACAGTAAAATTGTCAGTGTTAACATCACAGAAAAAAGATTTTGTGCAAATATAAAATTAATACCCAGGACTTCTGTATACATGACTTTTATTACTAACAATAAAATATACATTATATCTCATCTATAAACCTTTCATGTTGAAAGAGTCTCTCACATGAGTTGCTTTAATATTATGAAGCATAAAAGTTTAAGAAAAACACAGTAGAAACAAACTCTAGTGATCACAGACATACTCTTTTAGTTCATGTAAAAAAAGGACAATTCATAATTAGAGAGAGAGTGTCCTAGGTGTGGGTACTATGAGACGAGCTGACCTTCCAGACCAAAAGGCACTCACTGCAAGAGGAAACGAACTCTGAACCCAACCAGCCAGGTTGGGCTGGTTCCCTGGTCACCCACTGTCCAACTTGAGCAGCCCAAGGACAAAGGGAACACGAAGCAGAAAATGTTCCCTCCCCTTTACCCACCATTCACACTGTGTGTACTGGCCGTTCCCACCACTGCTTTGGTCGAGTGCGTGTAAGGCAGTTTGATTCCAGTCTGGAGCCGTCATCGCTCCATGCAAAGCTGCCACGTGGATAATCCAGCCTTAGTATTATTCCTGGAGCCATCTACCACATATCCTCATGAGATGACCATGATTGCACACTTTCAAACTAATCAGGATTTTAATTAGCTAAAAATATGCCATCATTTGCATGTCTAATTTCTTTAATAAGAATTTGTTTTTGCAATTTTCTTTTTAATAAACTTTGTTTTGGAATAATTTTAGAGAGAAGTTGCAAAAATAGAATGGAGAGTTCCCAGCTTCCCCTAATGTTAACATTTTATATAAGCAGGTACATTTGTCAAATCTAAGACATTAACTTTGGTATAATGCTATTCACTGAAATATAGACAATCTTTGGATTTCACCCACTTTCACAAATGTTTCCCCCCACATTCCAGAATCCCATCAAGGATCTCACATTGCATTTAGTCATGTTTCCTTAGCTTCTTCCAGTCTAAGACATCTTTTCAGTCTTCCCTTGTCTTTCATAACTGTGACACTTTAGAAGAGTACCAGTCAGGCATTTTGTAGATCTTCCCTCATTTTGAGTTGGTTTGAAGTTTTTTGAGGACTAGACTGGTGTTACTATTGTTTGCAGAGAACACCACAGAATAATGGTGTCCTACTCATGACTTTTCATTAGGGGAAATGGAATTTCAACATAACTTTCCACTAGTGATGCTGCTTAAGATGATGTCTGCTAAAATTCTTCACCATAATTACTTTTCTTCCCTTTCTCTAGTTTATTCTGTGGAATTGAGTCACCATAGCACAGCCCATACTTCAGGGAAGGAGAATTATTCTCTGACTCCTGAAGGGGGAAGTGTGTACATATATTACTTGAAATTTTTCTGTAAGAAAGATTTGTTCTATTCATTCATTCATTCATTCATTCAATAATTTCCTTATAGTATTGTGGCATTGTGCATGTTTATTTTATTCTTTGAGTTTAATCTAATACTATTATTATTCAGATTGCTCTAGTTTTGACCATTGGGAGCTCTTTTAGGTTAGTTTCCAGATCTCTTTGCTATGCCTCCTCCTCCTCCTTTCTCTTCTTTCTCTGCAAGATTTTTTAAGCTCATCTTGCATTTTCCCTGCCTCAGACCTAGAAGCAGCCATTTTCCCAAGGGGCCTCCATTTCTTTTATTGTAGAATTGTATTGAGAAATTTGGTTTGTTTGTTTGATTGCTTTTTATGAAGCGGACAACAAATTTTCTATAAATAAATATAGTTTTAATTCATCTGTATGATATATTCTTCCATGCAAATAAATTACTGCTAAAAAAAGTTATCTTATAAAATGTTTCTTAGTAATCTGTTCCATAAGGATTTGCTATGATTTGAATCTTTTTTTATTTTAATTAAATGTTTCTGCATAAACTATGACTTTTAAAACAGTAACAATAATTGTCAATATTTATTTAAGTGATTACTGATTGCTACTTTAATTATAATGATTCAGTGTTAATATGTAAGTGATAATGCATACAGCTTAATATTTTAAAACAATTTTTGTTTTATCATCATAAAAGTAAAATGTACTCCCAGTAAAAATTTTACATTGTGTAAGAAAGCAAAAAAAGTCATTTTAAATTATTTACAATGAAACCACACAGATATCAAAATACTGCTAACACTTTTCTTTATATACTATATCAGTATTTTTGTTATGAAATATTTTTCTTCAATAAAATTTTAAATAGCTATATAGTATTTCATTGTACAGATGAGCTTCATTTTAAAAAATAATTTTTATTTTGTACATCTAAGTTATTTAAAGTTTTCTACAAATCCAAACATTTCTATAATGAACATTTTTGTAGTGAGATTCTTGAACAATTTCACAATTATTTTCTTACTTAAATTTCTAAAGTGACAATTGCTCAGTTAAAGATATTACTAAAGATGTATATTAACTAGCAAGGAATCTAACATTATGTAATCTTTGTAAATAAATACCCAAATTACTTTCAAGAGTTTGAAATATATACCTGAAACTAAAGTTCAAAAATACTACAAGGTGGAATTTGCTTAGTTTTGCAAATATTACACAAATGCAAATCTATCTTGCTATCTATATGTATACACATACATTTTTAAACGATGTCAGTATTTTAGATATATTGTCCAATCTTTACAAAAGAGCATGCCTGCCATCTTAACACTCTATTAACTCTCTCCATTTCACCTCTATTCTTCATAGCATTTGTCTCTATCTAACATATTTATGCGCCTACATATTTACAGCATGTCTCTTCCTCTGAGAATGTGCACATCAGGGACCTTGTTTTTCTCATCCCGAAGCCCAATACGTAGAACAGTGATGAGGAAACAGTCGTTACTCATTCAGTATTTGTTGAATGATTGCATGTTGTCATTCATATTTCAACAAACTGGATTAAAGTATAACAAACACTACTATTTTATACTTTTTCATTAAAAATTAGAATCACTAGATTGGAGAAAATTTCAAGAATCACTCTAATCTACCATTGTGCCACAATTACTCATACAAGGTTTCAACTGTCAGAGAAAAAGAATGATACTATCAGGCTACTAATTTTTACAGTGGTAGGAAAAATTCATTCCATTATCAATTGACTTGGTATTACTTAACTGACAGACATTAACACTGTTGGAACATAGTCTATCTCATCTCTTCTGCACACTGCTTTGATCTGATTAGTTTCTTTTTTCTAATCCATTACCTTTTCTTTCAATATAGTATCTATGGTTTAAACTTAGGTAGTTAAAACAGATTCCAATGTGTCAATGGCAGCTAATTTAGAGTAATAGCAGCAAATGAGCCTTCTTTAAATCCTTTAAAAAATAACCAAGAGCACTGAAAAATCACTTCTACTTTGAGTAAAATTAAAGAAACCTTAAAAGTCTTTTTTTATGGAGGTCAGCATTTCACATTTTATGCAATATTTCTCCTTAAAATGTATTGTTTTGCCCTTAAGTGATTGATAACTCATGATAGAACAACAATAATACCAGAGAAATCTGATTTTATCTGTCCATAAAATTTGGACTCTGATATTTAATGACCTGGAAGACTGAGCCACATGGACCTTTTACAGCTATACCTAACTATACTTGTCCAACAAAAGGAGTAATTCTTTCTTTGGGCCCCACTGCTCTTATTCTTGTATTCATAATCCAGTCACTAAGACAGAAATCTGGGACTTTCTTTAACAGCTATTTTTTCATCTAGTTAAAGATTATGCATCCTCCAAGCTTCCGAAAAGCCTCATCTACCAGGAAAGCTTCCCTTATATGAAACAGGCCCTGCTCACTGTCACAGGGCACCCTCGCACACTTTATTATATTACTTCTCATCTTATAGGGAAATTATGTCTTTATGGGTCTGATTTCCTATGTGGACTTAAGCTTTCTTAAGGCACAGACTCTGGATTGTTCCACTTTGTATTGCTGCCACAATAAACGCTTAAACTAATTTAAACATAATTGGCGTTTGAGACAACAAGGAAAAAAGAAATACCACTATTCTTATTTTCCTTCGAAATTATACCTGCTTCAATGCAGTTTACTCTCTGAGTGCAGACCTATGCATGATCCAGTGGCATGCAATTACATAATATTATAACTGAGTCTCTGATATCGATAAAGTGTTTAAAACACAAAATATTTTTATTATAGTCATATTGGATTTATTTGTTTATAAATCAAAGACTAAAGCATTTAACTATACTATGAGTTTAAATACAAAATATATATTTCCTTTTAATTGAATACATTTAATAGAATCTTCTCTAGTTTAAGATTAAAGTTACTAAGTTTTAAAGACATTTTAAACTAAGTTTTACACTAACTTGAGATAAATATTTACTGACATTCTATTTTAGACTCTAAAGAAGCAAAATGGCCTTGCTGTTGCATATTTTTTATTATTGGATTATTTCATGAAAAACTATATTGTCTAATCAAGTAGTTGGCTCACTTGCATGAACAGGAAAATATTAGTAATTATAAAAATATTATTTAATATAAAAATACAAAAAACCCCCGAGGTTCTCCCTACTCATGCCAAAATGGGATCTCTCTCTCTCTCTCTCTCTCTCTCTCTCTCTCTTGCATATACACACACACATGTGCACGCACACACATGCACACAACATACCCCACAGGACATCATAAAATTAGAGTCATCCACTTTTGAGCCGGGTTATAGCTCTAATACATCTGATAATTCAGAAGTAATAAGCAACTTTCAAAAATTAGCATAAAATCTATTTGTAGGAAATCCATATGGAGGCTATTTTTATTTATTTTTGCAAAACAAAAAATCAAATAAATTAGACTTGCATTCTATATAATATTACAATCTATATTTCTGCTAGGGATGAGACTATCTAGAATTATAAATCCTAAGTAAATATTCCACAGATGAGGAAAGAAATCAGACATTAAAAAAGCCCCCAGAATATCTTGTGATATGCTATTTCTAACATTTATTTCAGATATTTTTGATCACTATCCAGTTAAACTTCTGTTTCTAGCTCCATTAAAACATTGTTGACAGAGTTGGGGCAAACTTTTAATACCATATAGGCTAAAAGATGGCAATTCGATTTGTGGACTTGTTTTTGAGGCACTGTTTTCATGGTAATTTATATAGTACTGAAGAAAAAATAAATGATCTATATTAGTAAAGGCAGAATGGTGGACGCAGAGGCAGGTGTGTGTGGGTGTGGGTTTAAACCATCCTGGCCATTTCTTGAAACTGGTTCGGCTTGCTTCCACTTTTCTTCTGTTTTAACCAGGTCTCTTATTTCCTGTATTGTGAAGCTTTGTCATCTGGGCTTTGCTGAGCCTGGAGGGACTGCACCTCCTAGGGTTAGCCAATTCCTGCAAGCACATTCTCCAAATAAATACCAACCAACCCAGAGCCCACAACCCAGCTACTTCCTCTCTCAGGCTCTCACATCTGGGCCACTGTCCATCTGACCTAATCACACTAGGGTCAGGTACCAAGCAACTAGGGACAGTCCTGGTGCCCCAGAGTCTACTGAAATTATTCCAACTAGATAATTCTAAACCTGCCTACCATGCCTCACCTATTCTCTCCTGTAGAAACTATAATAAAGGCTCTTTCCCACCTTCCCCCTTCTCCCTCTACCTCCTGACTGCTGTTGCTTCCCCTTGGGGAGCCCTTGTCACATATGATGTGCCCCTTCCCCTTAGGAGCTGTGAGTAATATACTATCCTTTCAGTGGCAGTCATTTAATGAAGTGTTGGCCTTACTATAACCTTAAATTTTCTATCAATATACTACATTTTAAAACACACCTTTTGGCCTCACTAAAAGACTAAGTACAGAAAATTTCCTTACTAAATCTTAGGAAAAAAAGGAAAGTAAGTATCGAAGTTTTGGCCAAAAAAAAAAAAAAAAAATCTTAGAACTGTTGGCAAGGGTTATTCTGTAGATCTGCAAAAAGCTCCTGTACAGTATATTTTATAAACCATTACTGAGTGACTGAAATCAACTAGCATTCACTGAATTGTCTTCTACCGACATCCACAGCATCATTCCAAAAATGTGGGGCTAGGAGGTAAAGTGGTGAGTTTTAAGAAAGACTATATGCGCTCCTGTTAAAAGAGAATTAAAATTGAGTAAAGTAAATACAGACAGATAGTGGAACAACATATTCAGTTGTTTTAAAGAGCTCAGTAGTTCTCTGTGACTTTAACATATAAGGTTCATGTGTCATGGGCAGTGTTAGAATTGGAAGATGAAGGAGCTCTATATGGAAGATATACGTTTATGTGAGCAATGAAGTCCTAAAGGAAAACCACATGTACGAATTCACATCTTGCTAGGAAAACTTCTGTGTTGATGTGGGAGAGCAGAGTGGGTAGAAGAAATTGCAGAGGCAGAGAGGTCAAAGATCTCACCTCAAAGAAGCTGACCATCTAATATTGTCGACAAAGGTTACACCTAGCCTCAATTCAGAAGATCACATTCACAGTTCTCTCCAATGGTATGACAAATCCTACTCTAGAAAAGCATCAGGACTTCTAATGAAATTGAAACTATCCTAAAAACAATACCAAAATATCAAAAATTATTCTTTAGAAAACATACTGGTTAGTGTTAAATGATGAGAGAGTGTATGGTTTAAAAAAAATAAAAAAATTTTAATGGTATCTATGATCCAAAGATATACTACTCTATACTTATATACAACTACAATAGATAGGAAGCAAGGGAGGAAGGAGGAAGGAAGGAAGGAAGGAAGGAAGGAAGGAAGGAAGGAAGGAAGGAAGGAAGAAGGAAAGGAAGGAAGGGAGGGGAAGGAAAATATCAAGAATTTGAGCTTTACTTACTATGTTTTGGATATATAAAATTTTCTAAAAAGAAAATTATATCTTTTAAAAAGTATTACCAATGAACAGATATAGCTAATCCTTCATTACTGGCAGAGTCTGTATTTACAAATATGCTCATTCATTAAAATGTATTTGTACCTCCAAATCAATAATCATGGTACTTTTGCTATCATTCATGGATATGAGCAGAGGGTCAAAAAATTTGAGCCATCTGGTACTCATGTTCCCAGCTAAGGCAGAACATGGCAATGCTCTGCCTTCTTATTTCATCATTCACACTCTGAAACCTTTCTCATTCATGATCTATTCAGTGCCACATTTTTTGCATTTTTGTGTTTTATGGATGATTTCATTATTTAAAATGCCTCCCTCCCAGGAGTAGTGCTGAAGTGCTTTCTTGTGTTCCCAAGTACAAGAAAACTGTTATGTGCCTTATGGAGAAAACACTGTAAGCTAGTGTTTTAAATAAGCTTTAGATAAGCTTTGTTCAGGCATAAGTTATGGTGCTGTTGACTATGAGTTCAATGTTAATGAATCAACAATATATACTAAAGATGCTGTTAAACAGAAACATGAATAAAGCACTGACATATATTGACTGGTTAACAAAAGTGTAGTGACAAGAGACTTGTAGGAACCCAACCCTGTATTTCCCCTGGGAGCAATGGTTCAGTATTTTCTAATTCAGTGTTCATGGCACCTTTATAGAACATAACTACTGTGAATAATGAGAAATGATTATGTTTACCTTGCATTCATTTCTTTAAACAGGAAAACAGAGATCCATTTCAAACTACCATTTCACATATATACAAATGAAAATATAAGAAATATTTGAGTTATCCTTAGGAAAATGATCACAGATGAGTGTAATGCTTCTCTCAGCCTCAGTTTCTCTGATTCTCAAAAGGTGAAGCTAATGATGTAGTGTGCTTTATAGAATTGTGAAGAGTAAATGAGTTAACACATGTAAAGCACTTAAGATAACATCTGGTACGTTGTAAGCTGCTAATACACATGCGTTTTTTATTATCATATATTAAGTTTTTGTTTAATTGATTTGAAATAATAAATATTCAAAATATGCACTTGGCAACACTGACACAGGCCTGGAAAAAGAACAGTGTCATGTTTTTACAATAGCATTAATGGATTTAGGACAAATTGCAGTGCCATGCTTGGTGACTCTAGGCCCCATCCTACTTATTGTTCCATATTTTTGCTGCCTTCACTGATGGAGCTTATTTTGCTCACCAGTGAAGAAGGCAGAAAAATATGAAGAAGTAAAGTAAAAGGAAATAATAAGTGATTCAGCCTACTGTTTCTCCTCTTCGGTGTAATAACTAACATCTCAGGGCAAATGAGCATCTGGGTGTCTTCCAGTGCAGGCCTCTCACTGTGAGCAGAGGAACCTGAGGTGCTGGTGAGGGTCAGTGGCTTGTCCAATTAACGTCAGAGAAAGACTTTCAAACTGAGACTTGAACTCGAGGCCTCGTCTGTGATTCTGTTCACAGCAGCATGATATGTCATAATTTTTTTTTAGCTCATGAATTTGCTTTCCAGAAAGCAACTAATATTTATTGAACTAATATTAATTTAGGAATTCACTATCATAACATCTGGTTAAATATATGTATTAAATGTAACTTTTTTAGACATATCTAAAATTACCAAATTTAGTTAACCGTAATTCAAAGTCTATATTTATAACAAAGACCTGCCTGCTTCTAATTTTCATATTTTATGACTAAATTTGATGAGATTTTGAAGAGTTTGAGATGAAAAAACTGTCTCAATTGCTAAATTACAATGCTGTGATTAGGAATATATTAGCTAAATCAAACTCAAATAAAAGAAAAAGTGCCAAGTTTAAGACATATGGGAAAAGCCAGACAAAACTGTTTTTCCCAATGGCTCTGAGGTAAGTGGTGGTGGATGCTATTTACAAAGCTTTCATACACGGCATGGGAAGGCTTGTGGAAAGAGCATGTATAGACACTGACAAACAGAAAGCAAAATGCCAAGCCTGGGACTGGTGGAGACAATAAAGTGAGGTCAGGACTCTCTGATCACTTTAAACTTCTAAGTGAGTGTTACTAGTACAAGATGCTGAAGTGGGAGCCCCGGAACAATGAAGCCATAAGGTTAGCTGGGAGACAAGCAGCTCCATCTGCAGTGTACCCTCACATGACCCTGGCAGAAAGCAAGCTCCTTTGGAGCCACACAGCAAACACATCTTGGATGGACAACCTGGGCCCTGACAAAATCCTAGGAAAAGCCGCTTTGCTTTTCAGGACAGATAGCATAGCTTTTGGACCTGACATAGCCTCTCAAGACTCAATAACCAAAATTTTAATTACTTACTTTTTTCAAACAATATTTTAGAACCTTTTGTTTATAAGAGTGACTATGTATTTTGACACTTGAATTACCTTGTAAATAATGTGGTTTCAAAATTTAGAAAATCTTTATTTAGTATTAGGTAAATAAAACAGCAACTTTTAATTGTGTTTTTCTCCTCTAATTTCTGGTTTTCTAATTTTAAAACTCCTGATTTTGAAAGTTACCACAGAGTTCTAATATTTATGTTAGAAATATCCTCTTCTTCTACTGAAGTTTCACAGTTCCATAGAGATCTTTTTATTTTCCAAAATCCAAGTGAAATTTTTTCCAAAATTTGGAACAACTGTTTTATAATTCAGTAAGTATTTTCCTTTTGAAATTTAGAAAAGTTTTAGAATATGAATTAGGAGAATGAAGGTCTGAGTCTTGAGGTTAAGGAGGTTCATGAATACAAATAAGAATTTTTGTGTACAGTCTAAATTCTGCTTCAAAAAATTTGCTACACTGTAGTAAACAGACAACCATATCCCTTTTGATGGTTTTTCCTATAAAATAAAGCACAAATGGCCATTGTTAATATCTCATACAATGTGTGTTTAAATTTTTCTTTCAGTAATGAAAACAAAATAGTTTCTGTGATATCCATTTAATGAGAAATTCCTTAAAAACAAAATAGAAAATGTCAATAGATCAGTAGCCAATATTTATAGGGTTGAGTAAGCTATGTGTGAGATACAAATAATTACTTATAAATATATAGCATATAAAAATTCACTACTCTCCCTCTACACAAATACACACATATGCATGTATGTACCCAAATTGTTTTTATATTAATTACACACATCTGTGCTAGAACTGGCCCCTGGTTAAAAAAAAAATGGCAATAAATGTTTCTCTTTGTTAACCTCCATTTCAGTGACTGTTCACTCCCCCTTACTCTTTCAACAGATAAAGTGCTAACAGATACACTGTAAAGCATCAAATAAAATAATTCGCATTAAGACATTAACAATGATGCCTAAAGTTTTAAAGACTTTAATGGGAGCAGCACTTAAAGGGAAGTTGAGGCTCCAGAGAACAGTTAGTGAAAGGATAACATGAATGGAAAGTCCTCCAGACTTTCAAGTTCTACCATGTAGATGGTGACTGACAACTCTAGTAATAGTGAAAACAAACACAGACTACAGTCCTTCTCAATGACAACATCCCCCCGAAACACAAGGAGGCAAGGACAAAATTATTCCCAGTATGAGAGGACAACACAGGCAAGATTTAATCCTATTTTTAATTTTTTAAAGCTCTACAGTATACTTTTCTGAGGTTTTGCCTGTACTTAGCTTTGACAACAGTTATCTATACCACTAAAGATGAAAGCAGTTGATTCCACAGACAAAAATTATTTGATGGAGTTACATAAGGGAAGGAGTCTGAGATTAATTATTTTCTGTGGATATATCAAAAAAGACCACAGTCAAAAGATGTTATTTTATTACTAAAGACAAAAATATATATATTAAATTCTTTTATTTTCTTTTATCAGTTTCACTCTATTGCTTCTCTGTATCTATTTTCTTCTTTGTTTCTTACTCATTCCTTTAAATTCATAGTTATTCAAATCTCTTCTCTTTCAAATCTCACTAAGCCAAGAGATATCCCCTTTTTTCCTATTTAAACATGATTCAGTATTTTCATTACATTCCTATTAAAATGTTCCTTTGTTAATATCCTTGTTAAATTTTTTTCTTAAAGTTTATGCCATTGATGAGTATTAACATTGAAAACATTATGATAAATTTTTTTCTGGAAAACTGCTCTTGTTGATATGCCTTATTGAATTTCCTACCTTATTGGATTTCCTACCATTTCAAGTTGTGTTATAATGGGGCTCCAGGGTTTAAAGGCAAATTTATTTGGGAAACATGACTACTGTTTGACTTACTGAGCTATTGTGTGTATGTAGTTGCTACACAATTTCTACAGAACTACAAAGGGCACTAGACTGTAGATGCAAATGGTTTGCTCACTGCTATTAATCATTTATTTCTCAGGATCACTGTATCAGGGAATGACTTATAAAAGGGTTTCTGAATGACATAATTAGAAGCAACACACTTATAAAAGGATGAGGCCAAAAGAAAATTTTAAAATATGTAACAGTTAGTTGTAAAGGATTAAGTCAATGGCATACAGTAAAACTTTAGATTTATAGAAATAGTTTATGTATGTCTAGATCTTACAAAGATTAAGTGTATGTTTTTAAGAGAGATACCACCTATAGTAATGCTTTCTAGCCTAAACAAAAGGTTACAGATGAAGATGACAATATTAGGAGATGGGTAACAAAGTCATTAAAAGTGCTATTTTTATTCAATGCACTTTTCTTCAGCAAATTGTTTCTCTTAAATCAAAGACACAACTTGAGATTGTGAAATTTATTAAAACAAAAATGTTTTATTAACTTTCAGAAAAAGTAAGCTTGATTTTATAAGTACTAAAACTGCTGAGTTAATGAGTAGAAAATGAATTATCAATAATCTATAAATATATACTTAAAGTATTGAATGCTATGGCTACAATCTTGCTAGTCTACAACCTCATATTCACAAAAAAATACACAATAACCTCTACTTTTAATCCTACAATTAGGCAGCCTGTTGAGGTAGAGAACAGAATTTATATAACTTTAAATTTAATTTACAAAATATAAATTTAGTAGGAATGGGAATTTATATTATTGTTTGCTTCTCCAAATCACTACCAAGAAAATCTAATATTCCTCATATTCCATATTCCATATGTTAGTTTGTCATTAGTATTGTTATTCTAGAAGCAGAGATTTACATTAAGAATTACAGCAGACCCTCTTGGCTGCTATCCTGACAACATTCATTTCTTCTTTTGACATTGTTGTTCAATGAACCCTGATTTCACTCAGGGGTCCATTTCCTCCCCTGTAAGTCAAGGGAAGGAACCCTTTTCTCAGCAACACCCCCAATCTGGAATTGACAAGTCAACCATGGTGATTCTATTCCCTCTGCCCCTCCCTAGTTTAAGGGTTGGCATGTGAACCAGTTATGGCCAAAGTGGATGAAGAAGTTGTGCTGACAGGGCCTTATGGGTAAGGTCTCTTGAGTCCTAAGAGGGATATTGCAGAACAGATGGCCTTGTTCTCCTTCTGAAAATTGCAGAATATGAATGTGAGAACTGAAAGGGTGTGGCCATCTTGACATGAGCCAGGAGCCAGCCTCAGGACCAAGTGCACACATAAAGATGCAAGAGTGGTTTACAAATTATCAGGTTAATAAAACAACTAACTCTGATATCTGCTCCAGCATTGAACTTTTGTCATGTGGGAAATTAAAATTCCTTGTTTTTGAACCAGTTTGGGTCAGGTTTTATTACACAGGACTAAGGCAATCTTAAATCTATATTTTCAATTTTCTTTTAAAAATATGACAATTGTTTTCTTTAAAAGCACAGAGGAGGAGGAATGACCTATTTCCTCCATTCCTCTAGGGAGAGGAAATAAATAATGTGGCAGAGACTGCTAGCTATTCAACAAAAGTGCAAGGGAAGGCTTACTTTAATAATAAAAATTCCAAATTTTAGCTGGGCAAATGGCAACAGAATTGAGACTGTCTTTCATTTCTCCATATGTAGCTAGATATTTGTGGCCATAGGGCCAAATTCTGGTTAATATGATGTGAACAGATGGTGTAAGCCCATTTTGTTCTATTCTCAATAGAAGAGTAAGCACTTGCAAACTGAAAAGTAGATCTCACCCTCAGTCCAAGAAAAAAGTGATGAAATGCCGTAGTAAAACTTAATAAAAGAAAAACAAACAAACATGATTGACCTGAACCCACTATACTTTAGTGATCACAGTCCTTAAAATGCTGGGGTCCAAAGATGAACAAGATGTGTAATCCAAATCTAAGGGGCAAATTTAAAAAAAAGTCTATATGCCTTTGGAACAACTAGATGTGTTTATGGTGAAAATTAATAAACAGAAACCTCATTTAAAATGGAATCAGGAGACTAGACGAGAGAACTCTCACTCACATGTCACTCGACTTGCCACTGAGCTCAACAGGAAGAGCCATACCTGGCATCTCCCACAGGAAGTGATATTATTCTACTAACACAGAAGGAGGAAGAAAAGATTCCTCCTTGCCCAGTAACATCTCAGTCAATGGGAGACTGCCATAACTCATCCAATGAAAAGTCACTGCACTTCAGACTTCTGGTTCCTCCAAAGAACTCTTCCTTTACAACAACCCATTACCTACCTTTCAGTACTTAAAAGAGGTTCTTCTTTGTTTCTCTAGAGTTGCATATGGCTTGCCTTTATGTCACAGGTCCCTAATTGCAATTCTTTGTTGTTCCTGAATAAATATATTTTGCTGTAGAAGTATCTAGCTATTTGTTACGGGTCAATGGTATCTTAAATAATCATTCCAGAGTTTCTCCAAAGGAAGATTACCTTAAAACATCATCCCCTTATACCGAATTGCCTCCAGGATGATACCTGGAATACGTGCAAACCCAAGGAATCAAGTTCATACATACAAGAGGCTAGGGAGATATCTAGCTACAATATCAATCACTTGCTGATCAGGGGTGTATCTGACTTGTAGCTGGGTGAATCTCATGTCTGTAAGACTTTTTTTTTTTTTTAAGGATAATGTGCTCTAAAAACCAATAACAACAAAGCATATAAACAAAATAATGGACTAGAAGTTGAATTCTGATTCTACTAGTCACTAATATTGGGACTTTTATAAGATTTATCATTTTTTTGAGACTCACTTTGAAAAATGTGTAAAATACATATGGGGCTGATAACACAGAGGGTAACAATTCAGGGAAACAGATATTGTATGTGAGAGATAAACAGACACTGATTCTCAAAAATAAAAAGCTGTTTAGTTATTGTTCTATTTGATGTCATTATTGTTTTTATTATTGTCATAAGATTTCACTACATTTTTGTCCATTAAATGACTCCCATCACGTAACCCATTACTAAGGCTGTGGCTTTTTAAAATATGTTTTTACTGCAGCTATATTTCAAAACACATTTTCTATACTTTAGAGATGGAAACTTAGCTCTGAAAGGCCTATGGTTTTGGGGTTGGAACCCAGGGCCCTAGACTTATAGTGTCTATGTTTATACTGAACTCTACTACTTCCTAGTTGTTTGATCTTGAGGATATGAATCAAAATCCCTGTGGTCTCAGTTTCCTCAACTATTAAATAGAGATAATAATAGCATCTGTATAGTTAAAATTAAATGAGTCAAACATGTGAAGTCTTTAGAATGATGCTTAGAAAATATTATGTTTCAAAATATGCTGATTATGTTTTATTAGACATAGCACAGAGTAAATTAAGGTTTAGCAACAAACCAAATGAGACAAGTAAAGAAGAAAGAAGACTTATTATAAACTAAACTAGATAGTAGACTTTTTTTTTTCCTGAGGGAGAAAGGAAGGAGAAACAAAATAAGATTATCTGCATTAAACCATTGTGGCCAAGGGATCTATAACTTCTATCTGGACTGCAGACAAAATGGAACATGCAGACATCAAGATCTGTTAAGAAGTAAGGAACACCGAGGTGATAGGGCTTTAAAAAATGTTCTTTCAACAGCCTCAGAATTCCCATCTAATCAGTAACAGCTTATGAAGCATGAGATAGGAGAAAAACAATCATCAAGACTCCAGATGGAAATGTTTAATGCATATGTAGTTTACAGAATAAATATAAATTGCAGACATGGTGGTTTTTGGTTAATCTGCTAAATAAAAAAATATTGAATCTGTTCTACTTTAATTAATGAGTGATGTAATATTTGATACAGCAACATGCTTAACTCTTTCGTAGAAAGTCAACTGTCAATGATTTGGCAAAGTTAGCAATGACAGTGTTATTTTTCTTACCAGTGTAATTCTTTTGGAGTATAGTTTTGCAGCAGGGATGAATTCTTAGAAGTACTGCCATCTATTCATTCTGCACTAATAATAAAATGGTTGATTTACCCAACTATATAGTCTACACTAGAGAAGACTATAACTATCATTTAAAATGTTTAGTACTCCTTGAATACAGGAAGAAAGGTAAACCACAGTCATGGATAAGAAGAATAAGGGACTTAATATCCCTTGTGAGTGAGTAACAAGTAGCTTAAAGATATAGAAGATAATAATCGGAAATGAATAAATGAATATGTTTCCGTCTGTACCTATTTCTCTGTCTGCAGCCTGTGTATATTACAGTCACATTTTAATTGTGTGTATGTGTGTGTGTGTGTGTATTTATACAGAAGTTGATATATTTATATAGTACTTGCTTTGCATTTCAGGAACTTCATAAATATTAATTTATCCAATCCTGATAATAACCCTATAATATTGGTACTATTACTATTATTTATTATTACCATTTTATAAAGAGAGGGCACAGGTAATTTGACAAGGCAGCTATGAAATGGCAGGGCTGGGAGGGCTCCAGAGTACTTTTATGCTGAAACACTACACTGATCACCATACTGATCACCACACTGATCTAGATAGCAGCCAACATGGAAACTGCAGACAAATATGTATTTAATATGCATCCACTGACAATAATGCCAAAGGACTGAAGAAAGAGCTAGAAAATGTTTTGCTATTAGATTAACGTTCAGGGAGTATGGGGATTTTGCTTCAGCCCAAGAATATTGAATTGTCTATCACTACTGTTGCTCTGAGTCTTTTCTTTTTGTGAAGTTAGGGGAAAATAATTATAAACAGCCCATCTTTTGTTTCCACTAAATAATATGTGTAAATGAAAAAAAATGCATGTGCAGTTAAAACTAACTGCATTTGCTAGGGAAAAGAATTAAGGCCACCTGTCGTTGTACAAGTAAAGATGCAAAAGTAGGTTACCTTTATAAGAAAACAAAGGAAAATCAATCTTTTAAAACAACTGGGTTGTTTCATTTATCAAGAGAGAGAGAGAGAGATTAAAATATGAACTAAAGAAACAATATTATCAAGATGAAAAACAAAAATATTATTTAAATAAATACTCTATTGTCTCCAATTGAAAGTAGCTTTGTTATTTTAAGCAACTCAATATAAAAATATTTTCTAAGTAACCTGATTAAAACCTTTAATGCCAGAAGAATCAGTGGAAGGAAAAGAAGAATTTGTGTTTTAAGGAAACTCAGGAAACTAATATGATGTCCTTTATTTGCTAGCTGATGGGTTATTTCTATACGTTTGGAATATCCATCATTAGAAGAGAACTAGCTGTTTTAAAATGCAAACAGTATGAACTTGACAATGCTTTTCTTCTTGTTGTTTTTAAATTATAAATCTTGCATCCTTTTCTGTAGTAAAGCCAAAACTTCTATTAAAGTGAAAACTATAAACAACCTGAATAATGTATATTATCCACTGGCATCAGCCATAATGTAAATAAAATTTACACTGTCAGGGAACAACATCCAAAACTCTTTGGTTAAGATTAATTTTTTTCATTATTAACAATTACGTACTTTTTCACCATTACAAATGTAGCAGATTCAAAATTGCTTTGACAGTCACAACTGATTTCACTCAGAAATCTATTCACTTAACTAAATCATGTTAAAAACTTTATATTTCATACATTTATAGAGTACTATTATTGTTAGTCTAGAGTGTTCTATGGACATGATCTTACTAATTCTCACAATAGTATTCAGAAAGTCAAGAAGTGCCAGAAATCTTAGTGATAAAGCTTTTCTGCTTGGTGGAGCTGGGGGAGTGAAAAACATTATAATCTGGTCTGTGCTTCATGCTACCACGTGCCAGGGAATTTTGAAAGTTTCTGATAAATGTGTTTATAAAAGCAATAGGAACTGAAGCAATGTGGCAGTCAAGAGAACACAGACCTTAGGTTAAATTGACACATAGTATAAGAACTGGGTAATAATGCTTCTTGCCCAGTAATTTCAGCCAAATGGGCAATTGTTTACCCACATACAACACAGATCAATTTAGGCAAATGGAACATTTACATTTAAAATAAGACTTATAAGTGGAATTTTATTCCTATGTTTTACTATTTCCACTATAACCAACTCTAAAGTTTCATAATTGTGAAGGATATTTTTAAAACTTGCTTATATTCAACAATTAGAAAACAATGCTATTGTATAAATTTAAAGCATTTGACAATTTCCTAAAATTTCAATCTCAATTTAATGCACATCCACAATATATGCTCCCAAATAGCCTGGTTATAAATATAGTGCCTTTAGATATAAGGAAAAAAATTGCTTCAGAAGGAACAAAACATCTCTGGATGTGCTATGCACAGCTATTAGAATAGTTCAAACCTTGAAATCTCATACCTTCAGGCTTCAGAATTTTTTACTCTAATCTCACTTTCAATAGATATTCACTTAAAAATAAGATAAAACACAAACTTCCTAATCTATTATAAAAAAATTTTAAGAAATTATAATATTATAAAGAACAATTTTGATTTTTAATTCAATTTATACTTTGAGCTATCCAGTTTCATTGGCACATTTCTATTTATTCCTATCATTCTACCCACAAAAGTTACCATAAAGGTATTTAAAAATAAGAATAAAAAAAGCCAATTTCCTACATTTTTAAAAGAGCTCTTAAAATATGAACACAAAGAAATGCTAATCAATGCATGAGACTGTTGATATATTTTTTTAATGTCAACTGACCATCCAGTGTGTAGGGGAACACACTTAATGGAAAAGTGGGAGGTAAGGAAAAGATGGGTTTGTAGCAGTGCCATACACGGATAGGAGAAAATGAGCAAATATTTTTTTGGAAAAATGATACTCATCATCTGTAATGGGGAAAAGGGAATGTTATGACTTGCCTGTTTATACCCACAGGTTAGCCCAACCGAATACACTGTCCAAGAATATCAGGCAGATAATAAATGGAAGAGCAGATGGAGATATTCAGAAATAATAAAAGAAGAGAAGCAGAATGACGTAGAAAAATATGTTGGTTTTGGGGAGAGGCCACTGAAAATTTTGGATCTTATCTTAGGTTCTTCATCCAGGGTGAATACAATGAAGTAAATTCTACTTAATGGAATAGCTACGAAATCATCAAAAACTAGGAAATAATAAAAGGTAATGTAATTCACCACCTTGATTCTAAGAGTGAACTTCTCTTAAGGGAACAAATTAACTGCCTGGTGTTTATTCTATTATATAATGCTATGTTTAAATAAGAAATGCCACTCTATGCTTTCTGATTCAACTTCCTAAACTCTCACATATTCCTTAATCCATGTCACACTGGTTTCAATTCCCATTACTTCAAAAAACAACTCATGATAAGGTCATCATCAACTTGAATTTTACTAATTTAATGGACAACTTTTTAGTGCTCATCTTCCATGGTCTCTTAGCAGCTTTCATGACTGATACTCATCTTCCCAACATGATTTTTGTTACACACTTCTTTCCAGATGTCCCCTGACTTACCTGCCATTCATTCTTTGTGTCTGTTTTAGTTTATATCCCATTACTCAGCCATTAGACTTTAGAGTTCTTAAGGATCAGTCTTGGATGCTCTGCTCTTGTGACACCATACACAACCTAGGTAACCACATCCAACTACAGCTTTGATTTCCTACCTATGCATAGCTAAATCACAAATTTATCTCTAGCCCTACTGACACTGAGTTCCTGAGTCCTTTATTATTCAGTTATCCACTATTCAGCTATCCACCTTGTGGATGCTGTAAACATACTTCAGATTCAACATTTTACAAAGCAAACTCATGATACTGCCTTTGAACTTGCTCCTCTACCATCAGTTCCTACTTCTATGCATAACATTGCCCAATAGCTAGAAGGGCCAGACAGACACAAAGGAGTCATTCTTAGTAGTTTTTTTTCCCCCACCACTGCCATATTAAATACAGCATCAAGTCCTGTAAAATTTACCTTCTAATATCTCTTACATCCTTCTACTTATTCCCACTCAGCCACTACCATCCCAGTCTAAGCTGCGATCTTTCACCTGGACTCCAGCCATGGCTGTTCCTGAGGCTGCTCTCAAACTTCTCTACACTGCAGTCAGAGCAAGGTAAACTCAAAGCACATATGATGATGATATGCTTTTCCTATCCCCGTCACTCTTAATACACATAAACTTTAGCTTCAGATATTTCAGTGGCATCCCTTTGGGCTTCTAATATAAAAAAAATTAATAATCAGTAACATGGCATATAAAATCATGTGTCAAGATCTCCCAAACTCTCCAGCTTCATTTCATATCAAACACTTCCTGTGCAGCAGCCCCATCAGCCTTCCATTTCTGTCCCTGGGATATTGTATATGCTCTTTTATCTACCTGGAACATCACCCTTGCTCCTTCCTTTAACTACCTCCAAAGCCCAAGCATACCACTGCTTCCTAATGAAGTCACATCTCCACTGGCATCTGTTCCCCTGAGCGCACCAACACTGTCCAGGAAGAGCACAGTCGTAATGCTACCTCCACCATGCGGTTCCTCATTGGCAGTCTCCTCCAGGAAAGCAGAGATGGGTTTTCCTCCCCAACATGACAACACAGTTGGTTCTAGCAATTTCTAGTGAATGAATAAATATCATTGTGACCAAAAATTGTTGGTACAAATGGCCAGAACTCCTAAGAATGACCTGAAACAAAGTATTTTTAGTCCTGTCTAGTATTGCACAGATCAGCATTTTTCATTAACCTGTGGGTTATAATTCATTCCCTGTTGCTCCCTTAGCCTTAACTACCCTTGCCCTCTTTTTCATGTCCCATTCTTACTCATTTTTCAGATCTTAGTTTAAGTGTTACTTTCTCATATATGGTCTACAAATATTTGTTAAATGAATGATGACTCTATTAAGCATTTATTGATTGCTATAATTAGGTGCCAGGCAGCATACTAGAGCCTGGGGTTACAAAAATTGATATGAAATGTGTTCTGCCTTCAGGAACTCATTACATATTTGGGGATTGCAGTCATGTAGAGAGATAGTTAAAACATAATATAAATAGTATAATAGAAGAATGCACCCCCTGCTTGTTGAATGATGCACAGGGGAGTCCTGCTGTTGCAGCCACTGAGCATGGTTGCAGGAATGTATACATTCTTTATTCATTATCATCTTCTTTCTACCTGTTAGCTATATAACTTTGACCATATGACCTATTCACTTGTTAGAAAGAAGGAAAATCCACTATTTTAAAAGGCTGCTGGGAATTTTTCACATGTATTGAGCAAATTTAAACATTTTGCTAGACCATTTGTAGATGAAATGATAGGCCCTAGAGCATCAGTTAGAAGGCTGGGTTGAATTGCTTTACTTAGGAAAATGAAAGGAGCATGGCTATGGTGGAACAGCTGGAAGAGGCATATCAGGAGTCACAGAAAGATGAAGACATGTAGGGAGATATAATGAGGCCCTGGGAGAAAAGAGGCTGAACCATATACTCAGGGCCTGGGAATGGGAAACACACAGAGACACAGACATGGCCAGAGATAAATTTAGTTTCTTTTGAAAAAAATGCACTGCTTATTTAGTTTTAAATTGTATTCTGATGTAAAGCTTTATTAAATGAGACTCCTCTCATAATTCCTTATGCCTTCAGTCCCCAATAAAAGTATATATATTCCAGAGAAATGGGTACAGGCCAGTTAAAGTCGTCTTACACATAATTCCGGCTCTAGGAAGACTTTGAAAGCATGCATCCCTAATTATCCTCCTCGGGTCTTGCATCCTGGCTTTCTACTATCTCTGCCAAGACTATATGACCTTCATTTTAATGACAAAATGTGAAGTCCTTTAAATACCCCGGAGTTCCACCTCTGAGTAGAACACAGGCAAGCTTTGTAGAAATCAAAGGCTAAAAATCCTAGTGCTAACAGATAAAAATCAACTGTTCTAACAGTCCCTCTGAGCTCTTTAGGGCCCAGCATCTATCAGCCTAGATTCTCAAATGAGAATCTGAGAATTCCCAGAATAGTGATTCACTGATAGGTATGGTTAATATGGTGACATTTCTCTGGGTATCTGAACCTTGTGATGGGCTACCTGTGTGTATTTCAGGATACGAAGAATTGATGGGCTGAATCGCCTGATACTAAAGATGTCATTTTCTCCAAAAGCAAAGTGCTTTTTCTGCTTCTGCATTTATACCTTACATTTTTATTTTATTGTTTCAGATAAATCTAGTCCTCCTCAAAAGACTGAAATTTCCATGTGAAAAGAAACGATGTCATATACTTAATTTCTGTCTCCAGGGGCACCTAGGCATAACATATTTTCTTTAAAGTAAAAAAACAAAGCACATGGAATTGCAATATATGAAACGCATGGTACTGAACTAGTCTATTTCTCTTCAGGTTAAAAAGAGATGGCTCAGGTAATTTGTTTTTTGAGTTCACATTAATAAAACAAATGCTGAAACTGCAGACAGATCACAGCTCTTATTAAAGCCAAGGCTGTCTAGGTTCCTACAGAAGTCCAGCTGTGACAGTAGATTATTCTTCAGTAGCTGCTCTAATACTGCAACTGTTATCCACATGTGGTTACTGAAATTTAAAATAGTTAAAATTAAATAAAGTCAAAAATTCAGTTTCTCAGTCACAAGCCACATTTCTAGTGCTCAACAGCCACATATGGCTGGCAACTCCTGCATTGGATGGTGCAGATATAGAATATTTCTTCCACCATGGAAAGTTCTATTGGATAAGCTCGTATTAAACATCAGAGAAAAGAAAATGAGAGTATGCAAACTTCTAGATTTGTAATTGAAGAGTTCTTGGGTACTGGATCTATAATTATCAGAATGAATACAATTTTTATATCTTTTGATCAACTCCCACGTTGTTTATCAACTTTAATTCCACTATTTTTGTGACTTCCTTTCCCTATAACTATGAACTTTTCCTTTCCCTACTCTCCCATCTCAAAATGTCTCTCTGTTTGTTCACCATTTGTCAGGGCTGAGCGGATCGTGTTGGCTATGCCAAGTGTCAACGGTATTGCTGATGGAGAAGGGAAGGTTCGATGGTGAGACACCCAGTTGAAAGAATGCACAAGAGGCAGACATGAGAATGAAATGCCAGGCACCAACCTTGTTGTGTGGAGTGCACTTCTCTTGGGAAGTGCAGTTCTGTTGGGAGGGCACACAGTACTGTGCACACTTCTTCTGCTCCCCTTCTGCTCTCCTGGGGACCACGTGGCTCCTCACATAGCAGATACAACAGTCACCTTCAGCTATACATGTGTGATACAATAAGCTGAAGTATGTTTACACATTTTCTAAATCTGGGGTCCTATCCTAGTCATGGGCCTGGATCACAGCCAGACCTTGGACCAGCAAGACCTTGCACTAGTCAGGCCTGGTGCCCACAACACTGAACAGAATTCATTGGGAAACAAAAACAAAAATTAAATAGTAGGAGAATGTGTGGATGGCGAAATTCTTATATGACCCAGGATTCCCTGGGTCTGGTGCACATGACTGTATAATCTCTTCTAGTTGAGTAGGTGGGACCTATAAAGGTGATGGAGTCACTCTTCTGATTAGGTCATGTTATATAGGAAGGTAAGGGGATTCCACAGATGTAAGATACTATACAGGTCAGGAAACCACTAGAGAAACAGAACCAGGAGGCTATATATGTATCAAGAGATTTATATCAAACAATTGGCTTATGTGATTTGGGCTCTAGATAGGCAAGTCTGATATCTATAGGATAGGCTGTTATGAAGGGCTAGCACTGGAAACTCTTGGGCAGAAGTCTCAAAGCCCTGCTCACAGACAAAATTTTTCCTCCCTCAGGGAAACCTCAGTTCTGCTATAAACCTTCCAACTGATTAGATCAAGTCCACCCAGATTAGTGTAGATCATCTCCTTTACTTGGAGTCAGTTTATTATGAGATTAATCATAACTATATTAGCCTTTATAGAAGCATCTAGATTTTTCTGTAATTGAACAACCAACGATTAAAGCTGAGCCAAGTGAACATAAATAACTGGCCACCACAGGTCCCTAATCAGTTGATTTTGTGCTACTTAAAAAAGTGACCACCCTAAACGGGTGTGATTTAAGCAGGCAGGACCTTAAAAAGAGGGTCTAGGGATCAGAGAGTTGAGGCATTAGAGATTCTCTCTCTTATCTCCCCTAAAGAAGCAGGCCACCATGAATTCTGCAGCTTCAGTGAAATGATTTCTGCCAATAGTCCTTGAGTCCGGAAGAGAACCCCATTTTCAGATGAAAACAGTTTAAGCTAATGTGTTAATTGCAGTGCTGTGGGACTCTGGGCAAAGAACCCAGTTAAGCCATACCTAGCCATCTGATCCATGAAAAAGGTAAAATTATAAATGTATATTGCTTTAAGCCACTAAGTTTGTGGTAATTTTTTATGCAGCATGCGGAACTAACAGAGAATGCAAAAGGAAAAGAACCTAAAGTATATCAAGGTCACTGAATGAGTCTGGTATTGAGCTGGGAAGACTCCATAACGTATTTAAAATATATGATAATTAGCTTGACTGTGATGATGATCATTTCACAATGTATGCATATATTAAAACATCAAGTTGTATATACCTTAAATATACAAAATTGTTATTTATCAATTAAACTTTAATAAAACTGAAAAAAGTTAGTTATTTTAGGCAGCTAATTTAAAAATAATAAAATAAAATGCTCATTTCAATTAGTCTCTTTTTACTAACGAAGAATTTTTTTGGTTTTTTTTTTTTTTTGCCTTTGCTTTTTCATCTCTAAGGATGAGGAAACTGAAGTTCAAAGACTAAGTAATTTTTCCAAAGTGACACAGTACCTGCTGGATCTAAGACTTACATTCTAGAGACAGTTTAGATTATTCCCTTTTTGTGAACATATGAATTATGTAGAAGGGACTTTTTTAATTGTTGATGTTACATTATAAATATTGTAGCATACTATAAAAAAGAATTGTGATAAAATACCATTCTTTATAAAGTAATATATAGTTCTTGGCTCCCAATAGATCTGTTCTAAAGGATCAATGACTTATCCAAGCCTTCATAGCTAATATGAGAACTATGGAGTTTGGGAAAAACAACTATAACAGTTTCCTCTCCTTTCGTGCCTTAACATTCAATATCATCTACTAGACTTTCTATAGGAAGGAGAAATGAGAAGAAAAGTTCTACAGGCCAGATTACTTAATTACAAAAATTTAAGGGTCCAGTATTTTATTTTCCATTTGGGCAGATTAAACATTTTCATAGACTTACTTTATAAGGAACGTAGCTCTTGAAATTTTGCAAAACTGATGTGGGATTTAAAGAGTTGTAGTTAAAAACTTTTTTTTGTTCATTTCCTAGATTAAAATAAGCCAATCAAATGCAAATATTTCAATAATTTCTAAGAAAGAATTTGTTAGATATAGATGTGTTGAAGATAGAGATAATAATTTTCCATTTTCTATCGAACTCCTTTATCATTTTTCTTCATTTAGAGATAGTTTGACATTTAATACGCTCCTCTCTGATTAACTTTTTTGTAACTATTTATGAAAAAATATAAGCACTGGTGGCTGGAGATAGGTAAGAGGGGAGGGACAGAAGGAAAGGTGGCCCATTTGCACTCAAGAAAGCTCAAGCAACACCTTCTGTGAAGAATACCACATAAATCACAGGGAAATGTCAAATCTATACAGAATGGTGCAGTCAGTCACAGAATTATTCCACATCATTTAGCAGTTAAAATGCTACACTTTTAACAACAAACAGTCTCTTGTTATAAGGGGGAGAGGTTTTTTATGGTAGAATACAGACTGACCAGCAGTATGCTATGTATATGTCAGTCAGTGTTTGTGTGTATTTCTTCTTTTTCTTAATGGATAGAATAATTTTATGAACTATTTGTTATGAGAATGCTGATTTATCAATTAGCTGACATTGGAATTTTAATAATCCCTTCATGCTCACTCAATACATTATTACTAAAAAGGATCCAAATTTCAAGATTAAAGTGACATACTAAATAGCATGTTGATGGTAAGTCAGCATTTTAATATAAAGAGTATTGGTATTATTTAACATAATATTTCAAAAAGCTTAAGTTCTATATTTAAAATCACTAAAAAATTTTGCTAAAGATTGAGAATAGTATTATTAATAAATGTACACGATATTAATTTTAATGTTTTCTTTTTTCTTTCCATCTCTCACTTCTCCTTATATATTTCTTTGTCAACAATTACTGTAATTATTAGCTAAATTGCACATCTCCACTCTTCCATGAGGTTAATGATCAGACAATTTGAGAAATCAAAATTGTGACTCAATAAATATAATTGTCATAATGATTTGATGGCATAGATTTACGAGCTTAAGCTTTTTTGCAAATAACCTGGTTTTAATTTCCTTTGGTCAACTGAATATTAATTATTAGATTTTTTTGCCTCTCCTGATTACTGTATGATTCATTATTAAAAGGTACGTTAAGCATGAATCTTATCTACATCACTGGGCTCAATATAATCCTTCTAAACTTCACTGGGCTTTAACAGTCCTTCCATTTTCTACAAAAACTGAGATTTTCATTAGCTCCTCACTCTTAACTGTCAATAAAATTACCATGTGGTAAAGGACCCCAACTATGCCTCATATCTATGGTTGCATAATTATCCTCTAGAGTAAATTGCTGAGAAATTAGTTATTTCTTACAAAATTTCTATGTATTTGATAGATACAACAGGGACTCATTCTTTCAAAAATATTTCAATACTACATAACACAGTCAAGGCTGAATGTCCAAGCTCAGCACATAGTGACTGAATGAATTCTAACAGAAATAAATACACATGTTACCCTTGATATAATACAGAGAAGACTGGACTAAATACTAAAAGCAGATTCAGTATGGTTTCACTACTAGTTTCTCGAGAGCTGGCCTCAGAAAGAGGTCCTCCTCTGCACACCTAGGAGCTAGAAGAGAATACCTACGAGACCTTTCACCTCTAAACATTTTCTGGCTTCATGAGTCCTGTTTTCTGTTCTTCTCTGATGCCAGTCATTTCAGAGATTCTCTTTTAAGTACTGAAAATTATATTTTGATATGAAGGCAACTTTTTAAAATAAAATGACTGTTAACCACGAGCATTAAGACCTCATTTTGTATGCTTAATGAATGTTTAAGGTATATTTTCTTATGAAGGAAAGAACAGATGCTATATTCATCTCAGAGATGAGAATAAATGGAAATGAATAAACAATTACTAAATGATCCTAAATGCTATGAAAGAGAACTACAAAATGTGAACACCAGCAACAATAACGGCTAATATTTATGAGTGCTTACCTTAAGCCAGTCACTGTACTAAGCACATTATATTTGTTATCTCATTTAATCCCCATGATAAATATATGGAGTTAAGTATTATCACTCCCACTTTGAGGTGGGAGAAAGGGGACTGAAAAGCTTAAGCAACCATGGCAAATCACCCATTAAATAAACATGGCATTTACTTAAGATTTAAACCCAAAGAGCCATCTCCTTTCATTATATCATAATGCATACCATAAAGGAAAATGTGACACTTCAAAATATGCTTAACACAAATAATCCCTATACATGCATATTGTGCTCAAAACTAAAAAGTGACATTGTGAAGCAAATTTTTGCAAATGAATTCTGACTATGTTAATGACATACAAAATCACCCATGGCTCTAGGCAATATTAGAGACTGATGAAATCGCAAATTATTTAAATTAAAAATTGATGTTATATAAAGTAGAAAAAAGTGCCATTTTGCTTAAGATATATTTTTTACCCTATCTGATTTAAAAACATGTTTTTTACATTGTTTTTCTTTTTAAGTATATTTTTATAAATTATTTTATATAATATTCAAATATATATTTTGAAATTTAAATTGCAATAGTATAGAAATATTACACTGCTTCTTTCTGTATATCATTTACCATATAGATTTTAGGTACTTTTGATGGCATTATTAATTTTATACATATCATAAAGAACAGGTTTAGAATTATTAGTATCTGAACACTAAGTAAACTAGTTTATTCAGCTGGTTATATGTGTTCCTTTAAATACAGTAATTGGTCACTCTTTTGGGGTAATGATTTATAGGTGGAGCATCCAACTGATTCCCAACTGGTTCAAGAGCCCAGGAGAGCCAGAGAAGCAACAGAGAGCCATGAAGCTTGGGAGAGGAGTAGATGTGGACAGGGATAAGTAAAGCCAGCCTCTGTGGACAGGTAAGTGTGTAAATAATAACACTAAAATAGTATGAGACCAAAATTGACTAAGATTAAATTTCCCCAAAGGCCATCACGATGGGACCTTGAAATTAAAAGTGTTGATAAAGGAATGAGAACTTAAAAACACATCTGATTTGTAATTTGAGATTCAAATCTTGCATATATTTTAAATTATATTCTGATTAATTTTTAAATGCAGAGAAGTATATAAAATAAAAATTATCCATAATATTACATCTCAGACATAAACATGGTTAATAATTTGATACCATTTTTATATTTTTTAACCAACTAGTAAATGAAAGAGATATTGCTTTGTATAAACATTTTTATATTCTGCTTTTCTTCATCTACTACCATATTGTGGCCATGTTTGTCATTAAAAATTCTTTAAAGGTTTTGTAATGACTGCATGACACAGTTTATTCAACCTTTTTTGTGTCACAACTTTCAAATTACTACTTCTATGAACATTTTTATTTTAGGTATATTGAACTCTAGTCAGGCACATAAATATCCATATTTTTTACCGATTGTTCTTTTGGAAGCTTTTGGGAATAGGCAATGAATACATGAACAAACAAACAAATACATCATTATCCTGGTTTTATACTCACGGGTTGAATGAGCAAACAAAAATTTAGTTAGCCTTTAGTTTTCTCATTGGTAAAATGGAGACAATTATAGTTCCTAACTTGTAGCAGTCTTAAGAAGATTAAATAAAGCACTTAGCACAATGCTCTAGATATGCTGCATACTCTTAATTATATAAATAACAATAATTATCATTACTATCCTGGCTGTGGATCTGTTACACTCTCGTCTGGTAATGCCTTTAGGAGGTAATATGCACATGCTTTGGTGAAAAGATCAAAATTTAGTCTGACAGTGTGTGATATATGGGTAAGTTACCTTACTTCTTCAAACTTTGGTATTCTCATTTGCAAAATGGGGATACCACCACCTATTTTGTAGGATTGTGAAGTTATTATAGATATAAGGCAGAAGCACTCAACAAATGTTAGGTATTTCTTAGCTTCTAGATCAAATGTTTCCTAGCAGATATGTTTCTGATTCAAATTAATGAGAATTAAGTTAAATTAATAGTAGTTTAGTTAACCAAATCACTCTTTTTCTTAACTGAAAAGCATGGAAAAAGAAAAAGTAATATACTTAGTTCCGAAATGTGACTCCAGTATACTGTGGGAAATAATCACAGTCAAGGGCGTTCCCAGTCTATATTTCCCCTCACCCCTGAAAATAAATCATATTTCCTATACAAAAAAAAAAAAAAAAAAAACAACTGTAGTCAAGATTATTGTGAAGTGAATCATCTGAACCGAAATGAAGCTGTCTGGAGTTATCCAAATAGCTCTGATTTGATCGGTTCAATCTAAAGCAATAAGAAATCAGTCAAATCAATTTAATGACACAAACAGGTTTGAGCCACTACATAGAACACAGTTCTACACTCTCCACATATCATGCTCTGCTATGTTCATCTCTGAATAAGCATGATTAAGATGACACAGTGACTTTATGCCCCCCAGGAGACATTTCTTAATGTCTGAAGTCAGTTTTGGTTGTCACAACAGGAGGCGTGTGATGTATTATTAATATCTAATGAGTAGGCCAGGATGTCAAGATTCTATAATTAACAGGGTAGCCTCTCCCCACCAATGTCCAACAATAGATTATCTTCCAAAAACATCAACAGTATCAAGGATAAGAGACCTCAGATTATAGTGATATTCACTGTGGCCAAAGTATAAAATATAATTTGTTTTAAAACATATCGTTATTATTTTAATTTAGAAAGAATATACAAAACAAGATAAAACAAAGAGAATAAGAAGAGAATGAGTAGCACAAACTCTAAAAGCAGAGGAGATGAGGTGATCTAGAATCATCAAGAGAAACAGGAGGTTCTACAATCATGCTGAGCAGTATTTGGACAAGTCCAGAATGAATCTATACTGGTCGTCAAAAAAAAAGGAAACAATGTATTTTCCAGTCATCTCATGGCCTTGAATATGGATACTTCCTTTGGAGCATGATTTTAAATGAATCTGTGCCATGTTTTACCTTAAACATCATTGACAAACATGAAGAATGAATCAAAACCCCTATTCTGCTGTACCATTAAATATGCTTCTAGGTCTCTCACTGGGTTTTGTTGTAATAATTACTAAGTTTTCTTTTTGATTGTTAACTTTAGCATTAGTAAATATACTTTATTTTTGGATAACAAATAGCATCCCTGTAATAGATGGACATGGCATATCTAAATTTGGAGTAGAGGTTAACGAGAGGGTTTGTTAAACCAGTTGTGCCCAGAGTCAAACACTATGGAGAGTGAGCGAGCACAGTCATATTATCAGCTAGTCTTTTGCAACATAGGAAAACCTTGTAATATGATTTGAGGGAAATAATTATCTTTATTATACAAGCACAATACCAAGGGGAAAAAAATCCCCCCTGCCTCAACATTAAAACATTTACATTTCAAAGTTTATGAAGCCGCTTGCCATACTCTAGATTCATTTTGTATGATACACAAATATGAATGATATAGCAAGTATAATACAGGCCAAACTACTAACCGATCTGGTAAACAGTAGGTTCATCGTGGGAAGAAAGAATGTTGCATGAGGTTTTGCATGCTGCTGATTTGACTCAGGTTAGTAATTAACACAAGCCATGTGGTGATTAGGATCAAAAGGTTAAATCAGATTTTGTGCAAATATCAGTCCTACCCAGCACCTGATTTTACCAATAATTTTAGGAAACAAGCCATCCATAAATGGTATAAGGCCTGAAATGAAAGCACAGTATTATGCATGCCTTGACTTCTGAGGAAAACCAGATTCTCAAATGGTCTAACCACACATTCCCCTAGGAACTCTGCTCCCACGGATGAAGTCTCCTAGCGAAAAGTCCTCCCTGTCTCAATCTCCTCTTATCCCTGAGCACATGGGGCTTCAGCTCTCTGCCACCCACAGAATTATTCAAACAATCGCACATCCTCCTGTGGGAACCAAGGGACACTTCACCTTCTTGATTCTATAAGGCCTGTCTCTCACAAAGCCTGATTCTGTTCACTCTGCTCCCAAGTACAACCCCCACGTGTCCTGCATGGCATGTGTGTGTCCATCTCCCATGGGCTGCAAATACACATGACTGATAATCTGCTGCTGATCTTATCTGATGTCGGGAGTCAGATATTCAGCCATCCCCATTAACCCTAGGGTGGGAATAGCTTCCTCATCAATGGGATTTAAAAAAGAGGTGATCAAGACAGAGGCAGGAACCAAACAGGGAGGGGTCTAGAACAGCCTGCACAGTTTCTCAGGTGTCCCTTCTTATATCACACTGAGCTCCTGTCTAATAAGCCACACAGTTACTGCCTCATACAGAAGGCTGCACTTAGGTTGTGAAACATTTCCATTCAATACTTTAATTACTCAGCTTATGAGTTAATTTCCAGGGAGCCAAGATCACAAATCTAGAAAAGCTAAGAGTGTTTACCATAGGCAAGCTAAAAAAGAGATATCTTGCTCAAAACCTTTCATAGATAAGGGCTTCTCCCTTGAAAAAATAATTATTTGAAAATGCTTGGCATTACAGTTGTCAGAATGTTTACAGAGACTGGTCCAGTCCACCTGCCTTCTTTCTTCCCTAATATGAGAAATTCAGAGTGAAATAGAACATAAGGCAACTTCTTTAACTGCTCCCAGTTCATCAAACAAACATGAAAGACTGAAAAGACTGATATGGCACTATTTGGAGCATAAGAAAATATTAATTAAATGTTCAATTTAGAAGTATATAGAATAAAATTGTGATAATTCTTCTCAAGTCTAGGTATGATGGATCTGACACCAGTCTAATAGAAATGAAATTATTCAATGTTTAAAAATGACTGATTTCTAATTTTTAATTGATATATCCAAGTATGTGGATTGTTTGAAAATTTAAATGTCAGCATACTAAGTGATGATTTTATTATATTGTTACTTTTAATTCATGAAGGCGATAACTGCCATCCTAAATATTTGCTCTTCTCTCCCTAGCTAAGCTCATTTAAATAGGTGATAATTAAGACTAACAACTCAAGAAATGAAAGATAATAAAAGAACCATATATATGCAGTGTTTTAAATTTTACTTCTTTCTTCACATTAAACAGAAATTTTAAGTGACATGCTGTAACTGTAACTTTGACTTTGATATTCTCTGCAATCACATAAATAAGATTAACATATATGTAAAAGGTAGTAAAAATATCTCATGAGCTGAGATTCCCTGAGGAAATGGATTGACTGAGGTTGATAAACTTTTTGCACCAAACAGCAAGCTGTTTATTTGCAAGCTGTCCTTGAATGAGTGTATTATGAAGATCAGTCCTGTAAATTTTCCTATTGGAAATGTGGAGTGTGCAATGCTATCGAGGTATTTTTCTTGCTGACTAACTCCTATGTATTCTTATAGCAAAAACTATGAGCTAATTTACAGTCATTAGAATCCACAAAATAATATTTTCTGTAGGCCATCATTATGATTTAAAAAAATCCTTGTGGGTAGAGAAGAAAAGAAGAATTAACTAGAGCAGAGAGGTATCAAATGTCATAACAATGCTCTAAATTATTATGCAGGTTTGCTATGTCTGTGATTATCTTATGCCAGTCACATAACCTTGTGGATTTTAGTTTCCTCATTAGTAAAATAAGGAATCAGGCTGAGATGTCTCTTGAGAACTTTTTAGTTTAAAAGTGCTTGTAGAGTATATATGTGGCTCTTTGTATTAATCAAAATATCTTATTTATAAACCATGCTGAGGCATAGTTATTTTTCATTATTTTATTCTTATCTTGAACCAGTTAACACAGTATGTGTATGTTTTTTAAAATATGCTTGTATTGTTATGAAAAGAGTTTTGGATTAATATTTACAGTACAAAATATATCCTCTTATTCCATAATAGAAGTATACTTTTTTTCCTAATTTGGAATAGCAAACATAGGCATAATTACATGTTGTGCTATACCAATAACTTTAGTTTGTTTTAAATCAACACTATTGATTTTATGTCAAATTAACTTTGAAAATTACTGAGTAAACTTAAATTTAGACTTTTGTAGTAAGAATACAATGTAAATATAACTCTAAATCAGTGACATACTAAATTTATCTCCAAAATATAAACTAGTTGCTGTTTGTAATTGTCCTGTACCTACGTAGAAAGTTACATTTGCTATGTTTTCCACTGAATACACTCACTAGTAGCTAGTTTCCAAAGAAAGAAATTACACTGAAAAAAAAAATCCATTAAAGGCTGATAATATGTATCCCATGAAACCACAAGAGTCCTTTGTTTTTATAACTTCAATTTCCTTTCAATGTAAATGTCACCCTCAAATGTGATCCAGGAATAAGACTAAGTTTTTGACTTTTTATCATATAAAATAATAATACTTTATTATCTTTTAATATTTATATCTTTAAGTTTACATTACTAAATAAGTCAAGATCATGAAATAAATGACCTAGTATATTTTTCACCATATCAAAAATATCAGACTGCTATAAGAATGACCAGTTGCTAGCTACATTATCACCCACCATGGTGAGCCGTGAGCCACAATCAGATATAAAGAAACAGTCTTTCTATGTAATTTTCCAATTCCACTTTGAAATATAAACTGCTTTTTAAAGAACTGAAGAATATAACATGTGCTTGAATCTAAATTCCATTTCTCTTAATGGCAAGAACGTTTCTGTTTATATAACATATTTTTCAAAAACCTACTGCTTACAAACATAAGACCTCAGCATGTCCATACATTATTTACTAGCATACATAAATAATGTCCTTACATTATATACTAGCATGACAATTTTAATTATCTCTTTATTATGTGGAACTTGACTTTGATAGCTATTAAATCTAATTTTATATTGATTTACTTTTATTTTCACATTAATCTGGATGTAAAGTTCAAATTAATTAATAAGAGTGTGGTATTTTTCTTCTGATGATAAGCAATTTATATATGTAATCCATGAAGCAGTTTCATAAAACTGTGGTTTGAAATACTCTTAAATAGAAATAACAAAAGTCTAGACATATTCAAATCAGAAAAAGAAAAACTGAATCCTTTGCTTTGTATGGCTCTTTTGGAATATCTATTAATATATCCAGAGTAACAATTATTTTAACATTCTGTAGGCCTCTAGAGCGCCATTCAGTATGATGTAATAGAATCATATCCTGTTGAACCAATAAAAAAATCTATACAATGTCGAATAGTAATTTTCACTGAGAGAATAAGTGAGTTTTAAATCATTTACATCTTACATTAGTTCAGTTGTACAAACATTAACTGTGTACAGGGAGTCTGCTAATTAATGGAATGCCAATGATGAATAAGGTGACTTTGTGTGTCCCCTTCCCCCCAATATCTTCAGATCTGCTATATTTTGGAATGCTTTGATAAATATTCCATTGGATATATTCACAAAATGTAATTGGAGTAAAAAAAATGATGTGGTTTATTCTGGAAATTCAGAGACCTCTTGCTGGAAATTGCATCTCAATTGAATCCTAGAAGATAGGACAGATTGGTCAGGTGAAGAATGATGGAGAGGACATTACAGTCGGAGAGGACATCTCAGATGAATATATGTTAAAAGCAAGTAATGTATTTGGAAATAGGAATAGTTTGTATAAGCGGAGCACAAAGTTCAACATGAAAATGATAGAGCCTAAGACTACAGAAGTAACAGGAAGGGCTCTATATTTCAGGCTGACAACAGACTTTATAGGCAATGTAGCATAATTAAAGTCTTTTAAGTAAAGGTGTGATATGGCCAGATTTTCATTTTGGATTTAAAATTAGCAAAATGACTTAAAAATAGAATTCAATAAATGCTAATGGGATTGATGAATCTATGTCATAAAATATTGATCCTCAAGCAACAGTACATCTTTTACTTTGTGTGTGTGTGTGTGTGTGTGATGAACAAAAAATATAAGAATCTGGAACCCTTTTACATTATGCAAAATTAAACATCTAATTTAAATAGGAAAACAGGTTAACTTCTAGAACTGTTTATTCCTTTGCTCAGCTAAACTGATCTAAATAGAAATTCTTACCAATTTTAATGAATATTTATTGTAGCAAGTTGAATAATGTTTGCCAAAACATTTGTCTCCACCCAGAAACTCAATATATAGACTTATTTGGAAATAGGATCTCTGCAGATGTGATTAGTTACTTTGCAACAAGGTCAGCCTGGTTTAGGGTGGCTCCTAGATCCAAGGACCTGTGTCCTTATAAGAAGACTATGTGAGGATACAGAGACATAAACGCAGAGGGAGGAAGGCCTTGTGAAGACAGAGACTAGAATGATGCAGCTACAAGTCAAGCAACACCAAGAACCGCCAGCCACAGACAGAAGCTCAGGGAGAGGCTTGAGCCTCCACAAGGAATTAACCCTGAAAACACCTTGACTTCAGACTTCAGCCCTCCAGAACTGTGAGATAATAAATCTATGTTGTCTTAGACACACAGTTTGTGGTAATTTGCTACAATAGCCCCAGCAAACTAATACATGTTTACACGGCAGTATCTCTCATCTAGGCAGAATAAGAGCTATGGGAATTACTCTCTGGTACTTATAAGAGAATATTCTCATTAGCACAGCATGAAAAGGATAAAACATCATCCTCCTTCAATTTGTATGTGGCCTCTCCTGACATGGTTTTCCCTCACTGCCTGTTTGGCACTTATTTTCCACCATGATCTGCACTGGGTGACATATCTGGGCTTTATTAATTATTCATCTAAGGAGAGAAGCCTATGTAGAAATCACTTCAGCTGTGTGTATCTTGGTTTCCCAAGATGCTGACCTTACTCTTATGAAGACTCTAGTTAAAGCTAATTTGGTATTTGTCATAAAAAAAGCTCATTATTTTAAACAATACACTGTGCTGGGCTTTTGTTAAATGAATGTTAAAATATTGTAGCCATAATGATTTTTTAAAAATTATTAGACTGTGACTTTTTCCTTCTGTTTCACGTAGTCCCTTTGGTATAGAATATGATGAACATCAGTGTTTTGGGAGATGGCTTACTGAGTCAAAAGACACAAGGAATATCACTAAGTTTTTAAAATAACAGCATACACTTGTTTCAACTAAATGAGGGAAAACTAAATGTAGAGAGAGCTAAATAACCTAAAATGAGTTTCAATTAATTGGAATTGGAATTCATGTGATTGTCAAGACAAGTCAGGAAACAGAAACAGTAGAAACCCTGAAGACTTTGAAGGAGTGGCCTAGAACTAAACTTCTTCCCCCAGAACAGAGTGAATGTATTTCAGTCTTGAGAGGTATCTAACTTCTCAGAGGACGCAGTGACCATGGAAGAATGGCACGAAGGAAAAACAACACACACAAGTGGAGTTACAGGGGCATACATGCCAATGGAGGCAGTGCTCACTGAGATTTCTCCCTTCCAGTTCTGGCAAACTTTGAAATAAAAGAAGTACAACCGTATCCCCTAACCTGCAGGTTTATGACAGATCACAGATAAACTCTCTAAGGAGTTTCTAGAAAGATGAGAGAATTCATTTCTCTCTCCCACAAGAGTGATCAAAGCCTAGATTCTCTGCTTGCTGGGACCCCAGAGTACACAGCGCTGCTACTCAGAGGAGGGCAAAATGGGAGGTGTGTCTGTCTGACAATTCCCCAAAGACCCCAAATTTATTTTCTCATTGAAAAATCAAACAAAGCCCTTAAGGCAACAGTTCACTAAGTTCAAGAAAAAACAGAGAGTCATCTTTGAAGGAACCACTCCAGTTTGAATTCCAGTAGAGGTAAATCTAAATCATTGTAACTTTGGGAAATTTGTCCTTTACAAGTGTGTTCACATTTTTTTTCTTATTATAAACATGTATATTTTTTCTTGAAAAAGAGGAGAATGTAATTTACATTCTTCAAAACTAGAAAAAAAATAATCTGAACTGAACATTAGTTAGGAAAATGACCTGTCACCAAATTTTTGACAGTAAAAACAGTCTCCAAGATGATTAAATTGTGTTGTTTTTTTTTTCTCCCCCAAACCAAGGGGAAAAAAAATCAGGGATTCTCACTTAAAAAAACAAGTGCTGTAATCTGTTTAGATTGTAACAAGAAAAATAAAAAGCAGATGTTTTGGTTCTTGTAAGCTACATGATCGAATATGGTAGCCAGTTGTCACACTATTTTAATTCACATTAATCAAAAGTAAATAAAATTAGAAGTTTAGTTCCTCAGTTGTTTTGGCTGTATTTCGATTGTTCAATAGCTATACATGGCTAGCAACTACAGCAGATTGAGACATTTATATCTCTATAAAGTTCTCCTGGAGAGCTTTGCTCGGAGCTATTTTTGTGCCTTTTTTTCCTAAAATATTGACATCTATATTAGTTTCCTGTTGCTATTATAACAAATTACCCAGAATACAGTACTTAAAACAAAAGAGATTTGTTCTCTCACAGTTTTGGAGGCCAGAAGTCCCAACTCAGTTTCACTGGGTTGAAGTCAATGTGTTGGCAGGACCACACTCCCTCCAGAGGCTCTAGGGCAGATCTGCTAGTCTCCTGTTCTGGTGGCTGACCACATCCCATGGCTTGTAGCCAGACATCTCCAATCTCTGCCTCTGTGGTCGCCTTGCCTCCCTCTTTTCTGTCTGTGAAACCACCCTCTGCCTGCCTCTTATAAGGACACATATGACTACACCCAAAGCCCACCTGGACCAGTGCAATTTAATCACCCCATGTCAATATCATTAACTTAATCACACCTACAAACACTTGCCTTTTAAAGTAATATTCATAGGTTCCAGGAATTAGGACCTGAGATCTCTGGGAGGCCATTATCAAATTTACTATAACCTGTTACAATACTATTTTTCAAATTCTATATTATTTTATTTGTTTCTGTTACCAATTTATCATTTACTCCACTGGACATCTATAGGTATAAATATTAATACAGTTTTCCAAAGCATATGATTTTTCCCCCAGAAAGGCTTATACATTTAGAAAATCTAGCTTCTGTTTTAGCTTCAGGCATTTTTCCTCCCCATGTTATGGTTGGCAAAGCCCAGGATTGATAGGAAAGCCTATGACAGCACTAACTCAAAACTTTACAAACCTACTTGCAAGGATTATAGAACATGTTATATTTTAAGCCACACTTGAGTCGGAGTGCTATGTTCTTTGTGCAAGCTGCTTTTACCTTTTGCTGTGAGTTCTAAAGTAACTCCACTGACAGTATTAGTTTTAAAATAATTTTTTTAAAGGAAGCCATCTCAAAAAGATACATATCTAGATATTCTAATGAGAATGCAAATAAAAAGAAAAGAAATATAGAGTTGGCTGTAAAAACTACTCAAAACAATTAGAAAAATGGATAAATAAAAGACAATCCAATAGAAATATGGGTAATATTCCTGAACAAACACATCAGGAAAGAGGGTATACAAATGACCTGTAAGCATAAACTCTTTAAAAATCAGGAAAATGTTCATTAACACTAAAATGAGCTATAACAAACACCCGACAGAAGGGCTAACACTTTTAAATCAGTGCTAAGTGTCTGAAATTGTATGGCAACAGGAACACATTGCTGTGAAAGTCTAAATTGATACAACCACTTTAGGAAAATTTCATTATTAACCAAACTGAGTATATACGTATGCTATCTTGATATTTCCCCTTCCTAGATCTCTACCCATAGAAAAGTTTATAGCAAGTCTACAGAAAGAGCCTCAAACTGGAAACATTCAAATGTTCCTAAGCATGAAATGAAAAAAAAAAAAAGAATTGTGGAATATTCACACAACAGAATACTACTATTAATGGAAATAAACGAATACCCCATCAGCATAGATAATTATCACAAATATAACTGAAGGGGCACAGTGAGTGCATCTGGGGTGTCAATGTGATTATTTGCCTGGAGCTGGTCACATGGATGTTCACTTTGTCGGAATTAAGGACGAGGCAAACAGTGGTAGTGCACCAAACTCTCTGGTTTCCCTTCCAGCTCTATCACTCAGGCCTTTGAGCAAATATTAATTTTCACTATTTTTATTCTAATAAACACTGCTAGATTAAATTGCCTTTGTCTTTCATACCATGTTTTTTGTATTCATTGTGGTATTATTTCACTGGGTCAAAATCAGCATATTTCATGACACAAAAAAAGTGTTCAATAGACAATTAATAAAATAAATTATATATATATATATATAAATTACATACTTTTCATTTATTGAAAGTTGAACATGCTCCTTATAAAATTTGTCACACTGATAAAAATATCACTTTGGAGGATTTTTGTTTTTTCTTTTTTTTTTTTTGCCTTCCCATCATGATGTCGACATCTATAATATTGTGAGTACAGGGTTCCCTTTCCAGGAATACACACAGTACAAAGCAGAAAGAACCTACATTTGTGTTAGGGCTTATTGCAGGCTTCTCCCAAAAAGTTTTAGTTCTTCTGAAGAACTAAATCTCTTTGTCTCTCTACTCATCATATTTGCTTTAATAAAGTAACGACCAAATAAAATAAACCCCTACAGAATATTTTAAATGATCTCCATGGCCCTTAATAGAAATCAGATCAGTCTGCACGTAACAATGTTGCCCATGAACTAATAAAATACAAACTGGTCATCATTATAGCTACTATTTTTGCTAATCAGAGGTAAAAACTTATATATATATATATATATATATATATATATATATATATATATATATATATATAATTTTTGTTGTTGTTGTTGTTGTTATGAACTACCAAGTGTTTGGTTAATTTAAAATGCTTGCCCAATAGGGCATTTGCCATCTTCTGGTTATAGTGAGTTTTATTTTTATGGGTCTACAGGAAGAGGTAGGCGAGAGTCTAATGGGAGATTTGCTGCATACAGTTGATATTCCAATTCCTTGCCCTGTCCGTATCCAGCATCCCTCCTCCCCTGACCAACTGGAAGAATAGGAAGAAACATCTCTTGGAAGGAAGAAAATACATTTTACCAGAGAATTCACTAAAGCCAGTGTTTACTAACCATGTGCTTGAAGACTGTATTTATACTACCCATGGGCCTCAAAAATCCTCAATCTTTAAAGTAATTTGGTGTTGACACTGCCGTCATAGAAGAAATAAGCAAAAATGAATTCTCTCTAAAAGAATGCACCATAAATATTTGCCCAAAAGAAGTTCCACAGATACAGTTTTGAAGAAATTGAAGTCACAGTCAAGAAGATGGATGTGCATAAGGATAAATGAGAAGAACAGGCAGATAGGAAGTCTATGAATGAAGGAGAGAAAATGAGGAGGGGAAAGAGAGGAGTAAACAAGCACTACTAGCAAAAACAAGCAGAAACAATAGATAGCAGAATTAAAATCCCCAAAAATCCATATATTGGAATACTTAGACTTATGTATAATATATTTAAGAAATATGAAAAGGGAGTTCAAAAGATGCTTAAAGGAAAAGAAACTTTTTATATGGCCAAGTAAATTGGAAAAAGATGCAAATAAGACTTATAGATAGATAAAATACAACTGACCTTAAAACTCATTGTTTGGATTTTAAAAAGTGATAACTTTAACCAAAGAGAAGTGGAAGGAAGCTCTTAAGAATATATTCAAAATGCATCACTAAAGCCAAAAAGATGGATACTAGTATAGGTTATTACTTTTTAAATATTTCATAAGACTTCAGGCAATTTAATTAACAAGCTTCATTGTTTTAGTCTATTGAACAGACACCTCCCAATCTTTTACTTAAAATATTCTTAAGGTATTCTTATATGTGTTTGTATATAAATGTAAAAATACATTTATAATATACAAACAACATTATGTTTTACTTTTATATAAAAACAGAAGGCAGTTTACTGTCAGAGAAAGCAAGCAATGTTAAATAACTGAAAACAAACAGATTACTATTTAAATGAAGATGCCAACACCCACAACATGGTGATACTCACAGTAAGAACAGCCATAGACTTCAATTCTGAGCCCAATGCGGCCCTCTCCGTTCCAGTCCAGGGGTACCATGCGCACGTAGCGGGCAATAACCGGGTGCTGGAGGTCGTGGCGCACCACGCTGTCAGAGTTGATGTTCCCAGGAAATGCCTGGAACAAGGATGACATTAAAAATTAGGGGAAAATACCTTGGAAAGAACCGTGTTCTCTATGTGATAAAATAAATTTAAATTTTCTTATCCAATGGCAGGATTTTATATTCTCCACACCATAAACAATTTGAAAAAAGCTTCTATAGATCCTTTATATGAAAAAAAGTCCAGTTCCAAATGGAAACCAGGCCAAAGTTTCCATGGGTCCTTTTATATGTGTAGATAGACTCTTAAAAGAATGAAATACTATATGGCACCCAATGTAGTATGCAATGAACATTCAAGTTATGAATTCTAATATTTTAATTATACAATAAACCATTTTTCATGAAATGCAATCATATTTCTTGCTTTTAAAAACATCTCTATATTCTCAGTTGAAATCTGACAGCTTTTCAACACCAGTTAGGTAAAAAGAACAATTAACTGTGTTGTGCATTTTTTAAAAAAGAAATGACAGAGTAAGAGAGCCACAGTCAGAAGATCCTGGGTGGCGGAGGTCAAACCGGGCACAGGAAGACTAGTGCAAAGAATAGAGCATTGATGCCAATGTGGGCTGTGTGGAAAATAAGAAAATAAGAGAGATGGTGTTTCGAAAAAAGGCAATGTTTTGAGAGAAGGGAGAAAGAGAAAAGATATAAATCAACCTATTTCAAGGTATGAACACACAGGCACTGGTGAAAGGGGAGGAGAACTGGGGAAAACAGCTCTTCCCTCAGCAACCTCCTCTCTTTTTTGAGTAACAACATCCAGATTTTCTCTAAAAGGTCACCCATTGTCCATTCGATCACCTGATTCGAGAAGTAGAAGCCACTCTCTTAGAACCAGGGGTGGGCACCTAACTCAACGAGACTCCACTACAGCACTTCTCCTAGAGCAGCTCAGTCGTTTATTCTGGGAAAGGAGTGGCTCCTGGCACTAAACTCAGGTTGGCAGTTTCGCTATCATGAAGGAATGAATGTCAGAGAAAGACAAAGTAGGCACAAGCTTGAGGACATGATTTCAGCATGTAAATCCAAAGCTTGCTCAAGAAAATCTCTGGGCGTTTTTCATGTTTGATTTTTTTTTTTTATGCAACTGAAAAAAATAACAACTAACACAGAAGTATTTGAAGGGAACATTAATTAGTGAAGATTTAGATATATTGCATTTTAGATTTCACCATTAAATTAAAAGGCAACATAGAAAATCTGAGATGTTGAGGAGGACAGTGTTTTATTCAAGGTTTGCTTTGCAGAGAGGGTACATTTATTATTTATGAACAAATGCATGACATAAGGTATTTTAGTCAGCATTCTAAGCATCAGTAGATTGGTATTTGCACTTTTCATTTCCAAGCATAGAGATTTGAAACATTATCCTAGTTGAAGTTTAAAACATTTCCAAAGAATGGTGTAGGTGTTACTGATTCTGTCTTAAATATAAAGGCACAAATATATGTGAGGTGTCTTTTACACAGCAGTTTTTGGAAAAGTTAAGGAACACAGAAGAAGGTGTAGCCATAGATTTAATAAAAACAATATCTAATATTTATATATCATTTTATTATTTAAACATTCTAGTACACACTGTATTGTTTGTGCCCCACAGAAAACCTTGTTTTGTAGGGATGCTGTTTTTTTTGGGGGTTTTTGTTTTTGCTTTTCAGATCAGGAACCTCAGCATCAGAAAATGAGAGGAATTGCTGCTGCTGAATAGCAAATAAGGGTAAACCAGGGCAAAGCTCAGAGCCCACCCACTCTCGTCCTGACCTCTGGAAATCAAATTTTCAGCTGGGAATAAAGGTTTTTCTACTTTGATGTTTGATACTGCACATTTGAATATCAAATTTAAAGTCTGATAGATAATTTTTATCATATCATATTTTAGACATTAAATTTCTGGCCTATTTATTACCATATTTTGTCTGCATACTGCTCTCTTCATTTTTATTTTCATGAATTTTGACAAAATTTGTATTTTTCTTTCTCACACATTTCCTAAAACATGCTCCTATTGTGGTCGTTAGCAAAAGCTCCGCTGGAGCTTTTACACAAGTAATTAAAAGTATAAATGACATTGCTTACTCATAGGAAAAAATACTGGTCTGCTACAGTGTATATATCATTTTAGTAATAATGACTACAATGCCATAGGCCTTGAAAAGGACAATTTTTTCTTTTTAAATAATTTGACTTTTACATTCACTTGTAGCTTGTTACACAGATGTAAAAAAATCAAGGTAAGACACAGAGCTGAGTTTTGCAAAACATTTAAGATTTGGAAATCAACATCAAAATTGAAAGATTCAAATGAATTTGAATCTTTCTTGAATGGAACAATATTCTTTAAAATTTAATCTTCATTAAGACAAATGTCACACAACAATATATGCTTTTTGGGTATATAAAAACACCAAATTCATTACTGTAAGACTGAAAAATCAATTTACAGAAGCTTGTGAATTATATGTCATTGCTATTAAATCTCCTTTACTGGCTGTAATGTGTATGTACATATGCTTAGAAGTATAGTTTTATTTTGTTTTTAACTAACAAAACATTTATATAACTTGCAAAGCTTTATGCTTAGTAAAGCTAAGAGAAATATGTTAAACCTATGATGCTAATTTAGAGTTACTAGCCTATAAATTGTAAATATACAGCAAAGAGTTAGAGCATTTTTACATATTGTGAGTCATTCAGAAGGATAATTTTAGAATAATCTAAACATCATTGAAATTTTAACAACTGAAAATTCCCCACCATGTGCACTAGATATTTCTTCTAGCTCAAATAACAGTTCAGATGTTCTTAGAGGGAGAGGCAAACTTTTTTCTGTAATGTATCAAATGGTAAATATTTTAGGACCACATACCTCAGTCCCATGCTTTCTTTTTCTTCCCTGTTATTACTACTTTTTTGGAACAACACTTGAAAAATGTAAAAACAATCTTAGCTCACAGATTTTAAAAGAACAGGCAGGGACCTGAGTGGGCCCATGGGCTCTAGTTTGCCAGCCCCTAATCTAAGAGAATCTTTCAAATGAATAGATCCTCCACTCAATTCAGATAGGATGCAAAAATCTCAAGTCATCAGAAGACTGTTCAGCCACTTGGCATTTAAAAACCAATATACTTTAGAAAAGCATTTTGTCATTCCTTGAAACATGTAATTTAACAGACTAAAGGAAAATATACAGGGATTTAAAAGTATGCTGTGTGTGATGACTAAACTAAAATTTTTCCATCAAATTCACTATTATGGGGTCCGAAGTATAATTTATGAATTATTTTATGAATAGAATAAATACATTTAGTCTGCTAAAATCTCACATTTCAAGAAACCTAAAATTGGGGCGCACAAGCCCCTGAGGCAAATGAATGAGATTGTATATCTTGGTGCAAAGATTTGGTTTAAGAATGAAAAATGTGCCTAAAACTCTCTGCTATTGCGTAAGCAAGCCTAGGTGAAGATTGTAGTGCAACTGACAAGTTTTGTACACAGGGAATTAGATGAGGGAATAAAATGATACATGAATACTTCCTAAAGTGAGATCTTATTTTCTTAAAATATAAAAGTCTTGGCTGCAAAAGAAACACATATTGATTATTCCTTAAGCTGATGTCATAAACCTGTGATCACTATATGTTTCTTTAAGTGAAATTTTATTTCTGGCTGAATTTTAAGTTTTATTTTCCCCATGCTAATAATTTGTCAAAATGTAGAAACAGATTTTTCATTTTGCAGCCCTGATGTGAGTGAGTCTCCAGGTTTACATACATTCTCTGCTGAGGTAGAAAGAAAACAAGTATCTTCATAACACCCTACACCTGTGACACTCCTGCTATAGCCTCTTCATCTGGACTCTGTTGTTACCATTGTCATCTGGCAATGGTACACACACATTCTGAGGACTCAGCTCAGACAGAGCTTCCTGACAGTAGGATGTCTGCTGACCCTCACTTCTCAACCCCTGCCACTCTATAGGGCAAATTGTAGCACCTTAACTTTTCATTTTCTTCACTCAATCATAATTACTTCATTATGTTTTTAATTACCAACCTAATGACTATTTCAGAAGTAGGTAAATCAGCTTTGAGGTTTGTGATAAAAACTTTGGCCCACCACTATATGACATCCCTAGCACAGTGGTTGGTGTCCACTAAGTATCCATTTACTGCCTGAATAAATGAATGAATAAAAATGTGCATCCCCATACTCCCACGTGTTTACATTTCATAGCTCTTGTTATTCTTGGATGTACAAAAACCAGTTCAGTAACCATTTATATTTAATAAGACATATGTTTGACTCAAACATTGTACAGGAAAAAAAACTGAGCATGCTACTCTGATTCAAGAAACACTAGGCTAATAAAGTATTCCCAGCGATATGGGGATGTCATTGTAAGTATATAGAATGTATAGGAATTATAGAGATCATGGGGAAGAAAATCACATGAGAATCAGACCATGCAAAAATTACATAAAAATCAGAGGGGAAATGCTACGAGCAATGTGAAACTAGCACCCACATACACACATGCACACACCCACATGCCCATCAAACCTCAGACGTTCACATGTAATTAACTCAAACTCTGCTAAAACACTCTTTTTGGAGGGACAAATCATGGCAAATAAGTTGTGGGACAAATGCCAAAACAGTCCATCTACATATGAGCAGCAATACTCTCTCTGGATATTTCTGCTCTTGACTCAGTTAAATATATCTTATCTTCTACATTGTGCCCAAGTTATGTACAGATTTTAGAAATATTTTACTAGAAGAATCATTAATTAATTAAGAATTATAACATAAGAAAAATAATCTGACAGCAAAATAATAAGGTAAAATACTTCAAAAGTCTAGTTATCTTTCTGTTTCTTCATTTCTTATGGGGATCACATGATGTTGGTATTCCATAGATTTTATCCTTTGTGCTCATCTGTCCTCAGTCTATCCAGAAGGTGGATTCCATCTTTTTTGATGCCTTTATTGCCTCCCACACTTTATTCCTCAATCTCGTTTCAGGTACAATGATCTTAGATCCTCCTTCCTCCACCCCCTATGGCATTTTTCCATAGTCTACATTGAAGGAAACCTCCCTATGGGATTCGTCTCTATCTGCAGAGATGCTGTTGGATACTTTAACAATTGCCTTTTTTTCAACATTTAAAATAAATATATATAGACCACGTCATAAGACCAAAGGCCTTGTTATCAAGCTTAACAATATTAAAAGTCCAACGTTCCTGACAGAAATTTGGAGATGGAAATGTTTGAGAGAATGTATAAGGAAGGACACGGTGAATAATATCCATATCCTTTAAGTAAAAAGTCAAAAAATATTAGTGAGGCTTGGCGTAACAGAAAACTTCCTTCTAAGTTATTATTAGAAGTAACATAATTAACAAAGCGACAATTAAAAACATGTAATTTCTAAAAACGTACAAGTATGGGGAAAAGTAAGTTAGGTAACTACAAACTGATCTATGAAGAAGTCAGTAGTCAAGAGATAATTTCGAAGTTGATAAGTGATCAAACTGTTCCATATAGGTTCCACATGGAACCTGGGATGAGATAATGGGAAGAAAATTTTTGCTTTTAAATTAAATCCCACCTGTACTATTTTATTAAAAATACTTATCCATATACTAACCTCAATAAAAACAAATCACAAAATATATTTTTGTGGGGTCGCATCTATAACTTTGAAAAAGCAATAAGTTGCAAGATTCATCATATCTAAAAAATGAAATCTAACCAGTTTCTTGAAAAAACATACGACTCCTGGTACTGAGTCCAGAAAAGGAATTTCTCAAATGAGTCCTTATGTAAAAGGAACCATGCTACGCCATAAACAAAGTTTTCAACAACATCTGTATAGGAAGATAGAGACAAATCTCACAGGGGGTTTCCCTATGGAAAAATGCCCAAACATAATTCAGTATACACGATTTTACAGTGGTAACCAAAATTTCAGTGCAGTATTCAGCTCTCCGGTGACTGGCTGAAGCTAGTAGTTTAGTGTGTATGGAGGAATGGAGGAATTGCACCGCCTTCAGGTCATCTTCCATAATCACTGCTTTTCTTAAGTATTGGATAAGTTCAATGGCAATCAGTTTGCGAATATATTCCTTGGAAAGTACCCAGAGTACATCTTTTTCTAAATGTGGAATCAAATGCTTTCACATGCATAAGATCAACAAAATGATCAAGTTTTATTTAGGATGAGGATTAATAATAACAAAGTAAATTGCCATCTTTTGTGTCTTTTCAAAATGTGAAATTCTTCATTTGCGTAGCTTCATACCATGAGATAGCAATAAGTTTGGCACTAAATCTATTCTCTGATTTAAATATTAATACTGACTTTATTCTTTCTCAATATAATATACTTATTTTTCCTGACATTTTTATATTCTATAGTAAGGTTAACACCCAGTAATGTTTCTCTGTAATACAGAAAAGAGCCCAATTAAGGATACTTCTGGGATATACAGAAGTTAATTTTGTCTAATAATTGTTTGAATCTCACCTTTCATTGAAAAAAAAATCTTATATCTCTCCATTTTTTACTATTTCTAGTTTTCTACTTTCTTTCTCTGCAAAATTTCTCAAATAAATGGGTTGTGCTCTGTATCTTCCTCTTTCCCTATACTGTCTTTAAGCTTCAGCTATTTGCCTCCTGCTGTATTTCCTTCTGAAACAGAAATCAGGAAGGTCGCTGATGATGACACAGTAAACTTTTTCTTGGTTATCTGATTTTTCCATTTCCTTGAATCTCTCTTATTCAAGGACATTTCTATTTTAGACATTATATTTGATCTCAGATTACTTTTCCATTCTCTTCATTAGATAGTCTTAATTTTTCTCTTTATTATTAAAGATCATGTTGTTCTCCCTAACCTTTCACTATTAAGATCATCCATTTTTCTTGCCCTCAATCTGAAGTACCACAAGGATATTTTGCTGTCATTCACTGTCTCTCTACTACTCTGATTTAGTTTTCTGACTTCTTCAGAGCAAGAGTAATGATGGCACTACTTTAACAGATTGGATTACTCCAGCTCCTTTGCCCTCTGGCACCTGATTACATTCTGCTAACGGGGCACACCAAGAGATGGCCAGATCCTCTCAGGAGGCTTGTCTTTAGGGGCTCTAACTTTCTAATGGTTTTTTAAAATACTGGTTTTTTCCTTTAGATTAGTAAGCCCTAGGAATGGCAATAGCTTTCCTGTGTTTCTAGTTCATGAGTGAGTCATCATCCCTTGTTTGTTCCCTTAAACCTGGTCACACTTCTGTTAATTGTCTCGTCACTCAATTCTGTTCAGGTAAACACTCTAGAACGTACTACTTGCTTCCGATCAAAACACTGACTGGTATATATGTGCACAAACTCCCTATTATTATTACCTTTCAACAAGTTTATTTCCAAATTCCCAGCTGAAAATACGTCTGTCCAGAATTCTCCTAATTTTCTAACACCCTAACTTTCCTAAATTCTTTGGCTCTATTAACCTTACTTTCCCCTCTGCTTTTCATTATCAAATCCTAATTACATTTCCTTATCTATATTAATTTCCTTTTCATTTATATATATATTCCAGGGTTTAGAACTTCTTAATTACTTCAAACCTGAGATATTGTATAGTTTCCCATTTCCCCCTAGCTTTCCACCTTATTCCTTTCCAACACAAAATATGGTATTGACCATGTCAAACTCTCTAAATCAAAAGTTTCAGAAAATCTCTATTTTGTACTAAATAAAATCCAAATTTTTTACTAGAATGTGCTATTAAAAATTATCTTACTATATCATAGAGTACTTAAAGTTACTTGTTCTGTCAAGCAAAGTCATCTCCTAATTTGAAAGATTCACTACAGTACTATACTATAAAATTAATATTTCTTGTAAGACATAAACATGCAATTTTAAAATATGCTAATCACTAATAACTGAATTTGCTCATGCAAATCATTCTTTTTACTTAAGTAGATATAGAAAATTAAAGCAAAAATCAAGCAGATATAAAATTATTTTATTTGCAAGATACTCTGATTATTCTTACTCTATCTTCTCATGAGAATAATAAAGTTAATAATACTTAGAAGTGAACATATTTTTATTCAACAATAACTAAAATACATAATAGGACTAATAAAATATTTAGCATAGGGTTTCAATGCCCATGTAATTTGCCCAAAATTGTTAATTGTTTCATATGTAGCTTTATTTTCTTTTCTGACTAACACTTATCTGTAGATAATGGCTATGCCTAAAGAAAATATCTATAACTTAAAAAAATTTTTTTAATCAGAAATGTTTGAGGTAGTGATTAGATAGCATTATCTGATAATGGTACAGTAATCGCCTAATAAATTTAGTAATTTTATATTGAATGGGGAAAATAAAACAGAAACAAATTATTTAATGACAGAATTTTAATTTGCTCTAAGGACAAAGATACACAGCTTACATTTCTGTTCACTTGAATAATGGCTATTTTCAAAGAAGCCTAGTTACTCTTAGCTAGTAAAAGTAATGTATACAAGAGTCAAGATGCAACGATGCATTTTGTAGAAATCATAGCAGAGAGACTGACCACAAATGATGTCAATCGGTGCTAGTTCTCAACTTGGCCAAAAATCTTAAAATATTATGAGATTCTCTACTCTGTTATAGGTGTATAAGAAATGGTTCATTTATACTAGGTTTAGTTTGCATACTTTTTTTTTGTCTCTGAATGGTTTAAGTAAACTCTTGAGTCTTTTCTGAGCACACACATTCTGCTCTTATGTTATAAAAAATGCTTCAACTTCTCTTACAGCTACTACCTTAACAAGAAATGAGTACAAGGAAATGCCTTCTATAGTTTCTATTATTTTTAAATAACTGCATATAGAAAATATAGAAAATATTCTTTTCAATAACCATTCCTATTAATAAATTTTAATAAATATTAATAATTTCAGCATAATACTGGAAGATTTAAACATATATCTTTCACTTACAGATATATCAGACAAAACATTGTAAGGTTATATTTAGACAATGCAATTCATAAAAAATATTATAGATTTTTAAAACCATGCACCAAATATTTTTCAAAGGATGGATTTAAAAATATATGGGAATTACATATTTTAGGCCTTGAACAAGTCAGAGTAGAATCTAAAAATTAGACCACACAGACTGCATTCTCGGAAGAGAATCCAATTAAACTACACTGATTAAATAGTAATAAAATATAAGGTATCAAATTAATATAATTTTAATCTTAATTCTGCCACTAACTAGCTGTGTAAACTTGAATAAACTCAAGCAATAGAGACATACTGGGACAAACACATCATTGTGGTCAAAAAACAAAATCCTATGATAGTTAACAAATACTGAGACCAAATTAATCATAAAAAGAGTTTGATATTAAAATTTGTGGTCTGCAGCTACAGGTATTTAAAGAGAAATTAGACTTTGTTATTTATAGTAGAAAATAAAAGGTGAAAATTAATTATCTAAGCATAAATTTTCAGAAGTTTGAATAAGAAAGCCCAAAATATTAAAAGAATATAGAATACATAAGAAAATAATTAGACAGATAAGAGAGAAAATAAAACACAAAGATCAAGAGAGCCAAAAGATGATTCTCTATCAAATAAATAAAACTGGAAAATCTCTGGTGAGACTAATCTCTCCCTTCCCCCCGCTCAAAAAAAAAGGGAAAGAAAAATGAACAATGTTAGAAAAGAATATAACTATAAATAAATTAAAAATAAAAATAAGAGAATGTTATGGACAAGCTTTAGGCCAAAATTTTAAAATGAAAGTGAAATAGTCAATATATCACAAAAATCTATCCTAAAAAAAATGACCTAAGAAGCAATATACATCATCAAAAAGCTTTATCAAGAAAGTAAAACTGACAATTCAATAATTTCCCCACTGGTGGGAGAGAGTTCCTCATGGGCTGCTATATGCCTGCACATTTGAGAGCGGAGCTGTTGTTCGGTACTGTCTTTATAAAGATGATCCCATAGTGAACAGCTGGGAGAAGAGGGAGGCTTGTTTCAAGTCCAGTACAATATCAACAATATCTTCTTTGGGGCAAAATTCAGGTGGGTTTGCTTGCAACTTGTAAAAGAATGTTTCTGAAGCTTAGGTTTCCTAAACTGTATTCTAAATCTTCTGCGTGTCTCATGGGCCAGTCTGCATCATCTTGGGTTTTATGGGGCAAGGGAAACTGATATGAATACAAAGCTCATTAACAAAAATAACAACAACAACAACAAAAACCTCTGATAAAACCAAGTGTTAACGGAATGCTGGACACTGCTAGTAGAAACGCAAAATGGTACAGCCAGTTTAGAAAACAGTCTGGCAGCTTCCTAAATCTACCCAGCAATCCCACTAATCAAGAAAAAGGGAAATCTATCTTCTCATAAAAGTCTGAAGCTTTATTCATAATCACGCCAAAGTAGAAACCTCCCAAATATCCATCAACTGACAGATGGATAAACAAAGTGTGGTACATCCACAGCTCTGCTCACATGATTTCCTTCTACAGCCCATCAAGAGCAAGTCCTACTCAGACTATTTTCTTCCTTCTTTTCATTGAACTCCATCCTCCATCAGTCCTATTTCCATGGGGCCCTTGTGTTACTCTTTTCCTAAAAACTGTCCTTGACTCAACACTTTTAATGAAATAAAGTGTTCTGATTTAAAAAAAAAAAAAGAAATCAAGAAAAGCAAAAACAAAACAAACAAAAACAAAACCAACAAAAGAGCCACCTTCTTTTAACCCTATTCAATTTTTTAATTACAATACCATATCCTCCTTTACTGACCTCCCAAACTTCTGGAAGAGGCAGATTTATATTTAGCCTTCTTCCAAGGGTTTAAGTCTCATCATCCACTTTTTCCTTATTCTATAATTAGTTTTCTATGCTAATAAAGTGACTCATTGCGTCTCCTCTGGAGCACTTGGTATCCTTATAGTATCTCTTTGAGATTGTGATCTTATTTTTATTCTGGGACGGGGAGGATACCTATTCTCATGCCTCTGACTTCTTCCTTTCAGTCCTCTTGTAGAAGGTCCGATTCTAATCCAAATAATGAGGACTGATTTCCATATTCATATCTCCAACCTGGATTTTGAGATCTAGGTCAGGATTTTCAACTGTTTTACAGACATCTTTATTTGTATAGCTGGATGGTGTTTCAAATTAAGAAACAAAATCTTTTTCTAACACCAAAACGACCCATTTTCTATTTTTCCCATACTGTTTGCTGATACTACTATCCTCCTAATCCTCCAACCTAGAAGCTTCTGTCGCATCTGTAACTTTTCTCCTTTCTTATTCACATCCACAATGCACTGGGTACTGCTGGTCCCTTCCCTCCAGTACTGGCTTTTCTACTCATGTGGACAGCATAATCTTTTGAACTATTCCTCTCCCCTGACAGCTCTCTGAATATTCTCCCTGTGTCCAATCTCTTTCTTCTTCAATTTACTTTATATACTACCCAAAGAGGGATTTTTCTAAATCAAAATCTCACCCCTTGAGGACCTAATTACTTAACTCAAAGTATAGACAAGGGTTGCCTTTTTTTCACATTGCCAACTCAATAAATTGAAAAGAATAATTTGTACAATTATCACCCTTTGTTTTGTTTATAGGATGCTAAATGATTCACTTAACAGATTCTTTTCAACAAATTAACAGAATTGACTTAGCTTAACAAACATGTTTGTTATATTGGCACCATGCATACACAACCATAGGGTTCTTTTTAGCTACAACCAGAGACAAGTAGCCAGTTATAGCTCCTGATTTACAGAAAATCCATAGTGCAGTTTCCATTTTTAATGCTTTCTTTATAATAAAAGATATTCCATTTCTCATGCAATGTGATGGTTATTTGGAGTCTCACTATTATTCCCCTGTATGTATGAAAATTTTATTTGCTTTCTGAATTGGATAATTTAAAATTTCAAATAGATGACTGTCACTTTAATTTCTAAACACATTTTTTCAAGAGGATTGGGGAAAGGGGAACATGTAGAATGTAGAACACATTGAAGTTAAATAAATCTTCTAATTTTAAGCTATTGTAGCAAAATACTATGTTTTTCTTCTCCTCCTCTGGGCATTCAGGTGTGAAAGATAAAAATCTGCACTAATTTTATGAATTTTTTTCTATCATTGAAACAAAGCTAATAAGCAACAGGTTTTGTTACACAATTATACACATCCAGAGATTCTGGGGAATCAAAAAAAAATTAGATCACTTATTTTGAAAACTGCCCTTTGGAGTAAGGGAAAAAACAAGCCTTTACAGCTATTAGGTTACTTTGAGAATAAGATGGTTCTGTTCAGGTCTATTTTACTCAACTTGTCTTTGGGAAATATCCTATGGAATTATCTTAAGGGAAGATTCTTAGCATGACAGCATCCTGGAAAGAAATAAAAAGAAAGTAAAATTTAATCTCTAATGGAAAGTAGACATTGTACAAATAACCAAATATTATTTGAAAGTATATATTAATTTCCATATTTAACCATTATGAGAAAATATTTGCTTCAAGTATATATGTGTACATATTATATAAATAAAAATCAAAGCACTGTATGTCTAATCAAGAGATTAAATAAATGAAGTATTTGTGGTTTTCAGTATGTGGTTTTCAGAGTAATTTACATTCAGTAATATTTTGTTACTTTAAAAAGCCAAAATAAAATCAGGATTTGGGCTCCAGTCATCTTATATAGTTATAATATTAGTATTCTACTGCCATTTCTTCCTAGTCAGAAATGACCTATTTACTTGTTTCACATAAACGCGTCTGTGTTATAAAGCTTTTATGTACAATCCTGGTCTGCATCCCATGTTTAATTTCATATTCATCAAGAATATCCCAACAGTGTAAATACATATAGGCTTTCTAGCCATATTAACTGATAATGTCAAATAAGTACATGCATTGAGCTATTTGAGATATATACATGTAATGTATACACACAAAATTAGAGAAATAGGGACATTAAATTACATAAGCATCCATAAGTTTGATATTTTTTTACCTTTAAAGTTTTGAAAAAAATTTAGAATCATGTAGTCGTTGCAAAAATAGTATAGAGTTCCTGTGTATCTTTCCCCTGCCTCCTCCAATGATAACATTTTACATAATCAAAGTACAATCATTAAAGACAGAAATTTGATATTGGTATAATGTTAATAACTAAACTACATGCTTTATTCTGATTTAACTACGTTTTCTATCTATTTTTGGGGGGAGAGGGTGCATAAAAGTTTTGTCAACTGTAGAGATTCATGAAACTTCCACAATTATGATATAGAATGATTCCATCACACAAAAGTAATTATCTCTTCAATTTTAAACTTAACAAGACATATCAGAATATACTGTGAAGGTTGAGTTTTGCTTTCATTTCTGAAATCAGTCCTCACTCTAGCATGCATTCTTTTACCTCCTGCCACTGACAGACTACTTTGTGACCATCTAGATTAGACATTGGACATTGTGTTAATAATAGGGTATAAAGAAAATAATAGATTCTAAAGACTCTGCTTAAATTCTAAATAAGGCAAAGTGTTCCTAAGTGTATTTCAATTGGGATTAGAATAGGAGATTAGGGGAAATAAAGAGAGGACCACAACAGTAACTTATCTCCATCTCAGCTCCACTGACTACATATGCAAGTTAGGACATCTAGTGTGGAAAAAGACATTTGTGGGGTGATGAGCTTTTATCATTTTACTGTGAAACCCAAATAGCTTTGGTGCCAGGAGGACTCAGCACATCCATAGAAGTGGTGAAGGGATTCAAAAGACAGCTGGAAGCAAACATGATGTCCACAGAGGGCAGAAGATTTGAAGTCAAAGCAGGTGACTAGCAGTCACAGAGAAGAGTGGCAGCTCTTAGCAGAACAGACTTAGTGAGGAACACATGCTCTGGTTCATGAATACAACAGATCAGAGATTGCGAGGGGTTAGGGAAAAGTCAGGGTGGAAGGGAATTAGGTGCATCTATAAAATGACAACATGAGGGGTTCTTGAGGTAATGGAAATTTTTTATCCTTGCTGTATCAATGTCAATGTCCTTGTTGTATAATTATACTATGGGTTTTCAAAATGTCACCACTGGGGAAAACTAGATAAAAGAGGGACATGGGATCTCACTATATTATTTCTTCCAAATGCAGGTAAATCTATATTTTAAAATAAAACTTTAATTAAAGAAAAATTATATACTAAGCATTATATCTCCCTGAACTACCAAAACCTGCATCTTAGAAAAAGAGTTATTTTTTTTTTTGCCTCAAAATGATATAAAATTTCTAAACAAATGTTGGCTCATGACTACAAGTTAAAATTAATGGTTCTCAATTCTATAGATAACAAACTGGTAGACTCTTATAAAGAGTAGACTCATCGAACACTAAACACATATATCAAATATAATTAATCAGAAACATGCAAGTGACCATCAATATGATGTTTGATGACTATAATAAAGTTATTTGATTAGAAAAATGAACATAAGGCTCAGGAAGAGTCCTTTACCTAAATGTTTTCTAAGAAAAAACACTTTGGCAAAATGCCACAAAATTGATATTCAAATAATAAAATGATTATTGTAATATTTGTTATGAACAGAATATCAAAGTTGTTCATTGTGTGTTTTCTTGATAGAAACATTTTAATAAAAAAATTTTCCATTGGTCTTAATATTTATGTGAAAGATGAAATAAAAGAAAAAAGTACAATTTATAATTTGCATGTAGACAACTCTAAGTACTTCTGCACAGTGAAAATCTAGGCCAGTGGGAATTTTTTGCAATAAAATGTAGATATAGAGAAGTGCAAAGTGGGCTTTAACATGATTAATATATAGTCATTTCCTAAGGAGGGGAGGGGCTGTCCACACATGTATTTTTGGAATAGTGGACTGTTACAACTGAGGACCGATCTAGGAGTCATTGTAGTTTATCCCTGGCAGGCAGTGTCTCACTGAGCTCTCACAATAAAGCCAGACCAAAGAAACAGGAAGCTTTGTCACCCTGTATTAAACAACATTATTTCAATGGGGCACTATTTGTAATTCTGGTACTCAACTGCCACAAAGGAATAACAGAACTCTGGGAGGTCTAGAGAGAGTACCTGCAATGTTCAAAAGACAGAATCTTTCATGTGTGAACAAGGGATTTAAAAATATTAATCTCAGTACAAAAAGATTTTTTAAAATGAGAGAAAATAGGGTTGTGCAGCCATAATCAAAATGTATTCATTAATACATCAGTGTCAACTACATGTGTATCCTTAATCGTGTGCTGGAGAGTTCTTTCTTTATCCTTCTACAGCTCAAAATTCATCTGTTTGATGAAGGCAAATAAGTTACTGCTATCAAATTGTCAAGGGGCATACAGGTTAGGAGAATGACAAAAAGTTGTATGGCTGAGATACTACTTAAAGATAAGAAACCACAAAGAGAAACAAAATATAAGAAGATCAAGTTTGATAAATCTAAATGTAAATATCTTAAGTTCAAAAGTGAATTAAACCAATAGAAAGAGGGAGAGATATTTGAGCTGAAAAAGACAGTAGATTTTTCTTGACCTCAATTCACTGTGAACTATCGTACATTCAAAAGCAAAGTGAGACACATGGCAATGCTACTTTGACTTTAGAATGAAATATTAGAAATAAAATGTCCATGCCAAGAAAAATAATGGCCCTTCTAAATTTTACATTGGTTAGGATTTCAGTGGTCTGGAAAACATGTCATAAAAGTAACTGGCTAAATAATTAATATGAACATTAATCAAGGCTCAAAATTTTACTCATATCTTTTAAAATAATTGTTTCCATAAAATGTGTAATTAAAAACAAGGGGATACATTTGATTAGTAGGACAACACACTATGTTTTAAAACTTTTGAATGCTCATTGAACTTTAGTGATTCATTTGTAATCATGTAACCATTTTATAATTTTTGTAAAAATTTTGCAGCTATTAACCTGGGGTACTGGGATGATTTTTGGGTTATCTCAGTTTTTTTAATCACAAAACACTGCACAATGATAATATGAAATGCATTATAATATCATTGTTATCTAAAGTGTGTTCTAGTCTAAGCTTTTCTGTTTTCTCAGATTTATGCTGAGATAAGGATGCTCAGTTGACTTTTGAAGCTAGGTTTCACCTGCCCAGCTTCTGGCACAGTTAAAATTATTTTTAAAGGAGATACTATTAGAGAGCTCGGCATTGATGACACAATATTCCTAGGTTATTATAGGAAACAGAGTTGTAATCTGCCTTCCAATTGCTCTATATTTCCCCCTCAAACCTGGACCTCTGTCTGAGTAACAACAAATGCACTGGCAATGAGGCACAATGCATTCAGCAGACTAACTTTCTCCTCCAGATGAGAGCTCTAAATGGGTCAACTCAGATAAATGAGAGCTTTACAGAACAAGGGAACATAGTGGTTTTGTGAGATGTACAATTCTTCAATAAAACAGGTTAACAAGCAAGGTCAAGACACTTTGTCCACATCTATAGTTTCAGGCCAGACCCTTTCAACACCATTACCTCTCAATTGTGTTATTATATTCATCTTAATTAGGCATTCAAGCTTGTTCTACAGTATTTCAATGAAGTCTATAGAACATAGGAAAAATATCCTAAAATAGGTTATATAAATTACTCTAAAATAGTTTATATAAATATTCAAAAGCCTTCACTGGCGTTTCGGTGCTTATTGCAAGTACGAATAAAAAAATCATCCCAGAATTCAGGATCACCTATGGTTTGTAGGAGTCTATTTCCTCTAATCATCTACCATCACCTGCAGGCTTTACCCATTTCACCTGCACTAAATCACTCCAATTATCATTAACTGTCTTGTGTTTTTTACTTAAGCCTTTTCTCATGCTATTTGCTACAACCAGAACTTTTTCTGACCACTTCAATCTTTTCCTAGCTAACCCCTAGCTGTCACTGAAGACCTTCATCCACAACTACCTCCCTTATAACTCTATTTTGACCACAACTAATCTGCTGTGAGCCCTTCTGGCTCGGAAACCCCATTACTATACAAAGTAGTTTCTACTTTGTTATATAAGAACTTGCACTTATTTTATTCTCATATTATATCTGAAACATGTAGGGATGTCTTTCGACCATTTTTATTTATCTTTATTCCTTCTATCTAGATTTCTGCTTTAGATATGTTAGACAAAATAGTCATTGAGTGAAAAACTACAATAAATTGATAAATAATACATTAAAATCAACATCATGATGGGTGCTCTAATATTGGCAACTTCATCTACTATACTAAACACATGTGAAATTTAATTTATAAAAGGAAAGCCTTTCTAGGTGAGTTATATACACATACAGGTCCTTTTTGAAATCTGGTCTGTGCTTGTTAATGCATTTGTTGTGAATTTTTAAAATAGTATTCTCAACTTGTGAGACACGAGAACAGAGCTTTCCATCATAACTGCCATCCAGTCAACTACGTCCATGCCTTTGTAAAGTGTCAGAAGGTCAAACAACACATAAGGTATCGCAAGGAGATGGTGACACACCAGAATGCACAAACATTTAGAAAGCCTTTCCACACTCAGCTACAGCTGCCTACACAGGAGAGAAAATACTTCCTTGAAGATTTGTTTTCAAAGTGCTATGAGGGTTTTAAAGGTGAATTTTCAATTGGCCTGTAAATTCCCAGTACTACTTAGAAAATACAGGAGTTACTATAACAACAATACAGATTTGCAAAAACCATATTTTTACCCTCAGGTTCAAGTGTCTGATTTTTATTATGCATTCTTTACTCAAAGCCTATACAATAATACTCAGTGAAAAGACATTTGTAGTATGGGGAGGCAATGTCCATTGGGTCTCTCGAACAAAAACAGACAATTGATCTTTGTTAATTATACAAATTAACGTGAGATATTAGTGCTGATTCTGCCCTTAGCTGTTATGCTCAAGACAAAGGTTTAAAATCTTTTTTAAAAGGGATATTCCTATTGATTGAGGGAACTAGTAGGTTAGTACACACTACTGTGCCTTTGGCTTACCACAATTAGAAAAGACTTGATTCCTCCTTATTTCTTCAGGCTTTGTTTTCCAAACACTTTACTATTTTCTTAATGGGCTTAGACAAACTTTTTTTTTCTTTTAACACTTTTCCCATTTAGGAAAAAAGTGCAAGTCACTGCCAGCATTAATTTGACATCATATAGAGGAATGTGACATTTTCTAGGATTTGACATTTTCAGTGATGGAACTACTATAAACAGAATGCTATAAATAGAATGAATAATGTCATTTGTTTTCAAAGACTATCAGTATACTAGATTGATATGAAAATAATAATAAAAGCAAGATAGTTTTCGGCATACTTTGGGAATAAAGTTAGGACTGTAATCCACGAGTTATCTCAGGGTAACCGAGTGTCACAGGTGAGTATTCTCAACGCAAACAGGAAAAGAGATAAGGGAATAATTTCTAAAATTTCCAAAGATAGTTTCTGGTATAATGGAACTCATTTTTGTCAAAGGTAAATGTGAATAAAATATGAGTTTGACAATCAAAAAAAGCATATTTTCTCTGAAAAAAGCACGGATGAGAAAAAGCTTTCCATTGGTGTGTTTGTTATTCCTCTTTGTCTTACCTCTTTCCTCATTCAAAGCAGTCCCTCATTTAAAACCATAGTGCAACACAGATGAAAAACCAGTAATCTCCAGCAAACAACAGAATGTGGACACTGCATGTTTAGGACACGTGACATAGTAAACTCAGGGAGGAGACTATTGCAGGATAAGAAGTCAGGTCAATACTCTTCAATGGGGTTCAATTTAAAAGAAAGAAAGCCGTCTTGTTTTTCAACTTCACATCTTCATGGAAAATTCTGTACCTAACCCGTGTGTTTGATACTTTATTCAATATTATTGGATGCTATGAATTTTATATATGAATTAGTAAGAAAAATTATATAAAATTTTTAACTAAGGCAAAAGAATAGTGTCCTAACACACTTAATAATTGACTAACAAACCTGTCTACAAATCGCTGATTATTTTTTAGGGAAACATATCTTTTTTTTTAAACATATTATAAATTATTGAATAGAAGATTTATAGAAGATTAACATGTTGCATTTGTTTTTTTCTAAAAGATTCTAAAGATTTCTATCCAACAGAAATAGTAGCTTTGTTATAGATTTATTGCCTTATACAACATTAGAGAATTTTGTATCTAACTTATTTTGACATTCTTTCCTTCACTCATCACATACAGTATTCTCTCATGTCTTTTAGTTTTTGAACTAGTTCCAGCATCCTTCAGGTTTCATTATTAATGAGTGAAATGAATCTCTGACATTTACCCACCATATATTTGTATAAGAATCATGTTTTATATAGTTTAAAATTTATACTTGGCAACAGCATTGTGAAGAGTTGTTCAAAGAAAATGAATGTTTACTGCTCTTTACTGTTTCCTAAGTTTTTGGCATTAACAAAAAGTCTGTAAAAAAATAAAAAGTGACTGGGTTAATTTAAGAACTTAAAGAGAATTTGAAACAAAATACCAAATTTTACTTGCGATACCATCTGAGGCATTTTACAGAGTTTCCATCTGTGTGTAAAATATGCAGTTATATAATAGAAAACAACACAATAATACAATAATTTCAATAATCTGGTTGTAGAAAGAAATAAAATATAGCCTTTTAGAGCACTGTTATAACAAAGTACATCCTATTGTTGCTACATTTTAATAAAAGGCTAAATGACACATCAAGCTTTCCAGTTTATTAACATGTGCATAAAGCTGAAGTATATAATACATAATAAGGGTAAAAGTGGGGAGGAAGATGATTGGGAGGATGGAGAAAAGAGACATAAGGTGAAAGGAAAGAGAAGAGAATAAAGTGTGACAGCAAAGAGAAATGAAAGAACTGAAGGAAAATAGCACTTCTAAAATGTGTCAATTCATTTCATTTACAGTGGGAAAAAGAGGACAGGAAATACTTTAAGCTGATTTTTTTTTTACTCGCTTAAATGACCAAGATATGATTAAAAATAAGAGTGGTTAAACTTTTCTTGAGCAGCACAGTCAATTTTCCTTCCTTTGGCCTCTCGCCACAGAGTGCCCTTGACCGCGTTTTTCTCCGTGGGTTCAAAGGAGGCAGGGACCTAATACAACAGACCTTCCCCAATGATCTCTGCCATTTCTAAAAATAATTTCTTGGGACCCATTCTTTTAGATCTCTACTCTTGACTGCAAAACAAGGTAAGCGACGAACTATTCTGTGCTTTATTCATCTAAGTTCTGTTATTAGAATACAAGATTTTGAAAAGATGTTTCCCAGGGGGAGAAAAAACTTAAATACAACAGAAGATTTGAAAACTGGAATTTCAGGCACTTTGGAAACTCAAAGAAGAAATAATTTGTTCAAACTGAAACATCTGTTAATATATCTTCAAAAGTGAACTACAGTTGACCTTGAACAACATTCATGTATAATATTTGGCTCTCTAAAACTTTAACCACTAATAGCCTACTGTTGACCAGAAGTCTTACCAATAACATAAACAGTCTTTTAACACGTATTTTGTATATTGTATACTGCATTGTTACAATAAAGTAAAGCAAACATTATTGAGATCATAAGAAAAATATATTTATAGTACTATACCCATTTACTAAAAAAAAATAATTCATGTAGAAGTGAACCCGTGAAGTTTAAATCTGTGTTATTCAAGGGTCAGTGTATTTACTCTCCATATGAGACTAGTTCTTTATAAGAAGCCCTAAGGAATAATCACTTTGTATGGGTATACAATAATTTTACTGTCTTTTTCAGTCCTGCTGTTTCAAAGATTATCTACAGCAAACTTTAAAATGGGCAAGGGTGGGAAAATATCTGACTAGAGAAATATTTGATTTCTTAAGTCCATGGAATTATCTGCTTTGAGATTTCTTATGCTGATCTATGTATGGAAGCACAGTTGGCTTGAACTCAGAAGAAGAATAGATACTTGCCATTCACCAATGAAGCTTAGACAAGCAATAAGATACCAGATTAAAAGACTGTCACTGCTCACAGGTGTTCCCTGCTTTCATCAATTGTGAGAGCTAAGTTCTATTCAGATTAGCACTGATGAGTCAGTTTTTGAAAAGTTGCACAGCTTTTAATCTCTTAGAATTTACACAGATTACTAAATTTCTAGTGTTCCCAAGCGGCAAACACAGGACACAAGCAACAGAAATCAGGTAAATACTATTAAAATATTCAATTAAAGTAGTAACTTTATAACCTGACATACCTCATAATAATACCTATTGCCACTCAGCAGAAATGATTGTTACTTTACCTGGCATTGCTAAGGAGGAAGAAATTGAGAGCTAGTACTAGCTTCTAAGTTATTCCTATATTTAGACACTATACCCCTGGAGCATACCCCAATGAGTAGGATACATATGAGTTAGAATTTAAGTTTGATGGTGGTGCAAGGGAATGGAAGAGCACAGTTTATGAGATTCCTAGGATCTCTCTTTTCTAGATTGCAATATTTTTGGTGTTTTTATTCTTTCTTAAATTCAAAAGAACACAGCATTCAAAAAATAAGAAGCATGTGAAGTATATATATCGATATTATAGTGATTAAATGATTCAAGTGCATTTTTATCCTTAAAAACGTATAAATAACCAAGAATCGGTATCACTTATTCCTAAAACTTTGCTGGGATTCTCTTTTATGAACTATGACACTCTATCAGTCCCCCACAGATGGAGCCACTTAACATTAGTGATTAATCTCAGCTATGAGAGTAATAGAGTATCACTACCACCACTCACTATGAAAATAAATCTTTACATGTTACAGGACCATGGCATTTTTAAATTAATAATAATTTTTTTTTCAAATCAGGAGGATTCTCTTTTTCAGAACATGCTACAATTTGGCTACAAAATAAAAAATGCTCATCTACCGTATTTGAAGACAAAAAAAAAATACAACATAATTAAAAATAAGAAGTACCAGAAATATCTTAAGAACTTGATATGTTTTTTCAATTCTCCCAGCAAACTTATTAGGCACACTTTACAGATGAGGATTTTAGCAGTGTGCCCAAAGCCACTTTGCTTATTGCTCATCATTTCTACTCTCTTCAAACCCAGTCTATGTCCTCGACTAGACAACTTAAAGTACATTAACTATTCCTTTCACCTGTTTTCTAAACTACCTAGAAAGCAAATACTATGAAAATGAAAACTCTGCCAAAAGCATCGATAAACATTTGTTGAGCACAATTAAAGTTAGCTAAAATAATTTAAGAAATTATTTCCTTACCTTTCCCAACAAACTTTTCTATGACATTTTATAGCAAGTTTTTCTCCATTTGGCATTAATAATCTTAATTTGTTATGCTTAATTCGTTATGCTTCTCAATCAGAGCAGTCAACAAGGAGAATAAGGAATTAGCATGCTCTCCTTAATGCTGCATACAAACAGCTAAATCATCTCCAGGGGCCCATTATAGAAGAGTATACATTATTTAAGCCTCTTCTTTCTCTCTTGTCTTCTGTTGCCAAGATTCAAGACCTTTCACGACTAACACTCTTTCCACCAAAAACTGGCAGGAGTGGAGTGGTGAATGTTGTGTATGCTAAATCGATCTGCTTGGTTTGGTGTGTTCACATATATGGCAGAGAGAGTGGATGTTGGTGGGGCAGAAGAATTACAGAACTAAACATTATGTTAAAACAAAGAGGAAAGAGAGAATATTTGGATTATTGGATAATCTGTGAATTCCTTTTACTCATGCTATATCTTCTAGTTTGAATGAAATAATGATGTCCTCATTTACCTCTGAAAAATTAACTTATTTATTGTTGGATAATGTAATAACACGTCATGGTTACTTATAAAACTTAAGTTATTACATTAGTGAATATAAAATAGAGCATGATAAAGCACTACTCACAGAACAATATATTAGAAAATACTGGATGTTACTTTAGAAAAGCAAGACATGCAATATAGCTAAGTACATTTCAATTAGAAAACAAATGTAACCTATCAGAAATGCAGGTATAGTATTTTTTATATTATATTCCTGAACTCTGAATCCCTGCTTGGAAAATGTATTTGTTTAGGAGTATAGAATAATAATTAACATTAAAACAAGCACCAATAACCTAATTGATTACCTTAGTGAGTTCATTTAATGATATTCAAAGACTTGGCCTCAAGATGCAGCTATAAAAGTGAAAGGCGGACATCAGAAGCATGGCGGAGTGAGAGATGTCCCCGGATTTGTCCCTTGAAATAACAAGGGACATCTAAACTCAACAAATAACACACAACCTGCATACAAGCACATCTAAGTGAGTGATCTGTGCTAAGAGCTTCCAGAGTGCACATGGAACATTCTCGAGGACTGACTGCATGCTGGGACACAAAATTCACCTCAACAACTATAAGAGGATTGAAACGATATGAACAATATTCTCTGATCCTAACACTTTGAAGCTGGAGATCGACTGTAAAAAGAAAGCGGGAAGAACCACAAAGATATGGAGATTAAATAACATGCTACTGAAGATTGATTACGTCACAGAACAAAAAAAAGTGAAAGACATTGCTATTCCCTTTGATGTTCTGTCACAAACATCCTTCTTCCATTCATAACTCTTTGTGATTCTGATATGCATAAATTTACTAATATGCATTCTTATTTTTAGATTGATCCTCTGTTTAATTTATCCAAAATCTGATCTAAATACAAAAGCATACTGGAATAGAAAAATAATTGTTTTTCTCTTCTCAGCAACTGGCACTGTATTGGGGTCATAGTAGACTCTGGGTCCATATAATACAGGACTCAGTTTTCAAGAACAGCACATTAAGTTGGGTAGGTAGAGTCACATAGTAAGATAATACTCCATGGTATGTCACAAGGCAGTGAACGATTATTGTTAACATTAATGCTATAAGCATCCAAAGGAAGTAGATGGGTTTGGATAAAACTTTTCAGGAAGTTTCTAAGAAAAGGCAGGAAACAGAGATAGAACCTGAAAACAGGTAAGTGGTAAGGTAAAAGAAAATAATTTTAGATAGAACAGATAGTATCAAAGTATTAATAGGAAGACAGTATTTAAGGATAATACATTTGACTAAAATTTAGTTAAAACTATTGCTTAATATAGGGAAAATATAACTAAAGGAAATGTTATCAGACTGAGGAAATCACTTAGCACAAAGCTAAAAGGTTAGCTCAGATTCTGAAGACACATCCAAGTTTAACATTTCCTCCACTGTCTCCAGCACTGCTATACATCTCTTAAAGTTTAGTAATCATAACTGCAAACAGTATTCCAGGTGTATCTCTCAGTAATTAGTGAAATGGTCAGCTCATTCTGTCAAAATTAACTTGAACTTTTTCGGTCCATCAAAAAATAGGACGAATGACTTCAGAAAATTAATTTGAATCACTCCATGCACTATTTGCTATTATATAGCTGGTATTTTGCAACCCAGTCTTCTGTGATACATTGGATTATTTTCCTCAAATATTTACATTGTTTATTTGCCTTTTTTAAAAAATCAAAAACAGGCTTGAAAATACTTTTTTTTTTTACCATCTACAAGAATAATCTGCAAACCTAGAAATGCCATTTTAAACACATTTTTCCTGGCCACTAGAAAAATGTTTATACTGGTTCTAACACTGATATGTACCTAATGGTGCCAGTATTTGTAGCTACATAGTTCTGGACAAGATTGCCATATCTTTTAGCCTATCCTCTCATTTTGTTTCTAAAAAGTTTTATATCTAAGTCAAAACAATCTAATTGCAAAAAAAATATTCAAAAGTTTTGGCATGGAAACTTTTCACAAATATTTTAAAAGTCTGAATCGGTTTCATTTCTTCTCACTAGCCTCAAACATTCTTGAGTTTCAGACTAATTTTTAAACTTTCCATAGAACTAAATTTCTCTAAATTATATTTGTCAGTTACTTTCAAGTTTAAGCTACATTTACAACTATTATTTATGTCTCTTAACGAGATTTTTCATCTCTTAACTATAATACTTCTCCATCATTCTAGTTATTTTTTATTTTGAAATAATATCAAACTTACATAAAAATTGCAAGAGTAGTATGAAGAACTTTTTTCCCTCTGAATACTTGAAAGTTGCCAACATAATTCCCATCTTCTACAAATAGTTTAATTTCTAAAAACAAGGATATTTTCATACATATCCACAGTAACCCTTAATATTAGGAAATATCAAGCTGCAAATGCACTTTTACTGACATGGATTTCTATATTCATCTATATGCATTGAAAATTGTGAAAGGTATATAGTTTCTAAAGAAGCATCCGTTAATTTTAAAGTAACATCATAAAAGTCATACTCTAAAATTCAATCTTATGGCTTCTTTATCTCAATTCCCACCTCTAAGTTGAGGGAAACCAAGAGAATCTGCCTTTAATTGAAATTTTCATTAAGGTTTGGAGCTAGATTGATAAATACTCTACTAGATAGTGTTTTTCTCTCATTAAACAAAACCTTAATTTTTATCCGAAATGATCCATATTTAACTACATTCTCTTCCATTCAATTGAATTGCAAATTCAAGATAAACACAGCTTGAAAAGACCACTGGCTACAACTGACACCCTTTCAAAGAGAAATTATTTAATTCAGCAAAACTCCAAGGGAAATAAATACATGGTTCTGAAGCCAAGGTAAGCACACACATTGGATTGGATTTATATGAAAAAACATTCCTGTATCACAATTTTGCATTCTGACAAGCACCAATTCTTTTAGAAATGACATGGATTGATATTTTTAATCAGTGCTTTCCTCAGACATTAGGTTTTTGTAAATCCTAGTGTTTTATAAGCAAAGAAAAAAAACCCTGGTAATCATCAGAACATTGATCTTATTACATTTTAGATTATTCCCATCACTAAATGTTATGAAACACACGTTAAGCAAGAGAAGTTATAAAGACTCGTCATTACATTTGGCATGGAAACTTGCACTAATATATATCAGCATAAGTGTGTATATATTTTCTATACATGTATAATCTTGATTTTTATAAAGCGTCTGTATAATTTTTTAAAAATTCTTTGAGATTGAGAACTATGTTGCTTTTAAAACAATCCACATATTCCAACACTAGGTACACAGTAAAAGAAGTACAATTTTAAAAAAAATCATCATACCATTTGCCTCTTCTTGAATTGTTTCCAAATAAATTTCATAAAAAATCATAGCTCACCATGTCATTATATAATAGAAATAATGAAAGATTTAGAACCAATGGATTCTCCTTATTTTCTGCTCTTGAGGCCTTTCGGTATGTTTATCTCTAGAACTAACAAGACACATTGTCTTTTCTTATTGATACTATGAAAGAATAGAGTGTTTTCTGATGGATCCTATAAAATGAGGGGTGGTAGAAAGTTAGAGTTGATTAACTGGGCCTCTTTAAAAGGTGGAACCATCAAAAATTAGGTGTATCCTTAGTGGGTAATACTGGATAGGTCTTTCTACCCATTAAAATATTAAATAGACACCTGCTATATTAATCTATTTTAATAAGAAACTGGAAACTTGACCAACCTATATTTCATTAGAATTGTAGTTTTTCTTTCAATAATGATAAGGGTATAGGTGTGTTAATTTTATTATAGTACACTTTTATTTTTTCCAATGCTTTTGAAGATAACGTTTAATTTCTAAAATTTTTACTCAGTAGATAGTGAGCTTGATGTTCTCTTTTGTTGATATGACTGAAAATATTTTTTGAGGTCCTATACAGCATAAACTAGAAATTGAAAGAAAATAAATATGTTCAAATTTTTAAGATATCCAATATTTATGAAAGTTAAGTTTATATTATTAGTTATACTTTTGAATTTCTTTAACTCCATTAGATTAATTACAGAGACATTATTCATTCTTTCAGGTTATAGGAAAACACAGCAAAGGTGGTTTTCTTTTTTTATTAACATTTTAAATTCCATGACAAATTGCTGCATTTACTCGTGTGAAGCAAACATTATAAAGAAAAATAAAGTAACAGAAGTATGTTCTCACAGTTTAAATAGCATATTCTTGGCTAGTATTTAAGCATTCCACTCTAAAATAACCTTTCCTTGGCTAAAATTATTGTACTTTTTAAAGTTATTTTACCAAGAAATGCCTCACAACAAGTTGAATTGCTGAATCAGTAGATATGAACAACTTCAACTCTTCTAGACAATGAGAACTTATCCCTCCAAGTGACTGTACCAAAACAGATTCTTAGTCATATATGAGGGAAAGTTTCTTTCACCCATCTACTAGTAAATATTTGGTATCGCAGAAGTTTCTTTGCTTGAAGGAATATAACTTTAGGAAGTTTTTCCAGGTTAAAAAATTGGTATAAATACAGAAGAAATAATGACGACAATCCTCAACATGCTCATCTTGAGTCAAAATGACCCAATCTGATATAATTGATGCCTATTGTCGACAGACAGTGGTCACCCTGAAACTTTCCTTCTCTGACATGCTGGAGTTTCCTCTCTTCTGTTAGATATCCACTTTTCTGTATCTTTGTCCTCTTTTCTGAATTTACTTCCTTATTTGGAAAGAAACATCCCTTATTAGCTTCTTTGGAATGAAAGCAAAGATGACAAATAATTGTATACTTGAGAATAATTGTATTTATTCTCATAACTGAGTTATAATTCGCTGGATATGGAATTCTGGATTAAAAATATTTTTTCCTCAGAATTTTAAAGGCAGTATTCTACGGTCTTCTTGCATCTGGTATTTCTGTTGAGTAGTCCAAAGTCATTTCAATTCATAATTTTTTGTCCGTAATATGGTTTTTGCTTATTTTTTCACAGGAAGCTTATAGATCCTTCATTTTATCCTTATCTGAAATTTCATAATTATATGACTTGATGTTCATATATTTGGCTGGACATTGCTTTGTCATTCAGAAAACACATTGCTCTCAGTTATGAAAAATATCCTATGAATATTTCTATTATTTTAATACTTGCCATCTCATTTTACTAACATATTATTTTCAAAAACTTCTGCTATTATAGTTTTAATTTATAAGAGCTTATTTATGCTCTCAAAATGCCATTTATTATTTTATTCTCATTAATGGATAAATTACTGAGTTCAATGTGAAAACATTAATATTTTTAAGCCCTTCTTCCCTCTATATAGTTTCTATTTCTTATAAAATTTCCTCCTCCCTCTTCCCCTCCCTCCTCTTTTCCTCATCAATGTTAAAAGATTTCCTCAGATACTTGGAAAGTGTTGTTTAAGAAACCTGATTTCAGAATCTTTATGACTTTTCTCATGGGCTGGTGAGATTTCTAATGCAATTGAGTACATAAGTCTAGAATCCATGAAGAAGTCAGGGCTGGAGATAAAAACTATAGTGACATCAGTGTTTAGAAGACTTTTATAGCTTTGGGAGTAAATAAAATGGTCTTTGAGAGAGATGTAAAGAAAAACAGTGTAGCACTTTTTCAGGTAAGCCACACATTAGGATTTTCTATGTATTATGATCTGTGGTGGTTTCTTTAATATGCATTACCTTGAACAAATTCACATTTAATTCTACATATTTGCAAAAGAGTTAAGAGTTGTATGTTTTAAATTATCTGTTAAGAGACATGTAATAAAAAAATGACATTAAAAGTAGTTAAACCAAAAAAAACTAAAATGAGAAAAATCATCTTTAAAAATTAGTGTTATATTAATACTCAAACATGGTGATTTCATAAATTTCAGATATGTAAAACTGACTTTCTACAATCGAGTACTTGAAAATAATCTAAGCTAAACAATCACTAATTATATTCCTGGAATAAAAAACAGCTATACGGTATAATGGCAAAAAAAAAATCATATTATGTGAGTTACTCACTTAGCAGAAATCATTCCCAAAATTGCTGCAAGGTGTATTTCTATTTTTCATGTGATTGGCACTATAAAATTTAAACTGAGTATAGCTAGCAAAAATTGCTTCCTAATTATCATAAAATTATACTTAAGAATCCATCAAATCTTTAAAATTACCAATTTGAAAAGGAAACAAGAAGTTTCTAGAACTTTAATAGTAATGCTCAAAGTTATGAACAATAACATTGATCTATGCTTAAAACAATTCACAAGATTCTTTTCCTGAAAAGGACATACTGTGCAAAAGAAGAAACTCCAATGGTAAGATTATTTGCATTGTGCTTGAGAGAAACAAAAATGTTTTAGAACACTGATTATTTTAAAAACTCAAAGCCCAGCTCTCTTTCTACTAATTACCAATAATCTACAATTTCATGTGAACTGATTCTTTTCCCATAAATTGAACTTTATAACTTTTTGAAACCTTTTTTCATTAACACCTGTATTGATGGTTACAGTAGTCTTCTACAGGAAGTAAGAGTGTCCCCACGTGCCTAAAATGTACTGCCTGCTTAGCAGCAGATGATAAAAATATTGGAAGACAGAATAGATCAGCAAAATCAGACAAATTACACCTTATTTAAGAATTTATAGCATATCAAATGGTACTGGCTGAACCTGAAAAATACTCAAAATTTTCAGAAATTATCACTTGAAAACTTTCTTTTCATCTGGAACAATGAAGTCACTGCCCTCAGATGGTAGTTAATAGCCAATACCAAATGGTGGATTATAGTATGACATTTTTAAACATGTGTGAACAGAGAATAAATAGAACATAGAAACTGAATCACTAGCATTTATAATTCTGACACACAACTTGCCACAAAGTGAGAAATACTTCTCTAGGAAGGAGATAAGTTATCAATTTATTTAAAAATATCCTTTGATATTTAAGAAGGAAAATTATAGTAAGAATTTATTTTAAAAGCCATCTGATAATTACTTTTGTATGGTTTTGTTGCTAATTATTGGCATTCACATTAGCGTGGTTAATGCTAACAAAAGATCCTAATATGACCAAATTGCTTCACATATATTAGATTTAATGGTATGTGGTCTGGCCACAGGAAAATCTAAACTCTGAAATTATCATCTCCATTGTCTTTATAAATACTTCTGAGAAGGAGGTTATCACTAAGATTAAAATAGTAGCCCAACTACCTCCTTTACCATGAGCACAGAGCAATAGATATGTAAAAGTATTTATGTTTTTATATATGCTTACTGAAAGGAATCCATCAGCTATTCATTCTGCATAGTTTTTCCATAGTGTTGATTCATAGCAGAATGATTTGTAAAGAAGTTGTGTATATATATAATAGTACCATTTCTCAGTTGTAGTCTTTTGCTTGATGTAACATCAAAATCTTGAAATGAATAGTGTTTGCTGAGTAGAGAAAAGGAACAAACACACAGCTATCATCATTCAAGCAGTAACAATACATTTATGCTAAAGCAGTAATTTCTTCCTAGTGAATTCTTACAAAGGCATTCAGCAATTCATAATCACTTATCCTTCATGCCATTCACATTGTTCGGCTCTGAATACACAAATCACCATAACAACATGGAAAATGAAGAAATATGATCACTTTGAGTTTTGTTGTTCAGTGATCTCAGCACTTTTCCTGATTCAATATGTGCTCAATTGTTTCTATGAGAAAACCTGAAGATTTTTCACTATTATGTTACACTTTCTTCTTTAAAAGAACTTAGCAAAGTCTCTAGAGAGGTTCATGTGTACCCAGATTTTTCACAACTTTGAAAGACTTAATTAGATTCCTAGGTACTCTCTCTCATGGTCGTAATATTTTGACCACGTGGGGCACCATGCTTAACCATGTTACCACATTGGTGGGTTCTACAGAGTCATTTCTCTGCCTTCGTTCTGACCTCTGTATTTAATGATAATGAAATACTAACTGCAGATTAGGTGTCCTTACTCTTCCATTTGATTTAAATCCTCATGTTATATTGTGAACCAACTGCAAATTCCAACATATTTTTTAACTAATTATATTCCAAATTAAATGGTTTATACTCATTTATAATCTCAAATGTTTTGATCAAATTTCAACTAGTTATTGTTTATCTCAGATGTGGCCAAATCTAATTGTCTTTTTTTTCTGAATATACTCAGTTCTTTGTTGAGCCATTTAAAATTTTTTTCAAAGTAATAGTCTGTGTAATTTCTTTTTCTCTTCTACTACACTGAATCTTCTAAAAGGTAGAAAAATTCATTGCTGTATTTCCTATAGGGCACTGATAATCTGCCTACAAAAAGCCAAAAAAAAAAGTCTATGTCTATTTCTGTGTGGGGGTGTGCTTACACAATGAACTAATTCTTGGTATCCTTTGACTATGGCACCATACTCAGCTAAACCAGAGTCTCCTTTAGCCATTTTCACCTGTTCATGTGTGGTGTCTTATGAGAATAGTATGGTAATCTGAAAATATCATTTTCCCTTTGATTTAGTCAATGAAGTTTTCTTATTAATATTTTAAAATTAAATAAGCAAATTTTCTTGGTGAAATATCACTTGGATCTCAGGAGAAGAGAATGGGTTGAAATTATAGAGGATAGAATCAGCAACAGAATAGAGTAGAATACTCTTAAACCAAACTAACTCTATACAATAACAACTAAGCCTAGATATCTATGTGAAGTTGTAAATAAAGAGTAAATTGAGAAAAGAAGGTAAAAGGAACTTAAGTACAAGTATCAGTCTATGCTTTTGTAAAGCAGATGTGCAATCAGACCTACACTGGGATAGAAGTTGTTTTGTAATACATCTGATAGGCTCAAATCAGTAGGACCAAGTTTTATAAGACATTTTTCCCATGTGTATATTTGACAATAAATTGAACTAAATGTTGTAGGGAACTCATTCAATGAATGATGATTAGCACTCAGCATGGATAATGCCCATATTTTGACCTGACAAGCATTAAAAAGTGAAAAGTTAATTTACAGTAACAAATAAGCACACAGAAGTTCAAATAGCATTACCAATAAGATCTCTCTGTAAATACGGCCTCTTTCCTAACTCCAGCTCTGCTTTTTATTTCTCTAAAAGACCTATGTCAAATCAAATATTAACTATGGCCAAATATCTATGAGGTAGATATAATGTGATATAAATATATGCCAGGTAGATTTTTATTTTTCTAGGGACACTAAAAAAAGTTTTAAAAATAAATATTTTTCAATATTTTTGCTTCATTCATATAAAATAAATATTTTGAAAATAAATGTTATGTTCTTAAAATAAAACTATTTTATATTACTAGATTTTTATTTTTCTAGGGACACTAAAAAAGTTTTAAAAATAAATATTTGTCGATATTTTTGCTTCATTCATATAAAATAAATATTTTGAAAATAAATGTTATGTTCTTAAAATAAAACTATTTTATATTACTTCAGCTTGTCAAATTTACAAAGTGTTCCTTCAATATCTACCTATCTACCTCTCTATCTCTTTCTTGCATTTTTCTAAAATTATTTCACCAAACACAAATCACTGTAATAGAATCTGTGTGTCCTTTGGTGGAAGACTATAATTACTTTAAGAGTGCAGAAGAAAGAACATTACATCCTCATGGTTATCTTTTGAAGTGAATTGAACTAATAAACTTTTATTACATTACTAATAATTTAGTAAGGCTTCAGGATACAGAATCCAACATCCAAAATCAATAAAAGTAAACAATTTGGACTATATCAAACCAAAAAAAACTTTTGTACAGCAAAGGAAATAATCAACAAATGAAAAGAGAACCTATATAATGAAAGAAAATATTTGCAAACCATATATCTGATAAGGGTCTAAAATCCAAAAATAAAAAGAACTCATATAACTCAACAGCAAAAACAAATAATATGATTAAAAAATGAGCACAGGACCCCAAAGAAGACATACAGATGGCCAACAGGTAAATAAAAAGGTGCTTAATACCACTAATCATCAGGGAAATGCAAATTTAAACCACAAGTAGATATCACCTCACATCTATTAGAACATCTACTACCAAAAAAGACAAGAGATAACAAATGCTGACAAGGAGATGGAGAAAAGAAAACCCCTGTACACCAATGGTAGGAATATAAAGTGATACAGCTACTATGAAAAACAGCATAGATATTCCTCAAAAAAGTAAAAAGAGAACTACCATGTGATATGGCAATCCTACTTCTGGGTATCTATCTGAGGGAAATGAAAACAGGATATTGAAGAGACATTTGCACTTCCCTGATCACTGCAGTGTTATTCACACTAGATAAGAAAATAAAACAACTTAAAAGTCCATCAATGAATGGATAAATAAAATGTAACACACACTATACACACAAAATGGAATGTTATTCGTCCTTGAAAAAGAAAATCCCTCCACAACATGAATGAACCTAGAGGACACTAGAGTAAGTAAAATAAGTTAGATATGAAATTCTCAAATAACCTTGTTGACATTTGGGAATGTAAGTGAAGGTTATATGGGATTTTTGTATTATTTTTTCTATTGTTACATGTCTGAAAGAATTTTGAAATGGAAAGTTAAAAAGAAAAAATAAATAAAGTACCCTGTCAAAAAAAAAAAAAAGATGGAGCTAGGTGTGATAAGCAGCACATTCAAGAAGGAATGCTATGAGAAATGGCACCAAAACAAAATGCATGTTTGGAAGGATGAGGCAACAGCTATATGGTCCAGACTGTGGTGGTCCCCCAGTTGTAAGCTAAGGAATTTGTACTTTATTCTGTTGCCACTGGGTGCCAACATGAGTTACTGAACTGGCTAATGACAGGCTCATAACAGAGTTTTGTGAGTCTGAGCAATGCACAGAATAAGGGATGGACTGAATAGGTCAGAATACAGATGCCGCTTAGGAAGCCTCAGTTATCTACAGGTACCTACATATTAGGTGCTATAAGTGCTTAAGCTAGGGTGGAGGTAGGGTAGCCAGGAATAGATGTGAAAGATAAAAGTCAAGAAGAAAAAGTAACTTGATGATCTATATCATGTTTTAGAATGAGTCTACAGTGAACACTGTTATGCACTGACCAAATACCCCTTCATGACTAAAGGGCTCATATTCCTTTTATCCCCATTTCCTTGATGAAAGTCTCTTTACCCAAGATCAATTTCCTTTCCCTGGAGAAACTGCATCCAATAACTGGTCAAAGTGTAGTAAAATCCCAGGCTCATCCCCCTAACTCAGGCAAAAGCTGAATGGCCATCCCAGATCTAGAGCTTTTAATGACGCTGGCTCTAAGCTTTATGAGTACACCGTACCCAATTTCTCCATCATCCCAATCCTCCCTCCTTTCCTTCACTTCTCTTTGTTTCATTCCATTGTACAGGTAGTGACCCCAAGTGCACCCTTAATAAACCCCCTACATGCTAATGTCCTTCTTGGAGTCAAACTCAATCAGTAACAGAATCAAAGGTGATGCTGAGGATTCAAGCTTGAGTGACAAGAGAATTGTGATACTATGCACCAGCAAGCTGGCAGATAAGAACAGGTGAGAGAGAAAGGAATATGGAGAAGGAGGAGGAAGAGTGGATTCTTGCATGCTAAAACTGAGGCGATTGTAGGGTACAAGGTAGAAATGTCTAGCAGGCAGCTGGAAAGCAAAGGGCTCAAATCTGGGAGCCAGTTAAGAGCAACAGATGCAGGAGATAGTTCACTCTTGTTTTGAGAAGTGCTGTTGCTGCCCTTGCTTCTATTATCCTGTGAGGAAATACAAATAGCCTAAGATCTATAATTTGATTCCTGATAAAATTTCTTTTAAACTAAATTATCTTTGGTCTGTGTATGTCATGTGTTCAAATGGTCTAGCTGAAGATTTAGATTAGCATCTTAGACAAGTTTTGAACAATGTTAAACTATTTCATCTGCTCAAAGACACAATAACTGCTTCTTTTTAAAGCTCCTGATGAGATAAGAAATACACCCCCCCCACCCAAATAAGTCATTTTAGTCAGGGACAATACAGAACATAGTGAAATTCTTAATCTTAACAAATAAAAAGTTCAAACTTTGTAAAGAAAATAAGGCTGTTGGGACTCAAATAGACACTTTGAGAATGATTTAACGTATTTTTTTCTGCCTCTGTGGAAGATGAAACCTGAATGGTGCTTGTGTTCTGAAAATGAGATAGAAAGCACATCCCAATATGTATGTAAAAATAATACTGTGTTTTCTTATTCTGAGCACTTACCAAAAGCCATTTTACCCAGTTTTTGTAAAGATTTTCTTTCTCTGGTATCATGAATTTCAGAATTCAAAAATGTTATATTAAACATATTAAATGTTATATAAATGTTATATTAAATGTTACATTAAAGTTTTATTCACTCCACATGATCATATGGGATCTTAACATATGCATTAGAAAGTAAACAAAAAGATGTTAATTCATTAATTTACTTATTAATTTACTTATTTACATACTAATTGAACCAAATGCTAAATCATATAATTTTAGAAAGTGAAAGGCCTTTAGTGGGAAAATTGAAGCCTTGGAAAAAATAGAGTTATGAAAATTCAGGCAAGAATTAAAGTTTATTGCATGACTTCCATAAGCCTGTCATTATACTATGCTAGGCTCTTTACCAAAGGTTATGTTCTTGAATTATCATTAACCAGTTGATAATAGGATGGTTATAAACTGTGTATAACCATTCCACAGCTGTCCATTGTGCTAAAAAATGAAACTGAGACCAAAAGAGAATAAGGATGTCAAAGTTCACATTACTGGTAAGTAACTTTCCACTTGTCCCTGTTATCTTTCTATGAATATATTATATAAGTCATTCAACAAGTTATGTTAGCATTGATATTATGAGAAACACACATATGTTTCAATTTATTTCCACTATAAATCATCACAGTAACCTTACAGCTATCTTCAAAAGGAAGACAGAATAAAGCAAGAAAGATTTCTCCATTTTAGATTTAGAAGCTTTTCAAATTGGACCGCACTGAATAATAATTGGAATCCATCCTAATCTTTAATAGTTTCTTTCACTATGTGCTCAGTCTCAAAGTATACAAAGTACCAACAGGGATCATGTCATGGTTATTGTCATATATTTTCATTTATTTATATTTACCTTTTACTACAGAAATATAGGTTTATCATAGAGTGATAAAAGTTGAAATGACTACTGATTACTACATTTCTAATGATAAACACTTTTAAAATAAAATAATTCAAAAACTCTTATTCCAAAGCAACATTAAAAAAAAAAAAGAATAGTACCCAAAGTATACTTTGGAACATTTCTCACAAGAATTAAACATTTTATTAGGGCATTTATTAACTCATTTTATGTCTAATATTGACACCAAAAGCCAAAGCTGCACTTTAGTCTTTAGTCATTGGTTTTGCTCAGCATCAAAACCATATTTTGGGATTACTGAATTAACTGAGTCTTTCTATCTGCTAGGGTCCTTGTTGAGAGCTTTAACAAATATTATCTAATTTTCAACAATAATCTTCTGATCAGTAATATTATTACACCTGCTATGTAAAAACTGAAACATAAAGTGGTGTAGCAATTTGCTCCAAATTCAACGACCTGTGAATGAAAATATACATCCAAACCGTTTGACATCATCGTCTTTGCTCTATACAAGTAATCCTAAGAATTTGCCACTTATTTCTTCAGTGACACAATGCAGGCTAATACAAAATTACTGAAAAGCATGGTTAAGACTCACTTGGGAAGTGTGTTTCCTCAACCAGCAGTATCAAGGACAATGGAAATTCGTTAGAAAAAAGAAGTTCTCCAGCCTCCACATCTCATCCAATCACACAGCAACTCTGGGGGTGGAGCTCTGCAGACTGTGGTTCAACAGGCTCTGCAGAAGCCTGTGATCCATCCTAGCCTATGCTAATCAGACCAGTGAATGGTTATTTAGTCTTTAAAAACTATTTTCCTTCCTCTACATTGACAGAGAATTCTGAGATGTCCTAAATTAAATTACAGCCTGCCAGAGAGTGAGAAGAAGTTAGGAAAGTTAATGCATTAATAGAGCCAAGAAAAGTCCACTCACTTTGCTGAATGCATGCTGAAACTTTCAATCAACCACCAGGCTGCTATTTCTGCTTTATCTAGAGAGGCAGCCCATCATGCAGCACTACATCTTGCTTATAGGTGAACTTTCCAAACAGTTCTCCACACCAATCCAGAAGTACCAAACACTTCTTCCTTAGGAACTACACACTCATCCCAAAACTAGCCCTGCTTTACCTTTTCCTGCCCCCTTTATCTGCAACCAGTGCAAATTCTTTCCAAACAACTCACATCTTTCTTCTCCAAAACCACTGTATAAAAGAGCCTCTTCAATCCTAAAATGACAAATATGTTTGTCTTTTCCATCCAACCCTGCTGTTGATGTTTTAAATTGCATGTCCCTGGAACTGGTCCTTTTTCTGACTAGCAAGCATATGGCCAAATAAACCCTTTCTTTCTAGAAACTTTCAGCCTCGAATAGTTTTGTTTAACAACAAATCAAAATAACAAAGAAATGTTGAAGAAATTTCTCTCCAATGAGTCTCTGCAGTCTCTTCAGTGATAAATACAAACTTATTTGTACACAATAACTGCTAATTGCCAGCTGATAGTAACAGCAAGTCATAAAAATGGCATAGTATAAACCAAAAATCTATTTTAAAACTATTTTATTTAAAAAGTTGCAACCCTAAGGGGTACAGAAAAAATATTTTTAAGAACTAATTAAGATTTTTAAAATTAATTTTAAACATTTATGTTTTCTGGCTAAATTATATACATGCACATATAAAATGAGTCAAGTTGTATACACAGATTCATACACACACTTAACAATTGGTCAATGGTACTGTTTGGCTGCTCTAATTTTGACTAATGGTTAACTTTAATGAAGATGATTGTTTGAACTGACTAATAAATTAGCTCAAAAATACAAGAACAATCATAATGAGAAATTTCAAGAATTCTACATAAGCACTTTGTTTTGTTTAGGTATTTTGCAGCTATATCTGAGCTATCACCACTAATATTAAAAAAAAAATGCATTAATGAACTGGAGCTCCAGGTCAACGTCCCATACTTACTGGCAGTTCTCAGGATAATTAAGGAAGCCTAATGTTTACATTCCCTTTCATAACCACTTTCATCACTCTATGAATTAAATGAACAGTATTCACTCTGTTATAACTACATAGAAGTGATTCAAAACAGTGTGAAAGCTTTTGCCTAGAACAGTGTGTGTCTATGGCAAAAGGTTAATTTCTCTATATCCAATCTTTTAGAATTCAAAGAGGGCTATTTCACTCAGATGTTGAAATACATGAATTGGGACTGTCAAATGCAAATTCCGCTAAAATTAAAAGCCTACTTAAAAAGAATTGTGCTTTCATTTCAAAGCATTATATTTAGCTGATGGCATGCAAAACTGCCAGAATATAACACTGAATTATAAGATCTCCACTGCCAGGAAACATTGGGGAAAATGGAAGAACCAATGGGATTCAAAAGAAACTTGATACTTTCATCAAGAAAAAGATATCAGGGCTAGAAATCTTATAAAAATAAACTGGATGAGATTGTGGAGCTTCTTCAATGAACCACACCATTGGGAGGAATGAGAAATCCTGGCCATGGGGGTCAACAGCCTCTCCTTTTATTCTAATTTTCTCTTTTAAATGACAGGATGCATTAGAGCTCTGAAACGGCACAGTCTTAAACAGTCATGTCTAAACCAGAAGCCATTCTTCTTAGGAATAAAGCATACAGTAGAAAGAAGAATGAACAGAGGAATAAGAAAAAAGAGGAAGAATAAAGGAAAGTGGGGGAGGAAAAGCAGACTGAGACACTTTAAAAAATAAAAAAGGAAGAATAGAAAAAACATGGAGGAAAATAGAGCGAGTAAAGTACAAAACAGTCTATTTACATGTATAATTTTGTAAGTGTTCACGATTCCTTATTAAATTTGGTATAATACAGTGATCATGAAAGAAAATGGATTCCAAGTAGTTCCTATTCACCATGGGTATTTATAATGTTTCAGGTACAAATGTTATTTTTTTTAAAAAATTTCTTTTAGCTGTTAACTAGTTCCTTCTACTTTCTAGAGGGTGCATATATTTGTTTTAATCCTTGTGGCTGGTTAACAACAGATCTGCTCTAGCGAAGCTAAGTAGTGTGCTCTTCACAATTAGTATTCCAATGAACACATCTGAGCATAAAGTTCGCCAACTTACAGAAAACATTGGAAGTTACTGTACCTTTGTGGGCACACTCTCCCATATTTTGCTTTTTCTGGAAAAAGAAAATTCAAGTGTGATACAAAAGAGAATTTAGAGTTTGTGAGGTACCATAGGGGTTAAAGGGAGAGGATTCATGAAGCAACTCAATAATTCTTGCTTTGGGTCAATAATTGCATTTGTTTAGTTCAGTTTGGATTTTTTTGGTCTGTGGTCTCCAAAATTTTTTCTTTCTGTCAAGTACATATTTCAGGATATGGTGAATTTCCTGAGCAGAGGGCTGGGGGAAGAAACACACTGGAACTCTTCCTATAGGTAAGAGGGTAAATAAAATTTCAGAGCTCATCAAAAGCAAACAGTAAATGTATTATCTCTCAGCCTTCAAACTTCCATCTCAATTCAATATGATCTTTCAATAGAAAAAAAAAGTAAGGCCATTTCTAGAAAGCCATTTTTGCATGAGAAATAGCTATTATATAATAATTATAGACTAAAAGGTTGAAATAGATGGTTGAAAAACTACTGTTGTAACAATTTTTTGATCTATTATTTCAAGTGGGTAATCATCATATAAAATCATCAGTGTGCATGATGTTAGCAGTGCACTTTTAATATTGCAGTTTAAAAATCAAGTTAAGTCATTAGCAAGATATTTTCTATATCTCTATGTGTTTCTTTTTGCAGGCTAGGTAAAAATCCCTGGTTACATGTAGGTAATAACAAACAGATATCAAACATATAAAACTTAAACAAGACCAAAGGATTGGAAATGGGCATTTATTTTCAATTGTTGTTAATCCAAAAACAGAGGTAGAACTGTCTTTTCTTTTCTGGACCTTTTGACATTTGCAGCAACACATTCTGCATTTTGCCCTGTCATCTGTGATATTGGAAATGAAATGCTGTGTCTGATCAGGAGCATCTAGCATGAAGCCAAGCAGAAGATACATAAATATCTTATGGCTCATTGCCCACAGTGATTGAGCTAGTGGCACCTGAAAGGGACACAGAGGTCTGACACACAACATTGTCTCTCTTTCTCAATCTCACACACATGCATGCCAATATATAAACGCATGAAAAAACAGCCTTCCCCATCTGGTGGCTACAAATTGACTGATTGAGCATTAAGATCTTCAAAAAGTACTAAACATGAGTAGAACTGAACATCTCTTCCCTTTGAACTGACCTAGGATAATTGTAGTTTCTTTAGTGTAAATATCTCAAAAAAGAGGGGGGGTTAATCTTTATGTTAAAATTTGATAGTACATAACACCATCTCAAACTTCATGTGCTTTAAACATGCATTTTATTAATTTCTATCCTAAGGATGTAGAATATATTGTTATAATTCACATATTTTTCAATCAAACTAATCTAAATTCTAAATTGAGGTTTTTATATGCTATAATGACAGAATTGAATAGTTGTGACATAGTATGTTATGTATCCTGCAAATCCTAAAATACTGCCTTGCCTTTTTTCCAAGAAAATATTTGCCAATTCTTGATTTATATCATGGTCATCTACTTCACCTGAAATAGAAATAGTAAAGTTAAATCTAGTAATTTTGCTTTACGGCTTTTTCAGACATATTATCTTCTAAAATTAAATTCTTAACTCAATAATTTATGAAAGTGTAACTCTTCTTCCCTAGGCTAGATTTTATATCAAGACACATTCACATACAAGTATTTCAATCCAGCTGGCAACAGCCTTTGATCTGGAAACTGGGAGGACATACAAGTACTTGTCATCTGAAATGGGAGGATCAGATCCACGAATGAAGAGAGTCTACATTATTACCTGATTAGACGTATACAGGGATGCATCTTCACAATTAATATCTATTTTTCTATCACAAAATTTATGTGAATAAATCAGAAATAGTTTTTAATTACCATAATGTGTGTACGTCTTCTCTCTTCTAATAAATTATAACTTTGTAAAAATAGACATATTATGTAGTCCCGCTTTACTAGATAATCAATGAATATTTATGAAATAAAAATAACCTCATTGCAGATTTCTTCACCATTCTGTAAGTTTCATTACTACCCCTTCTTATTTGTGCTTCCCCTTCCATAACAGCTGTTTGTCCATGAACTACACTTTTTGTCTCCCTTGCAAAGACATGGGGCCTTGCGTTCTCTGCCAAGAGGATGTGAGTAGAAGTGACAACTATAATTTCTAAGTTAAGAAGCTTAAAAAGCAGTTATGTCTACTCATCCCTTTTTCCAAACTCATAAACTAAATGCCCCATGGTAGGGTGAGGCCAAAAGAAGGAAGAAATCTGGTCTCTGAATAAGAAAAGCTCCATGCCAACCAAGAACATCTACTCTGAACCAACCTGGAATTGGGAATCACATGTCCACTGTACAAGCCACTGTCACTCAGGGATTTATTTGTTATAGCAACTTGCATTAACAAACCAAGAATAATAGCCAACTCTACTCATACTGCCAAATACTAAGGATATAGCTCGTCCTTAACTGTATTAATTTTTCCACAGTATTAATAGTGCTGATCATTTGCTCCCTTTTGAAATTCCTCTTAACTTTGCCCTTTGCCTTCTAAGACCTTAATACTCTCCCCACTCCTGCCTCTGCCACAACACAGTCCCCTGTTTCCCATGTTTCTCATGGATCTTCCTGGCTTCTCCTTTACATCTCCTTGGCAGGCCAGCTCTTCTTCTCACAGTGCTTATTCTACAAAAACTGTCCTAGGCCTCTTCCCTCCCAGGGAAATACCAACCAATTCAAACCATTGGAAGCAGCAGCCTTCCAGTGCCAACTAGAATCTTCACCTGGAGAAAGGTAACACTGTAGGACTTAAACTATTTTAAACACACAGAAAACATGAAAATGTTACAACTTCCTAATGTAAATTGTATTTCACTATTTTCTTTCTAAGTCTTACTATAGGAATCATTAATATAGAGATCTCAGCTAACATGGACATTTTTTTTCCTTTTATAAGTGTATCTTTCTTGGCACCCTCAAATCATAATACTTACAGAGATTATTTAATTTACTCTATGCATAATCTACGAGGATGAGAATTCTTTATCTCTTCGACATTAGTTATTAAGAACTTGACACTGCTCAAAGTGCTGAAGATACAGTGGTGAAGAGGGTATCAATATCTTTGCTTCCATCAAGCTTTTTTCAAGAGGAAGAAAGTAGGTGATAATTTCAGACATAGACAAAGGGTATGACAAACAAATCGCAATCATGGGAACACAAGGGATGAAATGTAATCACAGAGCAAGGGCAAGTTTGAGAAATAGTAAAGCCATCTCTTAGAACACAAACTGAGACAGTATCTGAATGGTGAGAAAGCATATATACAAATACTCTTGGAGGAGTATTCCAAGTGGAAAGAAAATCTAATACAAAGGAGGCAAGAGTCTTAGTTGAATGAGTGAAAGACTGCCAGGGTGGCTAGAGTATATAGTTCAGAAAGAGGCCAAGATATTGATAGAAAACTGAGAAGGAGGTGAAATTTAAATATTCTAAATATATTGGATAGCTTGTAGAAGAAAGACAACTGGGAGAACAGACCAAATGGTTTTGCTAATAATAAAATGGAAAATTTGTGAAAGCTACTTAATTTCTCAGACTTTTATAAAACATGGGGGTTGAAGCTGATAGGCACTGATGTCTTGTCTGGATCTAGACAACCAATAGATCTTTAGAACCTTTACAAGTGGTATTATCTAAAATACAAATTAACTTCAGTCAAACTCAAAATTTTCAAGGCAATCCTATTTTTTACTATGACAAAATTTTATTCACACTCTCACTTCTACACTTTAGTATAATTTATCTTTCCTTATTTATTTTTCCAAATAGACTGAGAGCTACTTGAAAGATTAGACCTTTTCTTATTTATTTTTGGTTCTTCAGAAATTAGCATGTAATACTCAATTGAATGATACACGTTAACAGTAAGCTAGGTTAACTTCATGTCTATTCTGCATAATGAAGACTGAAAAAGTACCCTTTTAAATTCTTTTTTATAAATGTGTTCCCAAGGGTGAAATTAGAATTACAGTGCCTTAGATTTTCACTTAGAAAAAACTTTAAAGATGATATGTAGTTTAGCATCATTATTTTACAGATAAGAAAACTGGTAATCAGGGAATTTCCAAACCTCATGTATTTTGCTACATAGATTAGTGTAGGAGTGTATTTATGGAGAAGTAAAAGCCACCTAGTCAAACATCAACTGATGGAGTCATTCTAATTCTTGGAAACATTTCTGAAAACAGGGCAAGATTTCCGGGTCTCCTCTGAAAGAATTCTTTTGCTGGTGATAAGCAGCCTTTGCCCTCAGTATGCAGACTGGCACCACACTGGGCCAAAGGCCCGGTCAACTGGTGGTGACCTGTGTTTATCAAACATTAGAGCACCAGTATCACTTCTAGTGCAGGAATGAAATGACAAACTCCTTGTGCAACAGATCTGCTTTGACACTGCAAAGATAACTCAATTTTTTAAAAAAATAAAATTCTCTTATATTTTCAAAGATGATCCTAAATATCCTATCTGCAAACTAGAAATTAATAATTTGGTTAACTAAAAGAGGCTCCAGACTACAGCTGGTCTGAGGTGTCATTCTACAGGAAGAAACTTCAAGAAGAATGTCCTTTTTTGCTTCAACCTTTTAAGTCATTTGAGTCCTTTTCTGTATTTGCTCCTATCTTATCTTTCCAAAAAATGCAATTTCTTTGCACAGTGTTAAATCTCTTAAAAAAAAAAAAAGCGCCCAGTGCATGTGGTACCACACAAACCTTTATACTAGAGGTTTTTTTACTTATTTCTCTTCCACATCAACCCACACAATTTGACAGGGTCTCTCATTTGAGTTTTTAAAGATTTGCAAATCTGGACAATGAAAAGTCTGGCACTTACAGGTGTCACTTGCTCACCAAAATAAGTATGTGAATAAATTAAAAATTTTAAAAGGATAAAATATAGTATTCATAAGAATATTGCACTTAAACTGCTAGTTCTGTAATTCATGTTATGTAACAATTTATATAAAAAAAGGTCAAATAAAATGAAATACCTTAGTCTTTCATGCTAGGTACTCAACAAGCTTAGCTTTAGTGTCAACATTGACTCTATCACCATCTTTCTCATTCAGGGTGCTATTGTTCATGTGTAGGAAAAAAGATAATTATGTCATCAAAGATAGCAAATATTTCCTGGGAGTCATTTCATAGATATCATTCCTTAATTATGTTTTTTTTCATTCTCTCCTGGACTCTTACCTGTTAGTATTCTCCTGCATTTGTATTCTTCTTTTCTAGTCATTCTTACAGGGTGTTCATTTATGGATAGTTATCAGTGATATTGAATCTTTTTCATTTTTTTCTAGCCTAGCGTATGCATGTGTGTGATGAACACCAAGGTAGAAGTGTAACAAAAGTATTCTTTACTCATTTCTCCACACAAGTTTTACACTGAGTCATAAACAACAGTTCTCTCTTCTCCGGCCTTCATATTTTTTTAAAGTTAATTCACCACTTGAACTAACAAATCTCCAACAAACTTGGCACCATATTTTAAATTGAATTTTTAAGGTTTTTTATTTTCAGATTGTCTTCTGGTTGTATACTTACCACTGATGAAATAACTGTATATAAATTTCTTAATTTACTCCCATTAGACGTTAAATGTTTGACTTTGTGCTATGCATGAAAGGTAAGGAATTTAGCTCACTTACCCTATTATCCTTCATATGTTCCCTCATCCCTCTCTCAGTTTTTGATTAAAATACTATTTTTTATTTCTATGATTGTTACTATATATCTTTAAATACTATATTTGAATTTCTATTTCTTGATCCATGTGTCTCTAAAAAATCTGAAAAATCTACCTCACAAAGCTTAGGACTTCTAATGTGTATTTTGACAACTCAAAATAATATTCTAATGTGTTTAAATTATGCTCAAAATAAATATTTCTGTAATGGTTTTATGTTGCACTTACCATCTTTTGACTAAATATAAAGAAATTATTTTACAGCTAGACCAGCACTGGCCAATGGAACTTTCAGTGATAATGGAAATATTCTAAGGCTGCACTGTTCTAAGTCTGACCACTAGTAAGGAGAAAGATGAAAAGCTGCTATTCTCGTTCTTAAAAACTGGAGTGATGGATGACAGATAGATAAATCTGAAAAAAATTCAAAGTAACTAAGAAGGGATATAGTTAACAATATATCTAATGCTCTTCTTTGGTTCTAAAAGATTCCTATCATGTATCTAATTTGATGTTGTAACTATAACACTTTAAATCTCATGCATTTTCCAATATACTCACTTTTAACTTCAACTCTACCTGAATTGCCTCAGTTATTTGACTAGAGACCTGGCATATGTACTTGTTAAAAGGATCACTTGGAGTTTTAATAGTTTATAATCTACACTAACAATCATTGTAACATTGTGGTGGGGACAGCCTTGAAAATAACCATATGTGGTTACTGGCAATTATTTTTTGATGAATAACGATATCAGAAGTCTTTTATTCATCCAAAGAACATTTACTGACAACCTTCCTTATGTCCCTAGGCTGGCCTACAGTTGCCATGCAAAAGAGGTAAGAGTCTTCCTAAGGCACGGAAGAATGAGAGGTATAAATTAATTACATTTGTATTTCAATTTTGGCCCCATTATTTACTTGTTTGGGTACTCTTTTGTACTTCACTGTCTTCATCCACAAAATTGGAATGCTAATGCCAAACTTGAAAGGCTCTTATGAAGTTTTAACAGATGAAAATTACGATAGAGTAGTTGTTCAATTGATGATAGCTAATATTATTTTTTGCATTAATCATAATTACTTTAAAGTTATAAAATAGGAATGGAGGAACAGGCTGAGGAGGTGTAGACCAACTCCAGGCTCAGTCTCTTCTGGGCTGCTAGGCTTTGGGGCAACCTAACTTTTCTGAGTCTTAATTTCCCCAATTTCGCAAGACCGCTGTGGCTCAGATATGGCTGGGAGCTGGAGAAGCACCTAGGAGGCTACAGAGTTCCATGCCAGGATGCATTTCCAGTGCAGTTCAGGGGGCTGAGCAGTGTTCTAGAGGCTGCCACAAATGAAACATTCCATATCTTTTTGTATAGCCTGTGTGTGTGTTGCTTTATTAAAGTAACTTTTCATGTGGAACAAAAAAGAAATAATGGTAACCACAGGCCAAAGATTTAGAACCGAAGTATATAACATAAAACAAGAAGGACCAGAGGTAAAACCCACAAAAGCCAACCAAAATAAAGAAACAAACACATAGACAAGAAACACTGAGCTACCAGAAAGCAAAATATAAACTGGCTGTAAGAGGACCTCATGTTTCAATAATCACCCTAAATGTAAATAGACTGAACTCACCAATAAAAAGGCACAGAGCTGCAAATTAGATCAAAAAACAAAACCCAAACATATACTGCATCCAGGTGACACATCTCAGTTCCAAAGATAAATATAGACTCAAAGTGAAAAAGTGGAAAATGATTTTTCAAGCAAATGACATTCAGAGAAAAGTGGGAGTAGTAGTACTAATATTGGACAGAATAGACTTCAAAATCAAAAAGGTAAAAGAAAGATACTGAGGGACACTTCATAATGATAAAGGGAATCATGCATCAAAAAGACATAACACTTATGAATATCTATGCTCCCAATCAAGGAGCCCCAAAATATGTAAAGCAATTACTAACAGAACTAAAGGGAGAAACAGACCAAAACACTACCTTAGTAGGGGACCAAAATACCCTACTGTCAAGATATAGACAGATCATCCAAACAGAAAATCAATAAGGAAATAACACCTTTAAATGATACATTAGATCAACTGGACATAACGGACATTTACAGAGCCTTCCATCCCAAAACAGTTGCTTATACATTCCTCTCTAGTGCACCTGGAACATTCTCAAGGATTGACACAGAAATAGCCTCAACAAATATAAGAGGGTTGAAATCATACCAACCATATTCTCTGATTATAATGCTTTGAAACTAGAGACCAACTGTAAAAAGAAAGCAGAAAGAACCACAAATAAATGGAGATTAAACATACTACTGAATAACTGGGTCAGAGAAGAAATAAAAAAGTTGATCAAGAGATACATAGAAATGAATGAATAATGGCAGTACAACATATTAAAACTTTTGGGACAAGGCAAAGTGGTCATAAGAGGAAAGTCCATATTATTACAGGCCTACCTCCAAATAAAGTTATAAAACAATTTGTTACATATAGAATTGTTGTGAGATTAAATTAAATGAGATGCAGTGTGAAATCACTCAGCAGGTTATATGTCACACAGTTCATGACCAGTAAATATTAATTCTGCATGATTATGAATCATTCTTCTCTTTTCCTTCAGCCAAGCAGCTGCTGCTACTGTGTGTTTCCTACCTGGAGCACATTTCACACACGTTCTACTGAATGCATTTCCTTCAGAGTGTCTGTGCTCTTTCTCCAAGTAATTATATTTTTCAGTTACCGTATTTTGTATAACAGTGGTTTTTTCTACCTTTGAATTAGAACTTTTTGACTGTCCATACAATACTCTTTCACACTATTTAGTACAGAACAGATTTAGGCCGAACTAGATCCTGAGTTCTGACAATGCTGAGGCAAGAGCATAGGAAAGGTGTTTCTGCAACCACTCTGTCCTGGTTGATTGGGAGCTGAAACCCTACTGGTAAATACTTAGGCACCATCCTTTCCTGAACATATCTGCATTATAGAACTGGGTGTGGGTGTCCCCCACCCCATCCCCAACTCCCATATATATTGCTTGCACTCATTAGCACAGGGGCCTCAGAATCTCTCCTGAGCAGGAACAGTGGCTGGGACTAAAGCCTGCATGGTGGCCTGAGACAAAAATACTTGCCAGGTGGACTGAGCGGCCCCAAACCAAGACCAGCTTGCGGCAGAAGATATTAAAAGTGTCCGGACTGAAGAACCAAATTAAACTTCAAGCCTGGGTCAGAGGCAGGAGTTTCTGGGCACACCCTGACCACTTGCGTACCCTGGATGATCTCTGGCGGGATATGTCCACATGATGTATGAATTTGCATGTAAGTGTGACTGTCTAAGTGAAAACCTGCACAGGTAAGAGTGGCAACCCTTTGGGCACAGATAATTTGTGTCCCTGATTAAGCATTCACCAAGGTTTAGAACACTCTCCCATTTGGGTTCACCAGAACACTTTTTTCTGCTCTACTCTGTGCAGACTACACTAAAACCACAGAGAGTAAGAGAAAATTGATAAGGCTTAAAACAGACACTTTTTATAAGACAAATGACAATGATTACCACCTCCATCATCAGCCCCATCTTCAGTGACTCAAGTAGGCAGCACCTAGGAGCAGAAATTATGGCGCTCCCCCACACAAGGAAACATGTACTTCCAGTTCACTAGCAGAGGTAGCACTATGAGGACCGGAGTCACATGGTTACCTACAAGCCACCATGAAAAATATCTGGGAGGCGATACCTGGAAGACTGAAATTTTTGCTGGTCTAGTAGATTGTTTTCAAAAGCACTGCCATATGTGTACTGATGCAAATGATATATGATTTGTACTCAAAGGTGTGGATTCCTTGATATACGAATTACCTATTTGCATCCTTTTTTAAATTGCTTAATTATTAGTCTTCTCACAAAATTTGGGTGAGCACAACGTAATGGTTCTCCATTGCCTCTTTTATAATTTTATCTCCTAAATAACTCAACACAATGCTGTTGTACATTAGGAGTTGGCAAAGTGTGGCACCCAGACCAAATCCGACCACTTACCTGTTTTTGTAAATAACATTTTTTCTGGACACAGAATCACACCTATTTGTTTAGGTACTGTTCACGGCCTCTCCCATTTCACAATGAGAGTTGAGTATTGAGACAGAGACTGATCACTTGGCCATAAAGCCTACAATTGAGACAGAGACTGATCACTTGGCCATAAAGCCCTTTACAGAGTCTGTGGACCCCTGCTATACATGAAAAAAGATTCTGAAAATATTTGTTTAAAAATTTAATACTTGCTCCAAACTATTTTCAACCTCACAGAAAAAAAAAATTCTTTTTTAGAAGTGAATTCCAGGTTTAAAGTATATTAACAGTAAATCATCTGGTTTATCTTAATAGCAATGCATCAGTTTAGTGCAAGATGATAGCTAAGGCTGTCCCTAAGGAACTAACTGGTTAGCTCTTGGTACTGAAGAAGCTGCGTTCAGTGGACACCTTTGTTTTAGGGTTTTACTGTTTTCCATTAAGACGTCTAGGGATTAAATGTAAAGAAAACAGTTTTAAAGACAAACCAAAATAAAACAATTGCATGTTATCCTTTTGCAGAAACAGATATTTTATTTTGTTAAATGACAATGATAAGAAATTTGGGGATTTTAGTAACATTTCACGGTAAGCTCCATTGTTTTACAAATTGTTCACTAAGGTTTTGGTCTTGACTGAGATGACAATATTCAACATAAAACCACTTAGAAGTTATTTTAATTCAGAATAGTTGGCTGACTTTATAGAGAGAGTTTCTAAGTCTGATTTGGATTTCAAATGGACTTTAATAAATCAAGATGAAGATCATGGAGTTTTTCATTTACAGCCTCTACTGCTGGTGATCAGTGCAATAAGATGACTTGTTGTTCAGAGCCCTCATCCTCAGAATTTTCTAATCTTCCAACAGGCAACAATTCAACATAAGAAATTATCCTGTCTTACCTAATACAGTGAAATAAATAAACCAGTGTCTCCCTGCCCGAGAAGATGAGCTTTCAGATTGTTTCTTTGCAAATCAGAATCCTACTGTGTGGAGCTATTCAGTTTCCAGAAACTGTACAATATCCAAGGCAGCTTGATCACAGAGCAATGTTTTAATTGTTTAGCAATGCCTCAGGACAATATAACACAATTTTTAAAAACCTAAATAGATATTAAACATTAAATCAGTTTTTCAACAACATGTTTATATTTACCTACCCTGTTTTAAACCTGGATGAATATATTTAGGCACTATATGCTATGTTTGCAAAAAATCTAAATTAATTGCATTACCGTTTAAGACATTACATTCAATTCTCTAAAATAAATAGGTTAAAAGGGAATACAATGTTAATCTACTATAAGAGATAAAAAAGCAAGACTGAAGTAAAAACTACACCATGGAACTTGAAGCAGAATATAAAACAGCTCGAAAATCAGAAAGTTAAATGACTAATAAAATGCTTAGGGCATTTTTCTTTCTTCTAACAAAGATTTTCTGACACTGGCTAAATTTCACTGTCTAATGCAAGAGCAGGTACACGCAATTTGGTATAAAAAAAATTGCCTTTTCAACAAAGAGAAGTACAAGTGAATATATGAATCATAATGACAGGTAATTATCAAATTAAAAATAGGAATAGATACATTTTAGAGAAATAAAACTTTTACTTCATCATTTTTATTTCATTTGGGTTCTTGATTTTGAAATTGCCTTATTTTTCTTGTGGTAGCCAAATGGCTTCTTTAGAAGAATTTCTCATCAATGTCCCTTTGCTGTGGTAGCGAATCCTCTGTCCAGCCCATGGCCCACTCCCACACTGAGCATTCTGCATGTTCACACTGTTTCTCCTGAAAACTATCACTAAGTACAACCTTCATGCTCACCTTTTTGATTTTAGAAACATTCCTGTCTTCCTTCAAAATACTTGATACTCCTGATCTAGGGAGTACAGTTGTGGGTGGGTCTGAAATCATGATGTCCATTATCTGTGAGGTATTTTTAAATTAAACTTTCTATTATGTTAACATTCACTGTAGTCTTTTGCCTCTTAGTTCATCTTCGTTTTTACCCAAAGCAGATGATGCAGACTGCATTATTCGTGACCTTTAAAACCTTCAAGCCCACATAATCTCAAGCATTTCTTGCTCAGAGTGAGGTTTTTGGACTCAGATTTAAGTTCAGGTTGGCAGGTGCATTTGTAACACCAGGATCTTAAGCAATAACAATGAGATTTTTTAAAAAAGTCTGCTCTATGGTATTCATTCTTTCATTTGTTCAATAATTATTTTATTTACTAAAAATCTATCATTTAGGGGACATTGAAGTATGCATTTGGAATATAGACAATAAGATATGACATCACTGTCCTAAAGAATCTCACAAACATAAGGATCAAGTTCATGTTAACAAAAGAATTATACCAAATGAATAATTTTCTAAAATCTAAATGTGGTTAGCATCATCTAAACAGGTTACATAAGTAAGCACTTCATAATTATATCATTCATTTTACATCTTGGCTGAGACAATGTGCATTGTCTTTTGCTTGCCTAAGAATCTCTGTGATCTCAAACAGCTCATTAATTGCTCCATGTCTATAGCAGAGTCACAGCCTGTAACTCTAGGCACCACGGTGATTTCAGAAGTCAAATTTAGCTCATTCCCAGAGAATGAGTCATTTTTCATTTTCAGAGGATGAGATCATCCTGCAACTTCCTACTAGACCATGAGCACTTTGAAAACAGTGTTTTGTGTCTTGTGCATGTCCCCATTCCCAGGGCCTTGGCTGTGCTCAGCATTAGAAACATTTCCTATTTTAATGACATCAGCTGCCTGTCATTCCACTATTTTGACATTATGTACATTCCCATTAAAGTATTCAGGATGAGGAGTCACATGGTATATCACAAAATAGAGTGGATAGGATAGAGAGGCAGCAAATGGAACATAGTGCACAATGTTACTAAAACTGCTTTTAGGGTAGAGAGATAAGAAATCTCCCCTTAGAAAATAGAAAACTTCTGATACCAAACTCTCCTCTACTCAGATGTCTTTACTTCTTCTTTCTTTACCACTCACCTGTATGTCACAGAGGTTCCTACTGTTCACATCACACAGGTATGCACATCACCCTGACTAAGGTTACTTAGGTTCCTACACCTATACTAGTGGTCCTACTCATTATGGTGTCTGCAGTGCTCCCTAAGACTCAGTTACTGTGACCGCAGGGGTCACTACTGGCTGACTGACAATTATATTCATGCTACGGTCAGCAAGGAAATGAGAATATAAATGGGTTCACAGGTCACTCATGTCAAGTGGAACATGAATAATAGTTTTGTTCCTGTGGGCTGGAGAAAAACATGCATCACTGATCCCTCAAGGATTAATTTTTCATGATAAATGTAATTGTCTAAAATAATCATGAGGAAAACCAATCATTCTAAATGCAACACCCAGAGAATGAGTGGGTGAGAGCTGCCCATTTAAAAAAGACAAAGTATTCAAAAGGAGTGCTAGAGGTGCCCTTAGCATGCCGTCGGCAATTGCTCTCCGTCACAGAATGATAACCCTCTCACAGCTGGAGGTCAAAAATAAAAGGTGATCCATATGTTCAGTATGTTTATGACAAGGGTACTCAATGTGATGTGATTTTTTTTAAGGAAAAAATATATATTACATTCAAACTCTGGAGATAATTAGCCTGAAATTGCCTGACATTCCAATACTAAACTGAGGAACTTACTGAACCTAGAGTTTGAAAGAATAACAGTTCATTTTCCTGCATGTAGGGATTTGCCTAATATTTGAAGTGAATGAAGAACAGTATTCTTTTCATTAAAATTTTAATCTTTGGTCTCAGAGTGTTGATGAACTTTTGACTAAATCCTTACACCCATTGTATGACATAATTGCTGCAGCTTTTTCTAAACAATTGTAGAAACTCCAGCAAAGAAAGTTATTTTTCTGAATACTGTCCCATAATTTAAATGACCACTATGAACTCTATAAAAAGAAAAGCCACAGGCCAAGTGTAATCAATATGGGCACTGCACAGACAAGTACGGGAAGCTCAGGGTCTGCCTAAGAGGATTTCTCCATCTCTGGCCTCCCTCTCGGAGCCAGTTACCAAGACCATAATTGGCCAATACAGAAAAAAATGCGAACATTCCAAAATAAATAATAAGAATATTTTTTAAAAAACATAGTGACCATTTGCAAAGGTAAAGATGTTTATTTTGGACCTGAACTGGATTACTAAATATTATATCTAGTCATCGGGGAGAGAAATAAACTGTCGATTATTTTCCAATTTCCCAAGGAAGGGCTATAGAAGTTAGGCGAGCTCTTAGTGAAAGGAAAGAAAAAACTGAGGCAAGGAGATGAGCTAGGAGTTAGGTGTAACCTGGAAGGCTAGCAAGAAAAGAGACCATGACAATCCCTGGACCCCTGACAACTAATTCCTGGAAAAAAGTAGCAGTGTATTGACAGTGGATGGCAGGAGAATAAGATGTCCAAAAAAGTGACATGAGAATATATGAGAGTGGACAACCTGTGACCCAGGATAAAGAGCAAAAGAAACATCACGTGACAACGAAGTTTTGAATCCCCTGTTCTCCAGAGGACAGCCTTTCCTTTCCTTATTTGAAGCTTGTATATCCACTTCTCTCCAGTACCTGCCACCTTAACCTCAGCTTGATAAGTGAAGCCCCGTATTCTGTGCATTTGATCTTAGCCTTCTTGAGCCCTATGCTTTACCTTGATTATGATCTCCCAATTTACACCCTGCCTGGAAATCAGATTCCAGTGCATATATATTTTTTCTTTTTCTTTTTCTTAATAGTTTTGCTTTGTCATCTTGACATTGCATGTCCCATTTTGAGTAGTCATAGCAATGGGAGCAAATGTCTTTTCTCTTTTTAGATTATAAAATCATATTCCTGTTCCAAAGAACCATTAATATCTCGAGGAAAGACACAAGATATGATAGAAAAGGCAATCTTGCCAGTGTTGAGTTAAACTAAAGAAAATAATAAGGACTGGATTTCTAAATTTGAGTTTATTTTAAAAGCCTACAGAGACTTTTTCATTCATTCAGTTAATATTAATTTTACTGTGTACCAATCAACAGTCTAAATACTGAGAATGTATAAAACAGATGGCAATAACTGAGGTAATTATTTAAAATACAGGAAAATGTGCTGTGAAGAAAAATAAAAGCATCAGTATGCAACAAAAAACTGTCTGATATACAAATTCCTCTGTGTTTTATATATGATGATTGCGAATAAAAGTATGTCCTCAAATAATTTTAATTACCCCCTTCATCCATCTGGATAATTTCAACTTGTACTTCTAGAGGGAGACCAAATATTACTTTCTCAATGAAATATGTTTATCCCTACTCCACATAAAGTTAGACACACCTTAATGAGGTAACTGTGCAAACCTCATTCAGCACATGTGAGAAATCCAATAAATTCTAGTTTCTGGTTGCTCCCTAATTCTTCTCTGACAGTACCATGTGGCAGAAGCCAAACAAATAAACAATTTCAAAAATACGTTTATACAGTAAAATTATATATTAAATTCAGGCTAGATTCTAATGGCTGTGCCTAAGTATAAACTCTGTATATCCAAATTATTCTTGAAATTTTCATTCAAACACACACAAAATATAAAAAATAAAGCTTGGCTTTGTGTACACAGATATTAATCATTGACTCATTATTAATTGTTCTATTTCTTTCTTAGTGACTTTCTATGTCTCTCACTGTCTACCACAAAGATGCCATTGATGCCATCACTTTCCTCTTCCCTGGCTATATAAGCAATAAACCTTACTTCCTTTTCTATGGCCTGGAAAACTTTAAAGTCATTTGTATATTTATTCCATAGCTGTGGGCACACTTAAACAAAATTTTTTTCAGATGTAATTGCATTTACTGCTTGGAGAAAGAAAGACATATACTTAATAACATGAAATAGAGATCTATCAATTATGGCCAGTGTTCTATAATATGTGGATTATCAACCTATTAACCACTATTTACTGAGATGACTTATATATTTAATATTGAGTATACATGTTAACTACCAGAGGCTGTGTTGTTGATGAATCTCCATCAGATTTATCTCTCATATTCCACACTATATAAATTAAACTGCTAATAGAAAACAGCAAAACAAAAACAAAAAGTTAAACACTTGAAGCAACAGAATTATTCTAAATTCCACAGACCTCTTTCAACAAAAAACAATAAAGGAAAAATGCATTTAAAAAAAACATTAAATGCCTTAAAATAGTTATCTCTAGGATTATTCTAAAATGTATGCTTTTATAATATATATAATAAAGTTTTCATATTTAAAATTGCCTTGTTAATTGAAAACAATACCCTTTGCCTAGTGTACCCTAGGGAGTGACTGTGGTTCAAGTAGCTCAAAGTTTGTACAAAACCACTTTTATATTAGAAAATAAGATTTTTTTCCCAGTGTCATTTCCAGTGAGTTTTCCAGACGCTTTACGTTAGCATATGTCAGTGCCAAAAAAACTGTAGACCACTTTTGAAGGAAATTCTACAACTATGTGGATAAAGAGACTTAATTCTTCTTGGATACAGGTAAGATTTAGCAAAAACAGATGAATATTATCAGCTACTAACCGGAACTATCTCTTGGCAACAATGACAAGTAATCTAGAGTTGAATGGGGGTCCGACCGACTTATGACAACACAATGGGGGTCAATGATAATGGTAGGAGCTAAGACTAAAACTATATTAACAATTTGTTCATGTGGGACCCTGTATAAATTATTTCAGGGCAGGGAACCACTTTCACAATCCAGGTACCAATAACATTATATAACATGTCAGAGAAGGGGATAGGTCAACTCACAAAAATAGAATTCTCAATAAAGGTTAAGCTACTAGAGATTTAAAATCTCCATTTTATTTCCTTCTATAAAAAATTGGGAACTACTTCTCCTCTCCTAGGATTGACACTGAGGAGCTTTATAAGGTTACATAGAGGTAGTATTACAAATCGGTGAAAATACAATGAACGATTCAATAAAGGTTTCTCAAACAGTTTAATACATATAGTTTAATACATATGAAAAAAGTAAAGCTAGACTTGCATTTCACATGTATACTAAAATAATTTCAGGTAAATTAAAGTTGTGTAAGTGATGTTTTTAAATTCTAGATGAAACCAGAGAGTATCTTTTTGACATCTGGATAGAGAAGGATTTTTTTGTGAGCAATATACACTCATCATAAAAGAAAATATCGACCATTTAAAGACCTTAGTATGAAAAAAACAAAAAGATACAGAAACAATGTGAAAAGATACAGATTTAGAAATAAAATATTTAACAGTTCACTAGATCCATTAATTATAAAAGAAAACTATCTTCTCCAATAGGAATCCTACTGTCAAGTTCCTGACTGTTTAAACAATTCTCTTCCAGATGTAAGAATTTTTATGTAAAGAAGTATGATTTCCTTTTTTCCCCTACATATAGTTTTTTGCCTCTTTCAGTTGCTTAAAAATATATGCAATTTTTTTTTTTTTTGCATTTATGTGCTCTTACGGGTTTAATGAGCCATTAGTGTAGCATTTCCATTACATTGGTCACATTCATTCTGTTCCAGCAAAGCACACATTTCAAATGTAAAATGTGCTCACCGTGTGTCCATTCAATGCCACATCCTAATTTTAGGGGAAAAAATAGCAGTTACCCTTAATGCCATTTTATTAAACACTAGAAGAAATCATTTTGTGTTAGATTATAAATTAATGAAATTTTATTTCAAAGCAGAAAGTAAGATTGCAAAGCCTCTTCTTATCGATGCAGAACTTTAAGAAAAACAAACGAAATGAGAGTTCATTTTATCTGGAAGTCTCATACCAAAGATTATATGGCAGTATCATAATAGAAGTAGATTCTATAAAACTATCAATACAAATCAGAAACAATGTATAGTTGAGCCCTTTCACTCTTCATTTTCATTTCCATATTTATAACACTGCAAATAGACCCATGGTAAACTGACTGACTATTGCCACTAACAAACCCTTCTCAAAATGACATTGATAATTCCTACAGTTCACAACCATTATTAATATCAGAGCTAGAGCTTTAGCTATTAAAAAAAATAAAGGATACATTGTCTCAGCCCTTTAACTGCCTTTGAGCAGTTTATTCATTTCAATTAACTCCAAAGCAAACAGGCAGTTACTGCTATCCAAATTTACATTTCACTTAACATTTCCAAGCTTTGGGTCTGATTATGTTTGTTATAGCTTATTTACCATGTTTTGTATCTTTCAGTTAACTTTTTAAATGTCAATTTTCTGTTATGTGCTGATTTTAATAATGAAGCTAAGATTGTTTCTTCAGCATTCGCCACTTTGGTTCAGGTTCTGTACTAGGTCCAGAGAATTAAAATCTGAATCTCTATCACCACATTCAGCAAATTCAATAGCCACTTTGGAGGGACGGACAATGAATAAAATTAATAAATAAAGATTTCGTTCAGCAAGAATATAATGTTTAATCATTTATGATGCATAACATATTATTTTATTCTCGTTACAAATGTACATTTTCAGCTTCATTACAAACCTATATAAAAGTTATTATCCCTACATCTCCTACTTTCTGGAAAAAGGAAGAAGAAAAAGCAAAAATATCTAATAGCTAGCATTTATTGACTGAATATCAAATGCAAGGTTTATGCAAAACTTTGTTTCATCTTGTTTTATCTATCTAACAATCCTCTAAGATAGTATATCTATCAGCTTCTCTAAAAACTAGTGTAAGTGACTGTTATCAGTCAGGTTCTCCAGAGAAACAGAACCAACAGGGTGTATATAAAGAGACTTAACATAAGAGTTATATAACATGTCAGAGAAGGTGAAAGGTCCACCCACGAAAATAGAAGAACTCTCATATTGATCTTTGAGTTTTATATCTTATTGAGCAGCAAGAAGACCACTTATATTATGACTCTTCCTTCATTATCTTGTATTGATTACTCAGATCTAAAATAGCATTGACTATTCATAATGTCTTATTCTACATAGATTCTGCTTAGTTGAAATCAAACTTGAGTTTAAAAATTCTTTGATCTGTTCAATTCCAAGAAATTCAAGAGAAGTAATTTCATATTCCACTGAATATAGTTTTACACCATCAGTACAGATCAACCATCATTTCAGAGTCCTGTCATTTATTATAAACATATGTGTTGGCATTTCCTTTTAAAAGTTGCTGTGAAGATAAATATCTGTACATTTAGAAATTCTAAAGAATCCACATAGAAAAAAATTTTACTAAAGATATAATAATCGTGTATTGAACATCTTCAGTCTGTTATTCTAAATGCTCTTTTTAAATGGTATGAAAAAGAGTTTCCTGAAAAAAGAATGGCAAAATAAGCAAGACTATATATTCCCTCAGCTAATGTAACTATTCCAGAAAGTTGTTGGGTGCATGGCAATTCTCTTTTAAGGAACAGATTAGGAAACTGATGCTCAAAGTTCACAAGAGTTCCAATTCATTAACTTTAGTATAAGCTAATTGAAATATAGAATAAGGAATTTAGATTTTCTGTCAAAGGAATTATGATTGACCAACACAAGAATTTTCTAGCCCCATTTTAAAACCTTAGAAAATATGTCTAAACGGGCAGGTTTCAAAAGTACGGTCATGAAAATGTGAACTGGTGAGAGGGATAGCTGAGATCAGAATGCAAACTTCTGGACCATGTAGGTTTAATAAGCGAAGTGGAGAAATCAGAAGGGAAGTAGAGACAAAAGCTAGGGATCAGAAACATTTTTCCAGGCATCAAAAAGTTCAAAGACAAAGAGGGAACAATACCTTGGATGTGATCTGATGGCTATTTCAGAGGAAGATAAATGCTTTGAGGGGGAACTGTGCATATATCTTTTGTGCACATTCTGTCTTAATGTTATAATAAAAATACTTGTTGATCTAGGCTTTATATTTTTTGATTGACTTTTAAAATTGTTTTTTCTTTCTGTATTCTGATATGCAAAAAATGAATGCAGATAGAAGCCCCTCACAGAGCCTGTTAAAAATCCTACAAGGGGGTCTTATAATTTTTTATTCTTTTTTGTATAAATTGCAAAAATATATATTTTAAGCACATGCTATAACCATCCTCTTATTCCTGCTTCCTTTCTATACTTTTCCTCATTCCTGGTAACATTGGAATTGCTTCTTTTATCCACTTTGCCAATATACACAGCAGTATGATATGGATTATAAAACCACAGGTCCTATGGTACTTGGCACCACTCTTAATAGGTTTTAAAGAAAAAAATTTGTAATGTACAGAGCTATAGCATAGTCTGTGGAGGATTCTTTTCAATAACCAGATGCATAAAATTGCAAGTAAAGTATTTGGTTCAACACCTCATCAAAAAGAACCTAGCTTATACTTGATAAAGTAGTATACACAATTATAAATTAAAATACATTATTTTATTGAAGGAAATGGAACATTTTATTAAGCACTCATATGCCATGTAACTACAATTTAAAAATTATGTTTTAAAAAAGTTTCAGTTTTAAAAAATTGAAAAACTCAAACCCTATAATATAGAAAGTGAGTGTACTTTGTAAATACGTATGTATCCGTCATGACTTGGGGTGGTTTTTTAAATTCTCTTGGTAAGTATCACATAGTTTTTAAGAACAAAGCTTCTGGTTTGTGTTCAAATTTCACCATTACTAGCTAAATGATCTTCAGTTAGTAACTGCGATAGTTAATTTATGTGTCAACTTGACTGAACTACTGGGTGGCCAGATAGTGAACAAATATTATTTTGGGTGTTTGAAAGTATTTTTTTGGGGGGGGGATAAAATTAACATTTAAATTGGTAGACACAGTAAAGCAGATTGCCCTCTCTAATGAAGGTTTGGATAGAACAAAAAAGCTGAAATCTACCCCAGGTAAGACAGAATTCTTCCTGCTGATAGCCTTTGAACTGGCCACTTCACCATGTACATCTTGAGACTTGCTAGTCTCCATAATCGCATGAAGCAGTTCTTTCTGACTTTTGGCCCCTGACCTCACTTTCCTTAGAGCACTTATTTTAGAAAACCTGCAATTATATTTTATTCTCTGACCCTTTGAAATGTAAATCTTTTAAAAAGCCTCTTGCCACTTATACAACCCAAGGAGGTCTTTCTCAAAGGCCTGAAAGCCCGACTTTTATAAGGAGTAATATTAAGGGTTTTTATCTCCCAGTTCCTATGGAAGGGTAGATGCCTAACATTGAGGGATCCTTGCTCCAAGTTGTGATAACTACCCTCTGTGATGCTGATAAAAGAAAGTTTACTTTTACTTTGGGTCAAAACAATTAGTAACTAACACTGAAGGTCTAGATATCCCAAAGCCAGCTCTTAAAAATTCTGCATCCCTTTGTTTCTGTAAAGTATAGTTAAGACCTAGTTCTGGTCTCTCTCCCCTATGGCAATAGCTATGAATAATGTCTTCCTTATCTGTTTAACTGTGTCCAGTGCAATTTTTGCTTTGATGCTACGGTTTCCTATTTATATCTGAGGTCCTGAAAATCCACAATGATGTTCCTCGCTGTGTGTATATATGGTGTGTGTGTGTGTGTGTGTGTGTGTGTGTATTTATGACATATTATATATAAATACAAACATATAAATATGACATATATGTTTATATTTATATATGTGCCATTAATAGAATTTCTATTAATACTCCATTATTCAGCCTCTTCTTACCATCATCTTCTGCTATTCTTGTGCCTCCAAATCCTAAATTTCTGAGGCAGGGGAAAACATCACTGCCATGTATCAGTGTCTGTCCTGCAGCCTTTGTGACGAAAGCTTTCGCTGCTAAGTCAATTAAAAATACAGATACAATACAAATAAAACATAAATATGATACAAACAATTGCTAATACTTTGTCTATGAAAACTTTGTTGAACACCCTTGATAGATAATATTCCATTGGCCATTCTTTTTGTTCAGTGTATTAAAACTTAAAACAATTTTTTCCTCCCTATACTCCCATGTAGGTGAGACTGTCAATAGATATGATTAAAGATATAGGGAGGGACTAGATCATATAGAAAATTGTAGGTTACTGTAAGATTTATGGATTTTATTTTAGGTGAAATGAAAAGTCATAGAGATTTGAAGCAAGAGATCTAACATGGTATGATTAACGCTTTCAAAAGATTAGTCTAGCTGTTATGAAGATAATGCATTATAGGTGTTCAAAAGTGGATGCAAGAAAGAAAGGCCAGTTTGGAGGAACTGCAGAAGTCCAGATGAAAGATGATGTTAGCTTGAACTAGCTTGTTAGTGGTAGAGATAGAATAAAGTGGAAGCATTTAAAATTCAGTTTGATGGTAGAACTATCAAGCCATAATGGTGAAATGAAAGTGGGAGGTGAGAGAAAGAATGATTGGGACTCTTAGGTTTTTGGATGAACAGCTGATATATTTTACTGGGATGGGAAAAAACACCATATAATAGGAGGAGTTTATCAAACTTCCTATATACATCCTCCTTGTATTTAAAACAGCTCTTTTGGCTTATAAAAATTATAGCAGTTTAGCTTTAGTATATATTTCACTCTTGGTCTTCAAATCTTGTATGCATGATCAAAATAAGACTTTATAAATTAAATTCAATTTTTTCTAAACCCTGCTTTATTTCTTTTTGCTATATCTTTCTTCATCCATTCAGTTGTAGCTATTTTAATTATTTAAAGTCTATAGCTTTTAAATTAAAAATTTAAAATTTAGTTCTTTTGTGTAGACATTGGCCTTATTTGCTGAATTAGAAAATGACTATTTCTCACCACTTCACTGATACCACCTTAGTGCAAAATATCATAAGTCAGATCATATCACTCCTCATCAATAAATAATAATAGAATAAATCTCCAATGGTTTTTCATTGTACACAGAATAAAATATAAAATCCTCACAATGATCTGTAAAGCTCTACAAAATCTCCAAATTCTGCCCTCACTTCTCTAATGTCATCTTCTAAAACTCTACTTCATTTTTACTGTGTTTGCAGCTATGCTGGCCTCTTCAGGATCATATCAGATGTATGTCTCCCTCTGTAAACTCCTGCCTCAAGATCCTGTCATTTCATTTGTTCAATTATCATCTTTTCAGAGAAGACTTCCTTAATAGTACAGCAGCTTTTGACAAGAATATCACAATAATTTGGAGAATACGTTGCCCTAAGTGCACTGATTACAAATATAGTTAAGGCGATTTACAAATAAAGCTTTATAATATTCATTATTAACAATGGTAGACGACATAGAGGTTATCTAGTTTTGTGCCACAAAGCTCTATTTTGGGCTTTGATAGTCAATTTTATTTTAAACAAATATTTAATTGAGAAAATAAAAATGATAAATGTTAAAATTAAAGTATTAAAATGTAAGGAGATACTAATATCATAGTCATTGTTATAATTTATATTCGTATTTAAAAAGCTACCTTTTAATACTTTCTTTTGCATAAATAGCAAAATAAATAAATAAAAACTTATACTTCAAATCTCTCAAGTTGAAATCTCATCAATTGTATATAAAATATTATCTATGGAAGAGACCTAAAGTCTTAACTGATCTTGAAAAAAAGGGTCATTAAAAATAAACGGGTAAAATAATTATAAATAGTTTATTTCTCTCTTTACAGTCCTTTTTTTCCAACTGCCATGTAGTTAAAAATCATTTGAAATGTAAATTGAGGATTTTAAACAGAAAATTACATATTTTAAGCAGCAGAGAAATATATTTAAATATAAACTATCCTACCTAAATTTCAGATGATGTCAACCAACGTCCCCAGAAATGGGAAAGCCATCAATATTTCATTAAGGTATAACAATGAAAATTGAATATTTAATTATCACTTTCTAATTTAGACCAAAAAATTATGATACTGTGATTTTAGAACTCCATTCTAAAATTAAGAAAAAAATGCCAAACCAGGGTAAATCATTTTATCTGACATGAAAATTTTAAATGTGTAAACTCTGGGAGGGAGAGCAAATTACAGAAGAATCACAATAATAGATCTTTATTCTCTACCTTAAGGAATAAGAATGACATTATTAGGTCAACTAGTATATAAAATAACCATAAAATATGATATGACTATTAGCAGTTGTCTAGGTTCCCAAAAAAAATGAATGTAATAAGTCAAAATAAAAGAAAATTTTACAATATCCATTGAGCTTAAATTCCATTTCAACCTAGTTTGGGCAACAAGGAAACAGGAAAATGGCTTTCCATTATTACAACTGTAATGCTGTAACACACACTATTAAGATTCCTTCCATTCTATTTATTATCATTCAACTTTTAAAAAAGAATGGAGGCAAAATATGATGCATGTGTTACTTTTTTCATGACATTTATGGAAGACTAAAATTCAAAGAAAAAAACATAGAAGAGCACTGGGAGAAAATTCTAACTATATTGCAATGGTGAGCTCTCTTACTCTTTCTGAATTGACAAATTGCTAATTATGCTGAAACACTATCTTACCTGTGATTTAAACCAGATCTCTAGGTTAGTTTGGCAACATTTCAAAGTCTACTGCAAACATCAGTCCCATGAGATTTTGACAAGCTAACAATACCCATATGAATTTAAAATCTTGAAAACAAAATGTCTAAATCTGTAGAAATAAAATCTTATTTATTGTCAGTTGAAGAAGAAGTTCTAAGTATTGAAAAATATAATCTTTAATGCATTTGGTTTCCCTTGGGCTTCCGTTTTTGATTTAGTTTTTCACCAGGTACTGAAATAACCAAGTCCTTTCTCAAAAGAAAACGTTTTGCCTACTTGGTCTAGAAGTTGCAATCAAAAAATTGGAATGTGCCTGAGGTACTGTTTCTTTAATGCAGGCACATTAAAAAACCAAGGGGTTAAGAATTGATTTTCATGAAGAAAAAGTGAATCAAAAAACCCAGAAAGATTCTATTTTATCTACAGAAAATATTCTATCTCATGGGGACACTGAACTTTTGGGAGGTAAATGACAATTACATTCCCACAGCTATTATAGTGTTGCTGAATAGACAATCATTTCAAACTATTTCTTTCAGTGGAAAAGATATTTCAGAGAAAGAAGAGAAAAAGAGTGAACTTTTTAATGTTTCCTTTGTTATTTATGTGTAGCTCATAAATGGATGAGAGGCAATTTTGAATTGGCTGTAGACACATTTGCTATATTCAATTCTTTATCTACTACTTACAGTTTTGGACAAATGGATGAGAAATGGATTCCCCAAGTGGAAAATGAGCAACACAGAAGAATTCAAAATGAACTCTTATTGTGAATATCTGAGCTATATTGTAAAGCAAGGAGAAAGAATGTAGACTAATGCTTGCTTAGGCCTACTAATACTGTTCTATGTGGGGGAAAAATGCATTCTCTCATTTCAAGGTGGGTTTATAGTTGATAATGTGTTCCTTCTTTGATCTATATCTAGCATTTAAGTTTTCTATTATCTCCTATGATGTGAATGTTAAATATTTGACCTCCAAGATACATTTCAAAATTATATATATTTTTTAAATATCATTTTTGTTTGTCCTACAGTAAAGGATAGTCTGCAGTGATGCCTCTTTTTGCATTCAACCTTAGGTAAGACGATAATAAATTTATAAATTCACCTTCAATAATAATTTGTCAGAATTGCCATATTTCTGAGACCACCATGTCTTACACTTGGCCTGGTATATCATAAGCTCAATAAATATCTGCTGAATGAGTGAATAAAACACTATATTGTACATAGAGGACAAAAAATAGTTACACAAATTTCTGGCCAGTGGGCTCATGAAGAATATACAAAATAATAAGTTAGCATGCCAAATTTCAGAAATGCTTTGGAAGATTAAAGAGCAAAATAATTTTACATAGAAATAGAATTAGCAAAATATAAACACTTTAAACAGAAATAAAAAATTTTAAATGAAGAAATTTGCAAATTGAATGGGAAATGATTTATGGGACCAAACAAGGAGTAGAAGAATTTGTTTTGCTTTTGATGGGGTGAAGCCAGTATTCTTAGATGTAGAACACAATGTACTAAAGAAATATTATATATAATATATATAGTATATTTTACAAAATATATACTATGTCATATATAGTAATACATTGTAAGAGCAACTTAAATTTTAACATATTCATCATTTTGATAGTGAACAAGTTTTAACAGTTGATTTCTACCTTTTAAAATCTCTTGACTTGAGATGGTTTTTGAGGTTTCTAAATACTATTTTCAAAGAAATTAAATGTAGTTTATCTTACAAAGCTGCCATAAACACCCAAGAACACATTCATGATCATGCTTCGAATCAAAACTTTCTTAATGTTTTTCTTCATCATTAACGCCATATTAGTAAATGTTTAGTCTATTGATTGCTATATACTTTCATCTGAGTTCTTGAAATTCCAGAAAGAAAGTGATCGTAAGGTTGCAGAGTTATCGTTTATGTGTCATCTTTTCAGTATAGAACACTGCATGCTGATATTGCACATGTATCTCTTCATTTGCTAAGAGCCAGTGCCTGGAAATAATCAATTACCTATTCAATAGTTCCCACTTCCTATCTCTGAACTTGATTAAATGTGAGTCAGTGAAAATAACGTTTGTCATTTGGGGGCTTAACTTAGTTTAAATATAGCATCACATAGGTTTTCTCTTTAAAGTCATAAATGTAAATATATGTTCACTGTTCAAAATTTGGAAACTTTAAGTAGTTAAATGATGAAATACAAGAAACTATGAACTCATCTCCCAGAACTACCACAGTTAAAATTTTGGTACATAAAATTGCACCTATAGCAACAATGCTTAGAAGAAGATAACACAAACAAATTTTATGGATGACTATTGAAATATATTTACTCTAAAAAAGCAACTTAAATACTAACAAAAGAGGTTTGGTTTTATTGAAAAAATTTAAGGTATAGCAATACAGTTGAATATTATCTTGCCAGTGGAAAGTATAGAAACAGTAAGTCCTCTCTTAACGTAACAAATTCTTGAAAACTGATTTTATGCAAAACTATGTATAACAAAATTAATTTTATCAGAGGCTTTCTGATATAAATAAGTGTTTAGTTCCTACTGCACATTTTTAGCCACTAACACATCAATAATCACTTAACTTGACAGAAATCTTCTATTTCTGAAATCACCAATGTCTGACACTTGGCCACATGACAGACTCTTCCAAATAAAAATCCAAAACACACTTAATATTAAATGTGAAGATAAATGTGAGCCATACATGCATTTAAGTAATAAAAACAAGTAAGGTAACTATTTTCCAACCTACCTATTCCAGTTCAGGGTCACTGGTGGCCAGAGCTCCTCCTGACAACTCAGGGTGCAGGTGGGACAGGACACCCCTACATGCGTGGGGTCACACACACACACACACACACACACACACACACCTCAGACAGGGACATTTTAGAAAGGCCAGTTCATTTCATGTGCACAACTGTGAGATGTGAGAGGAAACCAGAGTTGGGGACAAAACCCACTCAGACATGGGGAGATGTGCAAAGTCCGCACAAACAGTGGCCAGTGCCCCACATCCATTTCTTCTCCCGCACTGACATTATAACAAAGCCACATCCAAGGAAACGGCATGACTGGAGGACCCATACTTGTAAAGTGGCATCACACAGTTTTAAAGGGAACCCAGAGGAGTAAAGAGAAGCCATGGGCATTTTATAAAATTCCTCTGAGACAATAAAGCATTTTCTTTGGAGGCAAAACTATATATGGACCAAAACGATACAAGAGTTGAGATAAGAAAGGAGTCCACAAACCAGATCTCAGGAAACAAATCTTGAGTTAATTGGTTTCACAGAGCAGAGAACGCTAAGCCCTCACGGTCGGCTTTCCGGGGCAGATGTGGAGAACCACGTCTATTTTGGCCCACAAAACCATGATAAATCTGAAGAATTCGGGAATTCGAGGCAACAGGACTCTCTGAGAGTCAAGGTATGGGTTGTAGGGTGAGGGGAGGCTGAAATTCTGCAGAGAACACAGGTGGTCTCCAGGTTGTTCATCACAGCTCGACAACGCGACCCCTCCCTCAGAAATTAGAAATGGCGGCTCCGCAAAGGCCCTATAGGGGGCGAAGGCGGGAGGGTAGATGTACTTACATAAAACACCTGGTCGGCCTCCCGGACGAGGTGCTGCCTCACCAGTACTCTGGGTTCAAGGGTCGAGACGTCCACGAGGCCTGGGGATCTCCGGACAGTGGCGCGAGGCACGCGCCTCACACCGAAACCCGCAATGCCGGGACTTCCGGCACGTGGGCGGCCACGTGTTCCCGCCCTGCGCTCCCCTGCGGCCCCGTGCATCGCCTGAGATCTCGCGAGACCCGACTTCCTCGTGGAAGCGCGGCCGTGGCACGCGCGCCTCGGACGGGATTCCGCCGCTGTTCGGACGCACCCCTGGCGTGGGCCACCTCGCGGGCCATCCTCCAGCTCCCCTTCCTGGGGACTTTCAACTCGCACACACCAGAAGCCGCAGAGCACTATTAGTAGGTCCCAGCTGGGCTGTCTGCGCCCACGAGGAACCCCTCTCTCCGTCTGGGCTGGGCCCGGGCTTGCAAGTGCTATTAGGAGATCAGGACCTGATGGAGGGGCTTGGGTGAAGATGCCAGCTCCCCCTGTGCAGGGCGCTGTCAGTTTGCTGGGTGAGAAAGACCGAGCAGTTATCTGAGACGTTTCTTCAGAGAAAGGGCTCAAGGGGGAAAAAAATGCGCGCGCACACACACACACACACACACCACGCAAACATACACTGATGACTTATTTTATATTTTTGATTACACTGAAAGGACACTTAAAACTTTGATTGAGAGTTCATACGTATCGGGTACTAATGGGAAATTAAGTACTTAAAAAGATTAAAAACTAGCAGGTTTTTGTAAAGGATACTGGATCATTTCCTATGCTATGGGGCTCAGATGTAAAAAAGCGATGTCAAATCCATATACCATGAAAGTTTGGAATAATCATTTACAAGTTTTGAAGAGAAGTGGCATAAATGGAAACTAGTAAAAAATGAAAAGTCAAGAAAACGCAAATAGTCTATTGTTTATAAATATAGATGCATTCATTATAAAAATAGAATTGCAAGAGGGTTGTAGCTGAGGGGTTGGAATAAATGAGGCAATGATGCTTTCAGTTGTAAACCTTTTAAAACAATTTTAAAAATACATATTACCTAGCTGAAAATAACAGACATTGCATGAATGCCATTTTAGTCCATCAGTAATGATATATCTTTATACGAATAAGAATTTACACTGTTTTAATGTTAATCTGTTAGATATTTACTTGTAAGAGGAGTTTTGCAACTGAATATCATATATGTTCTTAACTTGAAGAATTTCATTAAATTTCCTTAATCATAACTAGATTATGGGGGTCATGGTCCAGAATTGTCACAAGACATTAAGGAAAATCAGCCTCACTTGGTAAATTTCATTTTCAACATTAAGCGAATAAAAAATTTTCTACAATACATTTTAACGAATATAAAACCTTTCCTAGTTTCAAGGTTAAAAGCCATCAATCACTGGAACTATTAAAACACATGCTCAGTCTTACAGAAGAACTCTCTGTTCTTCCCAGTAAACAGATTCAGACACTTTAAGTTTTGATGGCATAAAAAGAATAAGGCTCTATTGTAATCTTTCAGTAAACGGTCTGCCAAGATTGCTTCTTTATCTAAATAAACAAAGGCTAAGGACTAACCCAAAGCTCTTGTGTCAACGGTTACTTTGCTGAAAATTTCTCTCAAGGATTTCTCTTTAACAGTGGAAACATGGCTTCTGGGTTCACAAATAATTTTCAAGGCTGAATGAAAGTTATGTGTGATGTCTTATTTTTATTTCTGTATCTATTGACAAATAGAATCTCAAAAATATGCTACATTATTTTTATACTGTATTAATCTTCTAACAATACAAATGACACACACTGTGATTCTATATAGAAAAACTGCTAATTGGTTTTGTTTTAGAGTTCCTTACAACTCTACAATATTTATATTTACTTCACTGATATTATATCATTCCAGCTATAACAAAAACAATTTTAATGATTTTATTGTTTTGGTTAGGTAAAATTTGAAGGCTACACAAAATATTATAATGACCACAAGCCTGACTTTAGATGGAACCCAAAAATTGTAGAAAGAAAACCTTTCAATAACTCCTTCATTCATTCACACTTATTTGTTGGGGGTCTGTAATGTGTCAGGAATTGTGCTAGGTGCACATTAGCTTCTTACCTATAAAACTCATGGTCTGGATGGGGAAGAAAGAAAAAAGTTCAATGTTATAAATGAAACTCAATTTGAATTATAACAATAGCAGAGAGGACATTTTTATATGCAAAGTGGATGAATGTAATTCTAGCTAAATATGGCTTGCATATTGGCAGCTAAGAACAGACTAGGGAAGAATACTATTAGGGGAATAGAATTGTTTCAAGAAGCTTAAAAAATTTGTTATATTATCTGTAAACACACACACACACAGATTAGTTTTAATATACAATTTGAAATGGCCTAATCAGAAAAACAAAAATTCATAGTTATTTAACAATTAAATATTCTGGAAGATTATTTAGCTAGCAACTAAAGAATTTTATTCAAAAGGACAAGCACCAAAGCCAGTTACTATAAGTATTTTATATATTTTTATCTTTGGTCAATGTCAGATACTTAGTAAATAAGCACAAGCATTCTTTCAAATGAAATGGTAAAATGGTTGATCATTTTTGGACTGGATAGAAATGCCATACAAGTACTCCCTCCTCAACAAGTATAAGGTGTAGGAATCTAGAGAACAAATAACCTAATACCCTTTGGACTGTCACCCTAGCCTTAAGATGTACATTGGTCCTGTATTTAGAAGTTTATTAGAGGATTTCATAGCCTGACCCTGACCAGAAAGTTAGCTGGATACCGCTGCTAGAATATTATAGTTTATGTCTTGAGTACATACTCAAGATGCTGTCAGAACATCAAAAGACACAAAGCTGAGATTTAATGGAGTTTAGAGAGTTTTATAATACTTATTTTGACTGATTTTATTGTTATTTGTTCTGATATTGGTTTTCTGTTACGTATCAGGTATGGAGGAGAACTAGAGCCCACCCCTTCTCTGACTACTGGATATGACTAATTTCTACTCTTTATAAACTTGTTCATTGTGAACGTATTCCTTAGGTAAGTTCATAATATATCATTTTACTATTTGAATTTTTTTCCAATACATTTGTCACCTTGATCTACTCAACAATCCTCCCCATTAATTTTTAATGAATGTAAATTAATTCTTATGCTTAAGTTTGACTATATATTTAGATGTAATTGGCTTGTCGGTTCTTAGTGCCTGACCACTCTTGGAAGGTCAGTGAATTCTGCTTCTGCTACCACTCCTCAGCCTGTGATAGTGACTGGAAGTAATAAAAATCTCCAGGTGAGTAAAGAATAAACCTTTCTAGAAAATATCTTGATGCCTATTTAAGTCTTGCTCTCTAAGAACCAAAACTCTCCATTACTGTTCTTTGATTTTTATAGTTACTAATGTTGTGAAAGTCTGAAGTAATGAATTTTCAGGTGTGATGTAGTAATGAAAAATATGCAATGCCTAGGAACACTATTAATTCTAAAGGTAAACTTCGTAAATGGTGGGTGCATTTTTAAACCACTTTTGTAACTCATATAGGTGTTTTTAAAAGTTTAGATTTAAACTTATTTTGTGCCATTAAAAAAGAGAATGAGATATTGGAATTCAAAATTCACTTCCCTTCTTCCTGGCATGCAAAAATTGGTTGAAATACAAAAGAGTCAGTCAAAAAATAATTTAAGATAATTAATGTGTTTACAGTTGGTTTGACTAGTATATTTTCCCCTCTACAAAGAAGTAGATTGGTTGAATGATCATTAAAATTTGGCCCCTTAAACTAATTCTTAAATTTTCAAATATATTCCAGATCTCTTAGGAAAAGACTAGAATTATTTTTTTAGCTTTTCAATTTATTACAGAATATAATTTAAAAAATAATGTATAAAATTTTTGTGAAATATAACTTATTTCTGCAAATTATAAATAATGTAAATAAAGTACACTTATTTTGGACTCAGACTATTGTTTTCTAACATATTAAGCTTAAAAATGAGCAATTTTGATGATTTCTAAATAGATATAATTTAGAACCAGGCATTGGAATTATTGTTTTAGAGAATCTGTATTTTCCACTAAAACCATATTTGCACAGTTTTTTATTCTATTTTATGGAGGCTTATGTTTTAATTTAGATAGATTTCTTATCTGAATAGTTTTTTTGTGTGTGTGCACATATTTTTTAAAAATGTTTCTTTTTTATCAAAAATTATTTCGTTAACATCAATGATTATTAATCTGCTGTGACCATAGGGTTTGATGGAAATGTTTTGTTATTTTATATCAAAAACCTGTGAGTCTGGAATGTGGTAGGAAATAGTACATTGGATTTGAACTAATTGAGGAATGCTTTAAAAAGGGACTATTATAAAAGCACATGCAGGTTATAAAGAGATCACATGGGGAATTGCATACCCCAGGAACTCTGTTGCTCTTCTTCCTTAGCCTCACAGAGCCTGGCATGAAAAGGCTGTGAGGAGCAGGCCACCTGATGGAAGTGACCAAAAGTCACCTTTAATCAAGAGACTCAATCATCCTATAGCATCCCTGAAGGAAGGGGACCAGGACAAACGCCCCACAATAGCATACTCGCTCCTCCAATCTCCTACTTGTGTTCCTATGGGCAAAAATCAACTGAAAGCCAGAGAGCCACGGAACCTGTTAATGCAAATTAGAAAAGGGTAGACAGGGAATATAAAGGGGAAAGTGAAAAATATCATCAGAAAACAAAAACTAACCTTCTGAGTGATTAGCAGAGAGTCCTCTAGTTTCTTTAAACACCACACTTGTGGCTCATATATGTTTTGGCTCACTCAACAGTTACCTCAAACTTGTGCAAGTGTCTTCCTGATACCAGATGCTGGACAGATAAAGCCACATTTTTCCAGATGTCTTTACAGATGTGGTTTGCATTAAATGCCAATTAGATGCATATACCCAGGTCATTAATTTGGGGCTGAATTACATGGTAAGAGTAGGATTTGTTACCCATTTTGCTATCATGGATGGTGGCAGAGGTAGTAGGGCTAGATTGAGCAACTATGGCAACAGCCTACTGACCTCTGAAGAATTGGCAGCAATCTTAATGACCCAGGTCTACTGTATGGTTTGGGAAGATTATATTTGAAGGTCAGTTTAAAGCCTATTTCTGAAGTCCCGTCGTCAGTTTGCTGGGTGTATACTTTGATAAATTACTTTTGCCCTACAATACCTAAAATGATTTCTGTTGTATGCAACTGAGAATCTCACAATACAACATTCTTAAAGATAGCCGTGAAAAGTTTGTCATTCTGGCAGGGCATTTGACAGAACATTCTTATTATTTTCAACCTTACCTACTAAATTCATTTTGATACTTATCCTCTCTATAAGCCAGAAATAAAGGTTGTATTTATAACAGGTGAAGGGAAAATTGCAAGTGATTAATCTTTCTATTTATTTCAACAGCAAATACACTTACTATTTTCAGAAAAAGAAAACATAAGATAATAGGTACTTTTATTATTACAAATTTAGAATAGGTAAACAACATGTTCTTATAACTATCTACAAAGTGGTGTGCGAGACTGATTCAGCAATTTCTGTGATGACTTGAAGATCTAGAGAAAATAAGTAGAACATACATATTAACTAGAAAACATATATTTTTAAAGTTGTTCTCTTTATAGGACATTCTACTACTCCTGCATGTGATCAAAATTACTGATATGCCAAGATTTTGCTTCATGGTCCTGGACTGAAACACTTATATATCAAAAGATAAATAAAATAATCCACAGTGTTGCGCTTTAAAAACAGCTTAAACACAAATCAAAACAAATGAACAAACAAAATATCCCTTCAGATTTTTAAATGAGAACTACGGTAATTTTTTTTTTTCCAAATAATTGATAAGTCAAAGATTTAGGTAAAAAAAACTGTTTCCTACTCTCATGAATAGAAAGTGACATATTTATTTCACAAGTCCTCTATCATCTTACTTCTTCATCTTCAGCAATAGCTATGGCTCTCAAAACCTGTAAAGGAAAATGTGAATGACACCCTTTCCAAGTAGCCTTCTTTGATGACCCCCCAGATGCAAATAACTCTGACCTCTGAATGTCTCATATTGATTGTTAGAAACATTATAAACCTATCACATATTGCTATATATTTTGAGATTGGTGGCTGTGAATATGGAGAAGAGGATGTATGAATATGGGAAAGAGAACAGAGCCTGACTGCATTAGGGCTTTCTAAGCCTCCAGGCAAACATAGTGAGACTATTTTATATTGCAAAATGTACCTCTAAGATTAACTCTCTTAAAGAAAGAGGGAATTGTAAAAATCTAGTTTCTGAGACTGTAACTTGAAAAAATCAAGAACTAGAGAAGAGAGAGCTGACAAGGCATGTCTTCACTTGGGACTCCATCTAACCCGTTATGGGGAAAAAAAAAACTAGTAGGGGTGTCACTGTTCAGTTACAAGAATTCATCCCAGAATCTATATTTCAATAATCTCAGCAGAATGAGAAAGAAAATATAAGAGATAACAGTTTGAGGAAGCTACTGCAGCAGAAGTTCTCAAACAGAATCACTGAGACAGCCTAACAACCCACATTAATTTTGGAAGAGGTGTGGAATTAAACATGCTTTTGAGCACATATTACATTCTAAGGACAGTACCAGGCAGTGGAATACAGGGAATAAGACTTAGTCTCTTCACTTATGGAGGTCAGTTCATTACTAATGTAGTAAATTCTGTAATGCAGAGACAATGCCTTGCGCATCTCAGAATTTTATACAAACTTTATCACAGTGTCTTGTGCATAGAAAACACTCAATAAACGTGTTGAATAGATCTTACATTCTTTGGCATAAAGTATCGGCAGCACGTTCTGCTGATTCCTACGTTTGCTAAACTCTGATCATGTTATCATATACTCTGCTAAGCATCCTCTGTTTTAATTCTTATAACCACCCTAGAAGGAAAGTGATTTTACTATGCTTGTTATACAAAAAAGGTAACTGAGCTTTACAAGATTCAACACCTTGCCCCAGATTACACAGCTAACCTTGTCAAAACTATAATTTGAGTCCTGAACTGTATGACTTCTAAGTTCCTTATACATTTGCTATGCTGTCTCAAAAAATGATTGAGAACATTTTTTTTCTTGTATTATCAAAGATGTGTTCCTGTGATCTTTACTCTAGTAATACACATAAGGAATTAATAGTTTTACATGGCTCATTCATTCTTTTCCACTCATTTACCAGAGTACAAAATGTCAGGTATAATTTAATGAGTTAACCTAATAATATTCTGCTCTAAGTAATAAAAAAACCTAACATTTAACATATTATAGACAATGTGTTAAATGTTGTATCTAATTTTGCTTTCAAAAAGAAACTGTAAGTATTCTTATTACTTCCACTTTATAAATGAGTAATTTGAATCAGAGAAATGAAGTGACAGAGCTAATAAATGGCAGGTCTGAAATTTGAGCCCTGTTTGTTCTAATTTTAGAATTCTCACTAAACACCACTATTTCATGCTGCCTCTTTTCAATTTTCACCTACTTTCAGACAGTCTGCCCTTAAAATACTCATCATTATATTTTCACCTTCACCTTTCTATAAAGAAACTTGAGTGAATAACCTCCAAAAACAATGTTCAAAGAGTGAAGGTAGTCACTCAAAAGATACATTGGTACATAGCTTACTGCCACATTCAGAATATGGGGACTTGTGTATATTTTAAACATAAGTAAATCAACAGGTAATGCCTGCAGTTAATTTATGTGACAAAACTTATAGCACCAATAAAAGCAAAATCAATTTAGTTACAAGAGGAAAATTAAAAAGATTAAAAGTGGTAAGCATTTCCTTTTTCCTATATCAACTATTTTCTTTGAACATAACATATATGTAAATAAATTATAAAAACTGTAATATATAATGTTACATATATATATATATACACTTTATTTCCAAATTTAGACAGATAAATAATGTTATACACCTCTTTATTTATGTATTAAGAATGTTTATTTTCATCTTATTAGCATTGTTACCGGGTAGATCTGATATGATATCTTATTATTCTAAATAGATATAATAAAATAAGTTCTATTATGGAGAGGAGTGACATTAGAGAAGATTTATACTCAATTAGTGTTTTACTTTATTGATCTAGCTTCTATCATCTGTTTCTTCCTCCAGGTTCAGGGGTATCCATGAGGATGCCTATGACCTAGAGTGACCTCTACATTAGCACGAATTACCTACAAGCCTCAGCCAAAGTGAGGACAATCTTAACATCCAGTTTCCAATGGTGCCTGATCCCACTATTTCCCACTCCTGCCATCCTTAGGAGATTTAGGCTGATCTTGCTTTCCATTCCTCAAATATATTACTGCCTCACCTGGCACCTGTAGATTCTTCGACCTAGGACTCATCATTTAGATCTCAGCTCATATGTCATGTTCTCAGAACACCCTTTTTTCCCTTTCATTCATAGTTCTGTGAGTTTTGATAAATGTGTAAACCACCACCATAGTCAAGATAGAGAACAATTCCTTCACCCACAGAAATTGGCTGTGCCCCTCTGTTGTCATCTGCTGCCTCTACCTCATGCCTCAGAAAATCAATGACCTGTATTCTATTCCTATAGTTTTTCTTTCCTAGAATGTTAATATGTGTGATATAACATAACATGTAGCCTTTTGAGTCGAGTTAAATATTCATTCTTCACTACTTATATAATTTTGCGCACAATTTACTTTTTACCATTGTGTTATTTTATTTTTATAGCACTTATTATTCCCTGAAAACATCGTTTTACTGGTCTATGTGCTTGTTATCTACATATTACATATCTACATATTATCTACCTATATGACACTTTAGTACAAATTAGAAAAAAATTCAGGTTCACACAACTAGTATACTTAAACAAAACTTAATCTTGAAAGCATTTCTAAGATTAAATTTTAAATCAAGTCCTCAATTCTCAGAGTGGGCTATTCTACATTCAATGAGACACGGTAGTCTAGGTACTATTTTAAATAAAAAAGCAATGCAATAAAAGATGCAAGGATCAAGTTGTATATAATGTACAAAATAATTTACGAAGTTTCAGATGTCTAGAATATAAATTCTCAACAGAGTAAAAATAAAGAAAAAAATTAATTATGTTTGATCCCTTGTCAGTTCTTTGGTGAAAAGCTGAGTCCTGTATATGATGAGATCAGAGTTAAATATTTATAATTACAGATCAATGGAATATAATATACACTTGTAAATTATAATATATATTTCAATTTTAAAACAATCATTTATGAATCATTTATGTATCTACAAATTACATAAAACATCTTATAAAGTAAACAGGAAAAACGTCAGCAATAAATACTACTTTGAAGGTAAGTAAAATCAAGTGCATTCAATTTTAAACTAGATAAGCAGAGGATAAAAATAACTACCACTCAATAACTTTCATCTCTAGTATTTCATGGGTTAAATACTAGTAAGTAAAACTAATATCTTAGGCAAAATTACTGTGTTAAATGAATAGATGATTCGTAGCAAATTTATTTAATAACTTTAAAGAAATGTAAAAGAAAATGTCTGGGACTATGAGACAAAGGTGTCTCTTGATAGAAATTGTACTATATATAGCCACGGTGAGAAAAAATAAAATCTGTTGATTGGTGTTTATGAGTCATTTGTAAGGAATCATTTTGATATAATTCTATATATTCTTTACCTATTAATATTATTTGTGCAAAAGGAATTTTAAAATGGAACATTTTCTGTCTCAGTTTCATGTAATTTGCCAAAAGAAGTTTCCATAATGCCAGTGTTCAAAAGCAGAGAACTAGGATATTTGTATAGGATTAGCAAAGAGAATGTCCAAAAATCTCTCTCCTATCGTTTCCTGTTGTAATTCCATGGCAAGAAATTTGGATGAAATATATAATAAATAATAAAAATCAGCAAAATTGATATATTTCCTCATTCTCTTAGTTTCCCCTAATTTTTTATATATGGTTGCATAACCCTTAACCTCATAGTAATTTTCTGAAATTTCTGTGTGAGAATTTGTCATCCTACCTTCTTTTATTCTTAAAATGTAGATAAAACAAAGTGAACACTTAGCTTAATTTTTCTCTTTTATTCCTTCTTGGAAGGTTAACATATCTATGTCTGTCTGTTTATCTTTCTGTCTATCTCTCTAAGTTCCAGAGACACATATCAATAATATGTACCTTATAAAATACTCCATGCAGAATCTACCCTTGTCTGTATATTTCTGTTAGTTTCATCCAGGCTCAAAACTACATTGTAATCTATGACCAAACATTTTCCCTACAATCTGTCTTACACACTGTCACTCATCTGAGCACACTTATATGATACTTCTTGTATATGGTACTTGCTTTGCATTTCCATCTTATTTAAGACCCATCTTTTTATGTTTTAACCTCTAAGCTATTATTTTTAAGACAGACGTATTTCCTATTGTCATACTTCCCTATCCACTCATGAAATCATGAAATCATGTTTTTATTAAGCTTACTTTCTGTTCTTCTCTGTTTAAAAATCTTCATCAAATTCCCACTTTTACCTCTTATAGGAAAAAGCTCGAACCTTTCACCCTGGCATCATATACCTCCTCTGTGTGGTGGAGACCTGATTTTGCAGCCTCATCCCCTTCCATACTAACTACTCGCTTACAGACACCATGCACTTCAGCTAACATAACCAGTAAGTACCTGGGAACTCTACATTTTCCATATACTCTTCTGAAAAGTGCTTCTCTTCATCTGCCTACTCAAAGCTTAGTTAACAGTCAAGGTTCAGGCCCTCTTTCTCCATGAAATTTTACTGATTGACCTAAGCCAATGTTTTTTTATAACCTTTACTCCATTTGCCATTTATACTTCTTTTATGAGAGGTTACAAACTCCGTTAGGGCCAATAACAAAAGAGCCAATAATGTTCCTGAATGTATCAATTACATATAATTTCAAAATCTAAAATCAACAAATGAAGGGAGCAAATACTGTGTAAAACATACCTATTGCTATGGAATTGGGTCAAAAGGAGGAGTAGCAAACTGATCAAAATAATAAAGGGGCAATACTCTTCTGTATACAAATTTCTTAGCACAGTGCCTGGTTTAATGTAGGCACTCAACAGTGTTGTTTTCATTCCCACTCTCAAATTAATCACATTAAAATATTAAAAATTTTTTCTGCTAGAAAATGATGTTTGAAGTCTAAGGAAATTATGCCACAAATGGGAAAAGAGAATGTGAATTTTATCAGCTAATCATAGAACCTAGAATTAGAAGTGTTACTTGAAGTTTAAAAGAGACATTACAAATCAAGTAAAACATGGCCTTAGCACTAAAGCTATTTCATTTTAATTTGATGTCAATTATAGATAGTCCCAAAACATGAATTCAAAACAAAGTATCATCCTGAGGCCCCAGTAAACTTTTATCACTCAATAGCTAACAGTATTTTCCACAAAAATATTATATTGACTTTTATATTTTCCTATTCTGGATATCGCCATGCACTTTTACAATTATTAGACATACCTGATACAGACTGATTACAGAACTTTATCAATGTATGTTTGTGAAAAAATAACAAAATCTGCTTAACCTAGAAGTAGAGGGAGAATTACATTTTCAAAAAGTATTGTAGTTACATCTATTTTTAATGCTTTTGAAGCACCTGTCAGCAAGAACATCTGCATCTTAATAGTCTATTTTAAGGAAATTTAAATCTTTCTTATGCTGACAAATACAGCCATATTCCAAGTATGTGTATCTCATAAAAGCAAATGAATATTCAATGACTCATTAAGATCAAACATTTAAAAAACATCATGATTCAGGACCCAATTCATATTTTTAAAATAACAACATTTCTCAATGAAAGGATTATACACTGTATGGTATGCAAATATTTATCTCATTTAATAATGATGATCACTATAAAAATGCCTCTTAATCGAAGAAAAGAAATCATTACCATATATGTCACCACAATTATATATTCCTCTCTATGAAATACAATGTGTATTTGAGATACTTGCAAATTACTATATTATATGCATAATAGTTATAACATTCTTGAAGACCATAAACAAAATTATTGCTTTTAGTAAATTTTTTTTTAAAAATTACATTTGTGTAATTTTATTCTCCTAAATCGATAATGCCCATTGTTTAGGCATCTGATTGCCCGCTAGGTTTCCATGCTTTACAAGGTGGGCAAATGATAGCTATAAAAGTTGTTTAACTGCCATATTAAATTTCTTTGAGCCTCTGCAAGATAAAGGCCTTGAAAGCTACTCTTTGTGAAAGATGAAAGTGGTTTCAAAATTCCATAAGCTCTCTTTAAAAATCAAGAGCTGTTTTTGGCCAACTTTGATCAAAAAATTTTACTCCAAATTCTTGCTGGAACATACTCAGGAGAGTATAAAAGGGAAGTTCCTTTCAAATAGGAAGAGAAAGAAGAAAGAATTCCCTGCCATGAGAAATTGAAGGTAAAGAAATGAGAATGTGGATGAAACCTGAGTCCCTAAGAGGAACCCTCCACCTAATTTCCTGGGTTTCAGGTAAAAGGGTGTGGTGGGTAAAGGCAAAATTATAAAACCTTTGAAGAAATCCCACATCCCTCAAAGGCTGAAGAGGAATTCAAAGTCCTCACGGCCAAGGGCAAGTCCATCCCTCCCTCCCACTTCCAGAGAACTTTTGGCAATGACAAGAGACATTTTTAATTATTATAGTGGGGAAGGGGGTAGCTACTGGCATCTGGCATCTAATAGATAGAAATTAGGGATGCTACTAAACAATCTACAGTGCAGAGGACAGTTCTCCACTAAAAAGGATGATCTGATCAACATTTCTAATAGTACTGAAGTTCATCAAAACTAGTCTGGCATTCTGCTTCATTGCCACATTGAACATAGGGCTGTAGCATATAGGGGGCAAGGGATTTTTCTAGATAAATTAGCCTGAAATATTATGCATCCAAATTTGTGATCTGTGTAATAAAGTCTGTGGTTAACAGTAGAGGCTAAAAGCCCATGCTCAAAAGGTCTTTCATCCAGCAAATGTAGAGTGTTTAATAAATACCTAGCACTGTTCTACCTGCTAAGGATACAGCACTGTATGAACCTGCCACTTTTGGTGGAGAAACCAGAGACAAGAGTGCAGGGATGGGGCCGCTGTTCCACAGAAGGTCTTAATGGACATTTTCTTTGAAAAGCTTGCATGTCATAGAATCTAAGGAGAAGAAATAGCAGGTATCAACTTTCTGAGCAGAAATGCATATGGTATGTTTAAAGAGCAGCAAGGAAGCCAGTGTGAACAAAGCAGAGTAAATGAGAGGAAGGGTGGCTGAAGATCTCGCTTACAGTGAGATCATTAGTGAACTGTTGTCTATTATAAGGGATTTAGATGTTTTAATGAGTAACATGGAGAGCAATAATGGGTTCTGAGCACTGGAATGACTGGTGTAATTTACATGTTTAAATGATCACTGTGCCTATTGTTCATAGACTAAGAGAGGAGAATGAGGGAGAGTATAAAATGGGACACATATGGCAGCAAAAGATGTGGGGGAAAGTGGTTAGATTCAGGGTACATGTTGATAGTCGTCAGGCTATATTTGTTGACAGATTTGCTCTTTGAGAAGACTCATGATGAATCCAATAATTTTGCAAGAATAAAAGGACATAGCTGTTTTTTGCTAAGATGTCTCCCCTAAAATTCCTATGGTGAAATCCTAACCCCTAATGTGATGATATCAGGAGGTGGGGTCTTTAGGAAGTGATGAGTTTATGAGGGTGGCGCCCTCACAAATGGGATTGGCGACCTTTAAAAGAGACCCCAGAGAGCTTATTTCCTCTCCTTCACTCTACCCTCAACCCCACCTGGTCCCTCTGACATTTGAGGGTACAAACCAGGAAGAGAGTCCCCACCAGGAACCAAATGGTTCAGCACCTTTATTTTCAACTCTGCACCCTCCAAAACCAGGAGAAATGCATTTGTGTTGTCTAAGTCAACTAAGACAGGGAGAAACTAGGAAAAGGCAGGTTTCTGTTTCACTTTTGTTTTGTTTTATTTTGTTGTGTTTTGTTGGAGGGGTCAAGAATTTGTTTTTTAATGTATTAAATTTCAAAGGTTCATTAAATCCAAATAGGTGGCTAATTGAATGTAGAGTTCAGGAGATATGTGATGTAAAGTTATAAATTTGTCAAAATAGTTGTCAAGAGTGTGGTATTTATAGCTATGAAACAAGGTGCTATCATCTAAGGCATTGATTCTCAAACTACCTGTGGTGAAAAAAACATGATTATATTCAATTCCTTCACACAGGAGTTTAGCATCATCTGACCTAGACTATTTCCTGTTCAATGACACAAGTCCGTGGATCAAGGTCTTGCATGTTGTAGAAATGTGAAATTGATCAAAATGTTTCTAGACTCTTAATCCCAATTTTGTAGTTACCTCACTGAGAACCGTTTACTCAGTTGTGGTCTAGAACCAGTCTACATTTTCTATTTAATTATTTTCTTTTAATATGTAATTGGGTTAATATTATTCATCATCTTCACTTTACTGTGTAAGCTAGACATATTCTGAATATTAGAAAATGCTCAAATACACATGCAAAAACCATGTAGGTACACAATGTACATATAAATATCTTTAATTTAGCAAATGTTAACTAACATAGTACATACCTTAGTATATAAATATTAAAGGGCAATGTTCAGGAAATAGTAGACTAAGAAGATCTAAATTCATGGGAAAAAGTAACTTTAGTTTAATTCAGCCAAATGATAGAATTTTCTTGAATACATTTTCTTGACTGTATTTTCTTGTGAAGAAAGAAAAAGTGAAAAGTAGAATATATATGCAAAAAAAAAGTAGAGGATTCAAAGAGCAATGAATATATTTCCTCAGAGTTCACACTGCTAAAAGTCGGAGAATAAAAAATATACTTGTTTTTAGAACCCTGATTCTTCTTGCTCAAGCTTCTAATACAACTGACAACATCTGTCTTTTAGTTTTCAACATTCACTCCAAGTGAATGTCGCAATATTTCAACTTAGATTTTAATACAGTCATCGAATATTTAACTTAAAGTTTTTCCTATTAAAAATTCCATGAAGGATTTATAGCACAGATATAATTTTAGAAAATGCTTTTGTTGGATTCATCTCCTTTGGCTTTTATTTTATTTTTCAGTTTTAAGTCAGATTTCTTTGTCTAGGACATACATATTCAATTGTTTATAACATTGATAAACTCTAATGGTATATAATTCTTAATTCTCTTCCTACGTACTTATCCATGTTTTCAGAATAATTGAGAAATTATACAGAAAGCTATTTTTTAGAACAGATTATAAGAGTACATATAAATGAGATATTTTATTTTTAGTAAACATCTGGAAAGAATTTTTGTTTATTTTGCTTTCTGTTGAAATATAACTTCCCTGGGCATATGGCTTTTACTCAGCAGTAACTGCTAAAGGTTGGGTGAATTATGCACAATACAGAATTATTTTTCTGTATTATTGTTCTATTTATATTTTGGTACATGGCTGCTTTTTGCACTAAATGGATTTTCCTGTCCTTTAGCCTCAGTTTAAGATGTTAAAAATAGTTTTTTATTCTACCAGAGTGTTGAGAGCATAAGCCCAGAGATAAAGCAACTTTATTACGATGATGATGATTTTAATCAGGATAGCCATTTTTAGGTCTTATGTTTTCTGAAAGATAGTTTTAGAATATAAAATAAAATATCAAGAGGATAGGGCATTCATTTGCTCATTGAATAATGGACTAATATTTATTTTGTGTTTACTATCAATAGGAACTATGCTAAGCATTGGATGCGTAAAGTGGTCTAGATTACCAATAGCCTCAGTGCAGGTACAGCAGAGAACCAAGTGAGCACATGAGTGTAATGAGATTCAGAAAGCACTATGTGCTTGGAAAGCAGTCTGAGGAGAGCACTCTGAATTCTGATTGTGGGTCAGAGGATGCTGACAGTGGTGCTGCCACAGCGGAATTTGAAGGGAAGCACAGAAGTTAATCAAAATGGATGGGGAGATGTGTAGTGGAGTAGATGTGGGGAATGAATGGGGATAGGGGTGGTGGCAGGAGAGTGGAAATATAGGCCAGCGTCTAATTGGAGAAGGTCCCATCAGCCATGCAAAGAACTTTAGAATTTTATCCTAGACAGAACAGAAGGGCTTAGAATGGTTTGGGGGTGGGATGGAGGCAAGGAACATGGAGGGATGGCCATAGAAATAGATCTACCTTTTGAAAGGATCTCTAAGGATGAACTGACTTGCAGGTGGGCAGGACTGGAAGCAGAAAAGCTATTTAGGAAATAAATCAATGAATTTGAGTTAGAGCATCATAGAGCTTAAACTAAAATAGAAAGATAAAGAATATTAGATCTATTTTAGAAATATGATGACAGAATTGATAGGACATGGTGATTGATTATGTTATGGATCAATATTAGAAAATATCCTGAGGGTCAGCAAGTTTCTGATAGTATACTTAGTATAAGCAAATGGTACTGAAATTGCAGGTTGAATAATCTATTTGTGGAAAATGACTAAATACTAAATGAAAATATAATTGATTTATAATTGATTATTTGAGATTAAAAGTATTGTTTTCCCTTAACTTTCCCTTCTCCCCCAGCCATAGGCACATCTATATTTAGGGGATTAGGTGCTGGTTAATATCCAAATGCTGCCATACATGGTACTACTTTGCTCTTATCATAATGCATTATCATGTAGAGTAAGTTGCTAAAAACTTGTTATGGGTACTTGATTGACAAAATTTCCATCGCAATTTTCTGCTGCTAAGCTAACTATGAGTCTTTTAGATCAGTACTCCACAACCTTTTTGGCACCAAGGACCAGTGCTCCTATGAGAATCTAATGCCTGATGATTCAGATGGAGCTTGGGCGAGGATGCTAGCACTGGGGAGCTGCTGCAAATACTGATGAATCTTCACTCTTTCGCCAGCCGCTCACCTTCTGCTGTGTAGCCTGGTTCCTAACAGGCCATGGACTAGTACCGGTCCATGGTCCGAGTTTTGGGGACCCCTGCTCTACATGTCAGCATTGTGTATTATTAGATAGAGGAAACCTGCCAGAGAACCTGTCCTAATCCTTAGTTTTTCTACCTCCTCTTCCCTCAGCTTATCTATCTGGAGCTGATTGAAGATTCCAGACTGTTATGCATAAAGAACATAATTATTAACTATTACACATTCTCTGCCTCAACCCACCCTGTTTTACTGGGAGTCGTTAGGTAGAAATGAACCCAACTGCTAAGGTTAAACCTCAGATGCAAATTTAAAATAAGAGTCACAGGGTAAAGGTTACATGAAGGGAGAGTGAAAGGGAGAGGTGTCAAAAATGGACACCTGGCTTATGCAACTGGATGCTCTACTTCTAAGTTTTCAGTACAAAACGGGGAAAGGTTTGAGTGTCTGGCCTGTGGCCTGGTGAGAGGTGACAAGTCATTCTGTTTGAGTAGGCTGGTTTCAGGACCCAGGAGTAGAGGCCAACATACTTGGTCTGTAGGCAACTGAGTATTTGGTTCTGCAGCTGAGTAGAAAGGACTGGAATAGAGATGAAATTCGGAAAGTGAACAACATGTGGCTGAGGCTATGGGCCTAAATAAAATTATTCAAGGAGAGTGTGGATGAAAGAGAAAGCACTGCATGGACATTTGGGAAATACCAACATTTGCTAGAAAAGGCAAGTCCTCAAAGAAGCCTGAGAAAAGCTGGACATAGATAGAGGTTGGAAGAAATTAAGGAAGAAGATATCTAAGAATCTGGGAATAAAAGAAAAGGGTCCAGTGCCACACAAAGGTCAAAGAATTTACTCATATAGATGTGAAATGAGGAAAGAACAGATGATTTTGACAAAAACAGGTTCAGCAGAGTGTCCATGATGAGAGCAGGAAGACATAAATAGCAAATAAAAAGTTATTGGCCAAATGCAACAGTAAAATAAGGAGGCTATTTTAAAATTTAGCTGTGGTACATTATTTTTCTATCCCCAGAACAGCTTTATAATGCTAAAAAAAAAAAAAAAAATTACTTCTAATGGTGTGTCAGTAAATTTGGGACTTTGGTTTTGAGGAAAATAGATTGTTTTGGTTATTGCTACACAATAAACTATCCAAAATTTAGAGGCTTCAAATCACAACCATTTTATTACTTTTCATGGTCCTATGGGTCAGGAATTTGGACATGATTTAGCAGAGCTGGGACATTCAAGACAGTATCTTCACACATTTAGTACCTTGGCAGACATGCTTCTCTTGGTCTCTCCTTCACGTGGTCTCTTCAGTGGAAGAGTCAGATTTCTCATAGATTCTCAGGGATCTCCAAAACACAAGAGCAGAAGGGGCCAGTCCCTTCTAAGGTTCAGACCTAGAAGGCACAGTGGCATGTCTCGCAACATTGCATTCTCTTGGTTAAGGCAAGTCACAGGAAGGGGCCACACAGAGTCAGGAAGACTGGGACGTGTGACTCAGTGGAGCCGTGCTGGAGACCAGCTACCACAAAGATAAAGATAAACAGGTTCTGATATCTGATATTTACTTTTCTAATGCAGCTTGTAACTATAATAGGGTAGTTTAAACAATGAATCAGATTATTTAAAATATACACACATAAAAGGTTTAATTTCCTTAAGCAGTATAAAGAGTTTATTTTTAAAATAACCTCCTTAATTTTAAAAATAAAGCTACTCCAGTAGCATTAAATTGAAACTCTAAATTAACTAGGAAAAACAAATACTTAGAAAACTCCCTATCTTGAGAATTATAATTAATACATATATGCTTAGATCCTATTCCTGAGTGATTTTTTTTTTTTGCTCTGTATTTCTGTACTTACTAAGAAACAAATAGAAAATAATTAAAGCATTTTTTAAAATTATACTTTCTGGCTAAATTCAGTCACAGTCGATAGCCTCCTTTTGTCCCATAAATTCCCAAGCCTTCAGAAAATATTGTATATTTTCACTGAAGTATAGAAAAAGATCATTTCTGAATCAGCAGTAAGTCATGTACCATTTGCAGTTAATTTTGCATCTCAATTTTTTAATGATCTTTTAAAAAGAGTACTAGGGCTTTCATGTGTCTTATTATATGATAAATTTTAAGAACCATTACCTAAGAGCACCTCTATCTCATTTCTGGAATGCTAATGAAATTTATAAACCACAACCATTTGTAATTGACATTCACTAAGCTGTGTTCCTAGATTTTATATATATAAAGTTATAGGGAAAATTTTGAATCATGCTCCAAAATGTTTTCTTCTCTCATCTCCAGGGAAACATATAAAATTCTTAAAAACAAACTAAACTTACACAACTTTATCTCTTACAGACTTGAAATAATGAGCCTAACTTGGAATTTCACTCTGGTCATTTGCCTCTGTGGTGGTAGGCGGAGCGATTGACTTTTGTGATACAGCTTTAGTAGAAAAGAGCTGTGAGAGATTGTCATCACTGATATGCGCTAAGAAAAGACAGAGACAAATGTGTTGGGGCAAACTGACTCTCAAAGGTCTACAGAGCAGAGGTGTCCTAAAGGACGAGAAAAAAATCCAGTGTCTGTTTGCTGAGCAAGAAAGCCGTGTATGAAATCCAGTTTCTGCAGGAAAACTTTGTTACTGTTGGATTCTGCCACAGAGATCTCAGGCCGGTGGTTCTCAGTCTCCACAAACCATACAGGATTGTTTCACTCAACGTTTTAAAATATTTTGCATTTACTATCAAAATTTTAAAATTGTAAATTTTTATAGTATAATTCTGATATCAGAAATCTCTAAAACACCAGCATATTTGACAATGCCAGGCTCCAAATGCACAAACGGCCCACCTCATTCCATTACTTCAGCTGCCTTGTGGTATGTGTTGGCATTTTATTTTGAGACCTTCGACTTAAATAATAAGTGCCAGAAAAATTACCTGAAACTGGAAATAGGTAAAATAGGTTATTGGGTATTAGCTCAATGCAATGTTGGGATTTTTTTTTTTTTTTTTTTTTTGTCTATTAGGTTATTCGACGCCTCTGTGTGGATTGAGAATAAGAGAGCAACTTGAAGATTTCTGTCTAATAGCAACACTCTCATAAAGTGAAGTTACTTATGTCGAGTAAAAAACTAATTTCTGTCCAGTGGAACCGGTAACCTGAAAGTTTAGACATTATGCAACTTTATATCTCATCCAAAATATTATCTTAATAGACATTTATTAAATATTCTCTATATACCTAACTCCTTAAATGTAGCCCCGTTTTAATATCTTAAAAAGTCCCATCATTAATTAATAATTAAATAAAAACTTTGACTATTTTCTATTTGTCTAGAATTCATAACTTAATTGATTTAAAATTATAATTTAACAGAAGAAATTAAGCAAATTGACTCAATTATCAGAGTTGTTTAAGTAAAAGATTATATTTTCTTATTGTACTTTGCTGGGGTTTATTATTTATTCTACTCAACATTGCTTAGTTTGTCAATTAGTTGCCAAACTTTAGCTAATTACTTCTATGAAGACACAGTTTAGCACTAAAGAGTTCAAAGTACAGTGGCTGAGAAACATGAAAAAGATAGTTATCTTAATGCAAAGTGTAAAATGGGGAGATAGCTATTCACAAGATATTCTGAAAAATAGCCTAATTATGTACTTTAACCGTGAGAAGACTTTCTAAAGTATCTGATAAATGGACTTCACAGTGAGGAATGAGTAGGTGTCATCCAGGTAAAAGAGAAAAACAGGACATTATTCCTGCACGAGCAAGAAGCATGCATTGCCTGGAAGGACATATACAGGTGAGGGATGAGTGAGGGTGAGAGCAAGTACACCTTCCATTTGTTATAATTATAGAAAACCAAAGACTAACAAATAAAGTTATTCATGTTGGAGGTGTAAATTAATCAGTCTGGATTCTAGTGTGATTCTGTACCCTATTCCTCCACTCTGAAGCTCATTTTGTTTCTTAGACCTAAAATTGTCCATATCTGTGGCATTTAATATCACAATTTATCCCAATAAATTACCTTAAAGTTGGAGAGAAAAAAGCCAGTTGTTGGAGGAAGCAAACTGATCATCCAAGGTCTTACTTGAATTCTTAAGTTATATACAGATCTCCAGCAGATGTGAAAATGTAACGTTCTGTGATAAATTCTCCACAGACAAATACTTTAGTAAGTCTGATTACATAGACTGGTTATAAGTACTAATGTGGAAATAGGAATTTATTCTACTGAGACTTGATATCCTAAACAGCTTGAATCATGTCCTTTGGATCCAGGAGATACTATGTTAACTTTTGAAATATGAACAATTTGAAGGCATCCCATTGCTTTTTACTTTTCTAAAAAATTATGTGTCTGTAATGCTGTTGTCTTCATCTAAAAGCTATCTTTCATCTAGTAATATTTTTCTACATTTCCAAATGACTCAATTCATTTATATCAAAGAGTATCAATCTTGTGTTTTTACAACTACAGATATACATAATTTTGTAAGGAGGTTTTGTTGAATTCCATACATGAAGCTCTTGCAGACTTGCTCATTATTTGTACCTTTAGATCATAGGTGAATCTCAGTAAAAGTCAAAGTGGTTTTAGTTTGGAAGGCTTTGCAATGTAAAAAAGAAAAAATTCTTGAAAAAAGGAAAAATAAAAGCCTAATACAATTGTAAATCTCTTGAAGACATTAAGAAATTCTAGATTAAGAATGATATGTTCTTATCTTATAGTGCAAGAAGTGTTGCAGTATAAGAAAGAATAGCTGGTCTCTATAGATAGAATTACAAGTACAATATAAATGCCAAAGAATTATTTTATAGTAGTTTCAAATATATGTAGGAGCATATGGTAACCTCGACAAGGAGTAATTGCTCACAAGGCCAGCACTGGAACTGACAATTTCTATAGTGTTTGCAAGGATGTCTTTAGAATTCTCAACAACTATTAAATATTCTCAAGTCAAGGTCAGCCATCAGCAAACACAATTCAGTTATATTTATTGAGCACCAATTATGAAACCTGATGGGTATATAAAGATAACCTCCAGAAAAATAAGTCTTTTTCAAAGAGATAAGTAAATTAAGTATAAAGAACAGTTTACTATCTCCTCTTACAGTGGTATGTACAAGGTAATAAAAAAGCAGAATAAAAAAGCAAAACTAACACTGTAAAGGGGATATATACTTAAACTGTTCCAAGTTGTCACTTTAAATTGAATTATTTTTCATGGTGAACAATAGGGATAGCAATATTCCAAGCCTGGAAACTTGTTTGTGAAAAAGATCAAGGCACGAGAAAACAAGGAGTTCACAGAACAACAGAAAACAAATGAATCACAGAGTTAAACATTGCTAAAGCATGGGGTGCAAGACGGATTAGGAACAGAAGATTAATTTAGAAATATAAATGGAGACAGATTTTGAAGAGTATTGATTCCTATATAAAGCAATTTGGCGCTTATTTTGTCTACTGACCTAGGTTAAGGAACAGTTGCCCAGAGCACTAAAATATCCCACAGGCATTAGTATGTCACTGGAAACTGAGGAGACAGAAAAAAATATTGTTTACTTTGTACCCTTGCCAGGTAAATTGTAGAAGTGTTTGGAAGAAATGGTTTAAGAAGTTGTTTGGTGTAGGGTCTGAGGTGAGCAATGGGTTGTAATTGAATGATGATAGCTGACTTAAACACTTTTGGAGGTGAGCTACCCGTGGCCCTTCCACACAGTTTTTATAGACAGAATCTACCATCTTCTCTAAATGACCACAAATTCTTTGATACTCTTTCCATTACGAGGTGGAGTCTATGTTTCTGCATTTTGAAACCAGGTGGTCTCTGTGGCTGTTTCGACCTTAGAATGAAAGGAGGTGACATAGTGTGGGCTGTGCGAGACCCATGGAGACCTAAACAGAGGCACCGGTGAGGAACGGAGGGCCCAGCCAAGCTTTCGGCTGACTGCAGCATCAACTTGCCAGCCATGTGAGGAAATTTCATTCCAGGTTGAGCCACTCCACCTGCTGCCACATGAAGCAGAAATGAGCCATGGCCACCAGCCCTGCCCAAAATGCAAATTCGCTAGTAAATAAATGTTGTTGTTGTTTCAAGCTACTAAATTTTGGGGTGGTTCATTATGCAGCAATAGATAACTGGAAATCATATTTTTGCCAAAAATATCAGTAGATGGGTAGAAATGACAATGAGGATTAAAATGTGTATAAAGTGTACATAAAATTATATCACAAACATTGTCAGCAATACAAAAGTAGTGATGCTTAGAACAGGGAAAAAATAGACATGAGTCCTTGTGCCAGCTTCACTGATGAGGTGTGTGTCCTCAGGGAGTGCTATGTTGACAAAGATTGTCAACCGTTTAGACAGCCATTTCAGTGGGAAATGTCATTCTCATTGATTAGCACTATGTATTTGTCATTAACCATTGGGGATTTTCCCATTTTGGGTGCCATTATACTCAAGTTAGAAGACCCTTCATAGTGTCATTTTACTCTAAAACAGGACAAATTTACCAGAAATATAACAAAACTATTAAAATTCAATTGGACATTTGACTTGCCAAAACAACATACATACTTGATATTTCAAGTGTGCAGAGGATTTTCATGAAATCTTTTCAGTAATTTCTGACTTTTTCTCACCTAAGACTAATATCATTAACGATGTCTGACCAGAATTAAGCACACAGTTGTTAGGGCCAGTGATAAGTGAGTTGGGTCTCCCAAGTTAGAAACAAAGTCACCATCATTTCTGAAATGTTCAAAAACCTTAAGAAAAGTTAGTTATAAGAAAAGTTAGTTATAAGAACTCATGTTTATCAGAACTTCTGGTTGATTAGCAAAGGTGGAAAATTATAACTTAATAAATGAGGTTTAATATAAAAACATTTCAAAACACGGCATCTGTGGGTGATATAGATAACATAAGTGGTAACTGACAGGGAAAAACAGAGTTATTTTTGTGTTGAAAAGACAATTCCGGAAATGAAGGTGAGTGTCTGCCCTGGATTCTGCATCTTTGCTGACTTAAACTCTCTGTGGAACTTTGGGAAAATCATTTCACCAGTCCACCTGTCTTTTCATCTGATGAGCCAGGATAATGATTCTAGACTTAGCACACTATTTTTAAGAGGCTGAAATAAAATAACATGCAAAATAAAGTACTTTAGAGAGAGAGAGCTGAAGACATCCTCTGAATGTGTACTGGTACAAGACACTGTTGGGACCCCATCTTTTCCTCTGTCCTTTTTTGGAAAGGAAAATCCTTGGGACACAGGTGGCATGTTCTTTGCTTCCAATGAAAGTTGGAACTTTGGAAGATAAAATATGCTGTGGGATGTGAATAGCTGGCTAAATTGCTGGCTGGCAGCACTTCATGTGATTTGGCATTTTACCCCATGAATAAACCCACAGTGATAGGCACTGGGCTAGGGCACCTGAGAGCTCCTAATGAAATGAAGAAAGGAAGTGTCTGCCTGGAGGCTGGCCAATGCCATCAATAATACTCAGATCTAAATTAGAATCAGAGAGAGGGGAAAAGTCCCAGATAGAATTATATAACCAGATACCAAGAAGGATATGGGGAGTGATGAGGAAAGTATAATCAAGATAGGCAGGCCCGGCCATTTACATGATAATGTAACAGGAAAGGACTTCAGAAAAACTTTCCATGGTCTCTGTTGTCCGTATACCAAGACTATGTGATGAGGAACAAAGTATTCTGATTTAAATAAAGGGATTTAAATATAAAATTATAACATATAATTAAGACTCCATGGTTGGGATTCAAGTACAAATTGAAAGTGAGAATGTACACTTCATTTAACATGAGAAGACTATTCAGATGGAAACGGCTGTTTACAAGTATCTTTTGTATAAAAGAAAATGATGAGAGCGCCAATTCACTTTAAAAGTGAGAAATTAGAAAAGGCTAGAACATTGGATGAAAAACTAGAAAACAAATATTTATGGGTCAGACACTCCCTATATTCTCCCATAGTCTCCTTGCCATGTATTCATGAGGCAAGGGCTAACAGTCTTACTGCACAGAGGAGCACACAGATATGGTAGAGATCTACCAAAAAATATCATGATATTGCAATCGTTTTGTTTGTGTGTGTGTTTAAAACTGAAACAACAATCTTTCTTCTAACGTTAGAAAAGTTAGAAGAGCAAATTTTGGCAGCTCTGAAAGAGAAGATGGGTGATACTCAGATATAAAGAATATTTATTTTTCTTTTTTAAGTGGAAAGCGGACAGAAGAAGTGAGAACCTTAGAGTCAGAGGAATTTTGAAAAATTAGAGAGTGATACCAAAAGACTATGAGACAAGCAAACCCTTCTTTGGCTTTTGGCTTTAAGGTCTTCCTTTTTAAATCTACTTAGATTCTGTCTTAGATTTAAGACAGAATCCATGAAATTTTTATGAAGGCTACAGGAGGAAAATTGAGTTTGCAAAACCTTGTTTTGGAATAATTCATATCTGAATGCATGTATTCTTGAAATCTAGGAAACATAAAGGAAAAGTACACACACACACACACACACACACACAGAGTAAAAAACATAACTATGACAATTTCTATCCTGAGCAAAATAAGCACAAGTATTACATAAATGCTTGGTTTGCAATTAATGTTGAAAAAAAAATGTCTCTTCAGTGAAAGGTCAGTTGTCAAAACACTAATAAAATACGGTCTATGAGAAAATGGTAATTAAAAAATGACAAATATAATCACTTATGTCTTTGGCTCTTTTCTATCCCTATCCACTTCTTTTGCTTTCCTTGTGAAAGGAAGTTTTGAAGGCTATAAAAATAATTGTTGTAACCTTCCATGTAAGATTAAAATATTTAAATGATTAAAGTTATCCATTTAAATTATCTAAACATCATTTATTGCTCCTGCTTTGTTTAGGGGAAAGGTAGAAGAAGCAGCTAGATTGAAGTATTGGCATGTGCATTTTTACAACAGATACATAAGGGCTTGGTTTGCTAAATTCTTAATACTTTTGAACCTCAGGCAATGCCACATATTTAATCTACCCATGTGTGACTTTCTCCATGGAATTACTTATGTTAGACTACTGCCTCCTTGCTTCTTGTCATCAACTTAAGAATTACTTTTAAATATTTTTCTCATGCAAAAGAATGAAATAAAAGCTATATTTGAGAGAAGCTGAAGACTTTTTGTTGCAAGGATTAACAATACAAACAGGCAAAGATGTCAGGGTAACATTTGCTTTTTAGGAATGAAAATATCATTTCATTTTATTTATATTATTTCTGCTTCCTCTAAAAATCTTTTTTCCCCAATAGTCACAAAACAGTTCAGCATCTAATTGTACAAAATATAGTGTCATTAACATAACTAATTTAACAATTTTTACAGTTTTTTTCCATGTAGAACATCATTCTGGGGTCTGTATGATGATAGACCAAAAAAATCTCACTAGATCACTAATCATAAGTGCTTTTCTAAGCTTATCAAATGCAGTAATTAAACTTGTAGAAGCTCTCCTTGTAAGGGCATATTTGATATTGAGAGCTGTAAAAATGGGAAAAAAAAGGAGGAAAATAAATTCTAATCTGCCTTACAAGTTTTTAGAATGATCATAATTACTACACTTTCTATTTTGAGCAGCACTTTATTGCACACAGGATACTTCGCTCTCTGCTCCCTCTCTTCCTTCCCGCTGGCTCCATTCCCTCTCACTATTTGTCTGCACTCACATCTCTTTCTCCTGGAAGTCTTCTGCCCCAGTGGGCCCCCGCTCCCCAACAATGTCTGTATTCACCACCTGTACAGGACCAAGCCTACCTCAAGGAATGTTGTGCTCTCCACACTTGGAATAATGTCTGTCCACAGCTGGTGCTCAATAGTCTTGACTGAATTGAAATGTCTCACCGAATGCCCAGAACAACACTGTGAGGGATACAAGTGCCCCAGAAGATAAGGCATTTTGATAACCACACAGACAATATGTAACATTTTCCCCTCTTCCATTGCTCCGTGTCAGGCTCCCTCTACCTTCCATTTCCGCTGCAAACAAATATTGTGCATGAAAGAAACACCTTCCCCCCCACCCCTGCCCTGGGTTCGACAACGTACATAAGGATAGAATAAATTATCTCTAAGTTATTTTCCACTGTCATTGTTCCAGTTGACCTTTATAAATCCATTGCACATATCACAGTGTCATTCAAAATTTAAATTATGTCACAGACATGATAGGTATTCGATAAATATTCACAGACTGAATGAATGGATATTTAGTTGATTTCCCTGCTTCTACTCCCGCCTCTTTCTAATTCATTCTTAACAAAAGAAACCAGAGCGTTCTTTAAAATATAAATCAGATGTCACTCCTGTTTACAGTTTTCCAATGATTTCCCAATTACCTTTAAATGAATGCAAACTCCTCTTTATGGCTTAATAAAGCCTTTTAGATCTTGCCTCTGCATACCTCTCCAAACCCCTCTGTAGCCATTTTCTCTCCTCTCCTCCCAATATTCTGGCCACATTCATTTCTTCCGAGGCCTGAATCACCAAAAGCCTTTCTCACCTCTGGAAATGGATTCTGCTATTCTCCTGCCTGAAATTTGCTTCCTTTGAATCTTGGCCAGGGTGACTCCCCTTCACCCTCTGTGACGTAAATGAAATTTGACCTTCTCAAGGAACATTTCCTGCCATCTAACTGGGTCTTGTTGATTTATAACAGCATGCTTATTTTCTCCATTTTATAATCTGGATATGTGTGTGTGTGTGTGTGTGTGTGTGTGTGTGTGTGTGTGTCTATTATCATTATTGCTGTTCAGGTTATTATTCATATTACCTGGTTAAATGTAAGCTCCAAGAAAAATCTTCATCTGTCTTGGTGACTGCTCTGTGCCTCTTCACCACTATACTATGTCCTTTGCTCAGTGCCTGGCACATAATAGGTAATCAAAAAAACAGTCCTTGAATGAGTGAAAGCAAAATAAAAAGTGCCTTACTAGTGACTATTTTATTTGCCTTCAAGTCTTATCTACTCGTTTCTTCTAACTTAGTCGTCCCTGAAATAATCTAGTAATCTTTCCAATTCACACAGAGTCATTATCAGCAAGATCGATATATAATTTGCAAACCTGCTATCTGGAAATGTTGAATTCAGGTCAACTGTTTCCTCTAATAGATGTATCTTCAGTGTCTGAGAAACTTCTGGAATTAAGTAAATGTTAATAAAATGATTACTTAACAAATGAATGAATTGTTTATGATAGAAAATTTTTAAATAAAAATTTTACAGCTGAACTGATATAAAGATTAAATGGTATAAGGATTAAATGTGAAGATTAAATTACATCAGGGTATCTATTATTTAACCTCTTGATTACCTTTTAGTTGCATCTATAAAATTCTTTTTACAAACTTGTCTTATTCTTTCCAACATGATATAGGATCCCTTTTCATAACTTTAATCAGTTTGACTCCCTAACCCTCATTACCTGTTGCCACAGATAGATTGACTACCTGTTCTTATTCTTGAAAACTCAGATTTTAAACGTTTTAAAGGCAGATTCATCACTATAAATTGGCAGTGTCATCTTTAAATCCAGATAATCATAGTAAATAAATCAATTTTTCAAGACTTAAATTCTTACATTTTTAAAATTTATATTTCTGTAGATCCTGGTAGTACTTTTTCATTAAATGCCATTTTCCTCTTTGGAGCCACAGTCCCAACTCTTACACTGTGGTATTCAGCCCACAAAGATAGTAAGTGATAGGTGTCATTTAATGGCTATTAATGTTTCTTGGCTCTTACTTTCCTATGCTTTAATTTCTTGAGTGAGTGCTCAATTCATTTTTTTTTTTAAACAAAAGCAACTGAAGTTAAGAATTTACCCCATGTAAAGCTTTAGGCATAATCCATACAGCCTTGAGACGCAGACCTCCAAGTTTCATACTCTTTAAAATGACTCTTCAAATTTTGAGCTTTTATTTCCCCCAATGATGGAATTGAGACACATTTTCAAATAACAAAGATTTCTGAGGGGGCTAGTGATCTATACATTTTCGGAATTTACTCCTATTTTCCTATACTCTTATTCTTGAGGTATAAATCTATAACCTATTTGACATCTGATTTGTAATCTATCATTTTTTCTTTGTGACTTAATAAGTGATCAATGTATGCTTAAAATAAAGACCTATTTTCTAGTTGTTATGTCCTATGAAGCCAACATAATATTTTAAATAATATTACTTTTCTTATATTTTTGGTTCATTATATATCTGTATTGTTCTATTCTATTAAAAGTATCCACAATTTTTATAAAATGCCCATGTATTTTACCTTTTTAACATACATATTTTATGCCAATTAGTAGATAAACTTTGTGACTCATATATTACCTAAAACACTGATTTTGCAATATAAGATGATTTTTTTCTACTGTTTATCGCTTTTATGTTTTTTGTTTCTAAAATATTCTTCATTTATTCAAGAAATATTTTTGAGTGTCTGCTATGTGCTAGACACTCTTCTAGGTCATATAAATTCAATAATGACTAATATAAACAAAACCTCCTGGCATCTTGGAGCTTACATGCAATGATTCTTTCTCTCTTCTTACAGCTTTGTCTGATTAAACATCAAAATATAATGTTGTTTTTTTGTAATATTTTCCCAGAATATGTGGCTTTGTCATTTTTATAGATTTTCACTATATATGTGTGTGCATATATTATTTAATTTTAAACACATTCTGACAATCTTTTTCATTTAAGAAGGTTTCAGTTATTTGCATATTTATAATCCATGCTGTGTTAATGGGTCTCTGCTCTTGTATTACTCATTGTGTTTCTTATTTTGTGAAATATAGATACTATTTGGTTGCTTTTAATCACTAAAGTGAAAGCTTAAAGGATATTCAGTTTTACTTATTTTAAAATACAATGTATGGACCCATATTCCTCTACATATTGTGAATGATAAAATCAACTCTCCCCTGAACCCCAACCCTAGGCACTGTGATGAGGTTTTTGTTTCCTTTCTTTTCAATTTTTTACAGCAAACACCTAATTTTGAGTGTTGGATAAGGTGATCAGGGATTACAGATATAAAAATTCCATTTCTGTGTTATTATCTTTCAATTTGTAGTTTTCTATTCCAGAAAGCTTTCATTTTGTATTTAATATAAACACAATTTGCAAAGTTTCAAAATTGTCTAGATTTAACCTACATCTAAATTCAATGTTCAGTTCAAGTAATTTTAAACAGTATTTGCTCATTCATATTTGTGCATTTTTATGCATTTTCCTGCTAGCTTGAGTAAATGTTTTAGGGCTTGTGTTTTTTCTTGGTTTTTGAAAATTATGTAATATCTTTCTGTTATTTCCACTGCTGGAACTACAAATTGGCTAGCTCTGGAATTATTAAAAAGTGAATATTTTGCCTCAAAATTCTAGAGCTCTTTCTTCATTATAATCTTTATTATAATCTAATTAAGTAAGGTGAAGATTTTTAAATAATTATTTTAACAAATTTTTGGAAAATTATAGAGATTTTTTGTTATATCTTCCATCCATCTTGAATGTTTTTATATAATTATATTTTTAAATTCACAGAGATGGTATGGGATTAGTTTTCACTTTTTTTTTTCTTGAAATGCAGAAAGCTTTCAATAAGAGTACTCTGAAATCTGACTTATCCCCAAGATCGTTTTCTAGATTTTAAACCTTTAAAGTCTACGGCCATGCCACCCTGAATAAGCCCGATCCTGTCTGATTTCAGAAGCTAAGTAAGGTTGGGCCTGTGTAGTACTTGGATGGGAGACCACCTAGGAAGACCAAGTGCTGTAGGAGTAAAAAAAGAATAAAAATTTAAAAAATATAAGGGATTGTAAACTGACAAGGTCTTTGCAATCTATGAGGTCAACCAAAGGTTGCCTCACCTAAAAAAAAAATAATAATTTTAAAAAATAAGCCTTTTAAAAGAAATCATGTCTTATCATCTGTGTTCTCATAGTCCATCACAGTGATACCCATATAGTAGACATGAATATGTTATTGATTCATATTTCTACTATATATTTATTATTTCTGCTTTATTTTTTCGACAGTGACATATTTGGATATCCTTTTGTTGCCATTTGTATCTTTTTTTTTAACAATTTTAAATCTTTTTCATTATCTTTTATATTACTTTCGAACTCACAAAGTGGAACTTCACATTACTCATTTAATTTCTGTAGTATTTCTATCCAATGTAAATTTCCTATCCAATGTGGGCTTTAGTTCTGCCTTAGCATTTTTAGTTTCTTTTATTTTTCCCCTAATTTAGAATCATTTTTTTTTCTTTAAGCTTATTCTTTTTATTTTGATCTTATCTTGATTTATCTTTATCTCTGTACTCATTTAACAGGCACAAAGACTTCTATTCCTTACTTTTCATTATCGAGAGATTTTTCTTTCTTTATAGCTATATAAGAGATAGAAAATTAGATGAACAGGAACATGTCTGAGATCATGGCCTTGCCACTATCATACTGGGGAAATCAAAGTTTGTAACTCACGACTATAAACTAACAAGCTAAACAAAGCAATGGAAACGTTCAATCTTCCATCCCAATCCAGGGTCTTTAGCCCCATCTCATCCAAAATCAACAAACAAACAAACAAATAAATAAATGGAAGATGCATCGACAATTACGAAACTCAGTAAAAATCAGTCAGGATGTTAAGACGAGTTTATTTTTTTAAAAAAGCTATATTTTATGATGGACTTCAGTAAAACATTGCATTTAAAAGGGAAAAATTGCCATGCTTAAATAAATATCAAAATTATGGATCTCTAAGGAAAATTAGATCATCTAACTTTACACTTTGCTTTTATAAATAAGGTGTGGAGAAGTAAATGTACATATACTGGTTTTTATCAAAACCAATATTGTTTTACTGGGTTTCCTATAGCAAGTACATTTTCTATAGGTCCTGGTACCTCAGGTCTAGTGTCACATAAATAGAATTAGAATTGTTTCATATAATAAAGGTCCACTGGGTGGCAGTTAAAAAAGAAAACAGATTTGGCTCAAAATTCTGGAAGGATTTTTTAAAAGAGCTCCTTGGAATCTAGTCAGTTCTAATAATTACTTGGCTAGTAATAAAAATAAGTTCTTATAAACACCTCTTGAAAATTAAATTTGTTCACTTCATAGCTTCAACAGATTTAGGAATATCATTCAAATGCAAACACAAAGCCAGAATTCTGCAAACATATCTCTGAAGACATTTCTGCAGTTATTAAGGCTTTATGAATATGAGGATAGTAGTTCATCCCCTGAATCATTTCAGGCATCAAATTAAAATAAAATAAACCAAATCCTAAACCCTCTGTGGACAGTGAGATTTCAATTAAAAAAAAAGACAAGAATCGTTTTCTCCTTCTACTACTATATAAATAGAAAAACAAAGGACAACAAAGATGTTTTCACTCGTGCACCTAATTGTCAAGAAGATATTAGAAAACATGTTCCTTAAGCCTCCTAGTTGGCATAATAATGAGGAAAAGCATAACACAGTGATAAAGAACTCAGTATGTGGTGCCTGTGTTCAGATCTCATCTCCGTGGTTTACAGATGTTTCAACTCAGGTGGGTTATTTAAATTCTCTGCACCTCGGCCTCATATCTGGAAACGCAAGTGTTACTGACTACACAGGATGCCTGAAAATTAAATGAGCTAATTCCTATAAAACACTTATAGGAATGTCTGTAACATAATCAATGCTCAATAAATATTGTTATCTTTACTACTACAATTTTGGTAGAAAGTACAAGATAATTCATAAAAAATAAAAACGATTTAACATTTTATCTTGAAAATGTTAAAATAACTTGAAAAATATTCACTGACATATTATAGTTGGCAATATTTTACATAAAGGAATGCACTCAATTCTAATTTTTAAAAATCAAGAATAGTTTTCAGTGCTCTAGAAAAGGATGAAAAAGTAGAGCTCATCTTCTATGCCAAGTCTATTGGTAGGAGTGACTAGGATTAAGTTTTGAGAAGAGTTTGGAATTAGATCCACTCAAGATGCAGTGGTGCTTGCCACAAGATAATGCAGTGGTGGCACAGTCATTGGCTGGTCACATCTATTAATGCATTTGCTTGCTACTGTATTCCTTTCAACAAATACTGAGCAGTTAGTACAGCCGACCATGGTTCTTGGTTTGGAAATGTGTTGGTAAGCAAGGCCAAGTCCATTTCCTCGCAGAGCTAATTTGTGTTGGAAAAGACAAATGAACAAGGAAGTTCACATAAGGTAAATATTATTAAGCAAAGTAAAACAAAATTAGGCATTAGAGAGAGACCAGGGATACAATGAAGTGACCAGCTGAAGTTGCTCTGAGGTGGTGATATTTGAACAGGGCCTTGATAGAATGAAGCGGGGCTTGTGAAGATCAGTGGGCAAAGCAACAGTGCAAAGGTTATGAGGCGGAAAAAGCGCTTCTCTGAGTAACAGGGAGAAGGCTGACGTGCCGAGAGGCCAGTGAGGAGTGGGGAGAGCAGAGGAAATGAGGTTGGAGGGATGGCACCAGCCAGTGTACAAAGGGCCTTTGACAATGAAGAGTTTAAATATTATTCAGAGGGCAAAGTTAGACTGATAAAAAGAGTTTTAAAAAGAGGAATGGCAGAGTCTGATGTATGTTTTTAAAACGATCACTGACTCTTAACTCCTATTTAGATCATTCATCCCTAACATATCCAAGGGGCTGGCATCATAGTAACAAAACCAGCGATAGTTCTCAGAGAGGGGAAAAGGTGCACTGAACTGACCCTTCACCAAATAAATCTCCTTCTTGCTCGTTTAGTTCTCCTGAAATGTGTGTTATTCTTTCTTTTTCTTTTTAATTCTTGACTTAATTTGATGTTCCCTCCAAACCCTAATTTACAAGGTAAATTAAAATTAGTTTCTAAAAAAAGTTAATATATTTGTAAGCAATATTTTTAAAGCAATGTTTAAAAAAAAGATTTGAAGCCCTTCCCTCATACTTGTATGGCCTTTTAGTAATCCGAGTGTGAAGAAAAGTGACTAGTGTCCCAAAATTTGAAAAAAATAAAAACCTGTATGAACAGAACCTGACCTCGTCTTCTGAGATTAACAGCCACCGCCCCCTCCAACTGTAATCATGGCATCCTGTGCCTTTGCTCTCACACTTGGTACGTTGTCATAGGAAAACAGGCAACACCTTATAGTTCCCCACGCAAGATGTATGTGCTGTTTCTGAGTTTACAGTTACTCTCTCTCACACACACACACACAGCTTCCCATTCCCTGGACCTGCTCTCATTCAAAATTCAAACCCTCTGGAGCCCTACCTCCAACTCACGGAGGGTTACTGTGCAGCCTCTGAATTGTGTGCATGTTTAGCCTCCAAGCCTCTCAGAGTAGCTGACACACAGCGGGTAACTAATTAATGTACTCATTCAACAAACATCCATAACGACAGCAGTGAAACACAGCACATCCTTTGAAATAACTAAGAGAAGAGCCAGAGGAGATTGGTAGAAAGAGATGATTTGAGAAGAAATAACGATTGACAGTACAAATAACACATATTTTTTCTAGCAGCAATTCATTTTAGTTTCTCCTTTCTCTGCAACAAAATCTGTCCCCTGCTTAAAATTCTTATTGTGTGTGTGCAGGGAGGATTGAGTGGGAATGGAAAGGGTTATTTTCAGTGATATTAGTTTAAACCGCACATCGTGTAGAGCATGAACAGACAGTCACACAAAAACAATCATTGTCTAAATCCACCTTCTGCATCGAAAAGACATCAAGAATTCTCCAGTGCCGAGAGTTTAAATCAACAGTTACTTAAATGTCCGTACCTGTGGGCCACCTAAGGTTAAGACCGAGGGGTCTAACACAATTTCTCATGGGTTAGAATATTGAGAACAAGCAATAAGTATTCAAAAGTAAAACAAAATATTATGTTGGAAAAGCTATGAATAAAGAATGTTCCCATTTGAAATCAAGATAACTCAAACTTTGGTTAAAATGTGTTTTTCCCCAACAATGCTACCTAGATAAACAGTTGCATTGAACCATCGCTTGTCTATCATATTTGCTAAAATAGTAAAGATAGTATTCTTAAGACCATCATTTAAGTATAGAAAAGAACTTCCCTGAACATTTTATACACACAATTCTAAGATAGATGTTAAGCCTTCCAGCTATTATCTCCTAATGTGCATACAATGTATTTGACAGTTATTTGGATATGTTTGCGATGCATTCATGCCTTCCAGCTAAGCGTGCACTATTCAATTTGGAGGCCTTAAATAAGCTCTCAGTATTTTTGAGAGCTAATTAAAACTTCATTATTAGTACAACAGCCGTACCACATTACTGGCTTGATAAGAAACCCAATAACTGAGTGTCTGTGTAGGTCTTTGAAATGACAGTTATAATTAAGTTGCATGGAACCCACTGCCCTCTAGAACCTTTTTAACAAGAAAACAAAATAGTAAGCATGAAGTGCAGAGCTGATTTACATTAAGGTAAAGAGAAAGCCTGAATTCTGTCACAAGTTTTCAAAGTTTCAAACCTGGCTTCCCAGTTAGAAAAGAAATGATATTTGAAACACATATTTTTTAAATTTTGCTTTTTTGTAAGGGTAAATATATATTTACCCTTTCTTCTTGTAATATCTGTTTTCATACAGCTAAATGATGTATCTTTCAACGATTAAGTCAATTTATAAAAGATTAATACAATAATTTAACCTGTCCAAAAGGGGAATAAAGATAAGTGCTAATACAATCAACTCTTTTTTTCTTATTGGTATTTCCTTAACAGTTTCTTTTTAATATAAGCTAGCATCCTCCAGTCAGCCAACATTGCTTCCAGGCAATTTTCACACAGATATCTTGTTGTGTGTCATGGAATGTCAATGAACTTTAATATTTTCTAGAACAAAACATCGTTAGGAACTAAATTCTTTGGGGAGCAGCAATATGTGATGTATCAAGTTGCAAAGCAAAATAGTTACAGTTCTGTTATTGGTTTAAACTTATTTATAAAACATATTTAAAAAGTCCTAAATTTTTTATAGTTTCTCCGTGCAAACAGATCACTGTCAGTGACTTAAGATAATTTTAATTAAATCATAAATTATATTAATTATAGCAAAAGCATGATCATATCAACCATCTAATTGAAAACATACTTTATTACAAATATTGTAATAAGAATTGGGATATCAAAGGTTGAAGTGATTATTATGGAAATAATATGTAAGTATATGTAAAGTCATGAGCCTAACTTTCCATCACAAATAAATAATACAACATTATATTTTATTTTAACTTTGAAAAATCTCTGGATTATTTTCTTATTTGGTACAATATAGTTAGTGTCAATCAATAAATTAGTATATATTTTGCTATCTGCAGAAATTGAACTAAGAATATTTTCTTGTATAATTCCCCCAATATTAAATTTTCTGAACTATATTATGCACTGAAACATGAAACAAATTTAAAAAATTACTTTACAAACAATGATAAATATTATTTAATTACAAAGGCAAATGTAGAATCACCTAACATGTAAAGTTTGGAATATTCATTTCCCTGAAGATTTTACTTTTATCTTGGGTTTTGCTTGCATTTGTACTTGTAGCCTGAATCCGTACCGATTTTTATCATTAAAAAAGGACACTAAGTAAGTTAGAAACTATCAAGGGAAAACACTAAAACTATATGGACAGTAGCATTAAATTCAGTAGGTAAAACATTTTGTTATTATGTTAGGACAGTATCTCAGAATGATAATAGAAATTGGTGGAGTTTCTCAGAATAAATATATGAGAAGAAACAGAAGAATAATACCAAGATGGTATTAATTGTGCAAAGATTTTTTTTTTTGTTAGGAAAAGGGGTCACTGTGTAGAAATAAGGTTTTTTCTAAACTTAGATAGTATGGATATATTTCCCCAGGCTGTGGTTTGTATTTTCATTTTCTTAATGGTGTCCTGTGAGCAACAGACACTTTTAATTTTTATGCATTCTATTTTTATCAATTTTTTCTTTTATTGCTACATTTTGTGTTCTAATAAATTGCTGACTTTCCAAGATGGTAGATATTTTCTCGTAAGTATACTTCTAGAAGTTTAAAAATACTAGCTCCTACTTTTAGGTATATAGTCTATTTTCAATTAGTTTTTATGTAGAGTGTGAGAAAAGGATCAATGTTCATTTTCCCCATATGGATATCATTGTCCCAGTACCATTTTTTGAAAAGACTGTTCTCTTCCCACTGAATTATGTTGGTAGCTTTGTTGAAAGTCAATTATCTATATATGTGTGAGTCTGTTTTTGGACTCTCAGTTTTGTACTCTTCCATTAGATGTTTATGTTTATAGCTATACTATACTGGCTATATTAATATTGCATTACAGAAATTCTTAGAAATCCTTTAAGTTTTTCAAAATAGTGTTACATATTCTAAGCTTTTTGCAGTTACAAGTAAATATTCAGCCATCTTGTAAATTTTTAAAAAGCCTTCTAGAAATATGATAGGGAATATGTTGCATCTATAGATCAATTTGTGGAGAATGGATAAGTTAATAATAATGTGTTTTCTAACCAATGAGCATGGTATAGTTCTCTAATTAATTTTGACTTCTTATAAAATTATTGTATAATTTTATGTGTAGAAAGTAAGCATAATTTTAATTATATTTAATTGCTGGCATGTTAAGTCTTTGATGTTATTTTAAATATTACTTTATAAGTTACATATTGTAAATATTTGATGCTAGCACATGGAATTTTTTTTGTATTAACCTTTTATCCTGTTACCTTGCTAAATTAATTACTTATAATAGATCTTTTAAATGTGATTAGGAGTCTTTAAATGGAAAAGCATATTACCTATAAATATAAACAGGTTTACTTCTTCTTTCCCAAACTTTATATGTCCATTTATCATTGTCATATTGCACTGGTTAGGATCTCCTTTCCTTGTTCTATAAATCTAGGGAAAAACATTTTGTCTTTTACCATAAGTACTGCATCAGCCAGAGGTTTTCATAGATTCTCCTGATCAATTTGATGTAGTTTCCTTTCAATCCATTTTTGTTGAGAGCGTTTTATCACTAATGGAGGTTGAATTTAGTCAATCTAAATGATTTTATCTACATCTATCAAAATAATCATATGTGATGATTTGCACTGATTGATTTTTGAATATTAAATCAACCTTGTTTTCCTAGGATAAACCCCACTTAGTCAGAATGTATTATCTCTATATAAATCCAATATTGTTGAATTTAATTTTCTGATTAATTCTTGTATCTATATTCATTATAAATATTGAACTGTAATTTTCTTGTAATTTTTGATTGACTTTAGTAAATATTCTGAGGCTCTATATTCTTAAAAAGGAGTATAAAGATGTAGAATGACATTCTATATTAGGAAAGGTATATAGTTTAAAATGTCTAAGTAAACACCAAAAATGTAAAGAATATTTAAATTCTAGAAAAAGTGGAATAATAAAACATTGTAACTTCAACAACAACCTCGAATAGCAAAGAGATCAAAATCAAACAAAGGAAGAAAAAAAAACTTGAAAAGCCCTTGATAAACAGAGTTAACCTTTTAGACACTTTGTTTAAGATGAGTCTTGTTTTTTGGAATTTCCTCCCATTCTCTCATAGTTAACTAACACTTTTCTCCTTAATTAGTCTGCAAGAAAATGCCAACAAGTATTTCATCTTCAAACTGTCCTCAGAAACCCTAAATGGCCTGGCTCAGTATTTGGGAACTGGTATGTGCTCAGGAAAGCTTCTTTGATTCTTCTCAAGGTTAAATACTTGGTTGGTAAATGTCTAGGAACAGAGGAGGGAAGCAAATAGCATGTCCTCTCATTAGAATTATATGTATTATACATTTTCATTCAAGTCTGATAATTCTTCCCTTAATGAACCATCAGTGACTTTTATTGAATCGCATTTTGTATTTAATTAGTATTTTTGAATTGAAGCTATTCTCATTGTATAAGCTGACTGTGAAAATACCTTGTGGACATTTGACTAATATTTTAATTAAAGCATAGAGTCATATGAAAGACATACCTCTTATTTTGGCTAATTATCAGCTGTTGATAATTATCCATCCATACTGAATAAAGTTTTTGGTAGTATGCTTATGCAGTGGCAAATAAGGATTATAAGCAAGCACTTACCTAATACTTCAGTGAAATAGCTTCTTTCATTTTATTTTCTTATGCTATTTATACTTTTGAGCAAAAAAAAAAATTACCTTTCAGTACAGTCATAAATGCTTACTATTGAAAGAAATGTTTAAAGATTTGAATATGCAGATTTTTTAGTCATTGCTTTTCTGTTCACTGTTCACTTTATACTTCTACAAAACTACTGATTTAAAGAAGAATTTTCCAGGTGTCAGATAATTATTTTTTACAAAACATACATTAAGTAGGACCCAAATTAAAACGTTCAGTAATTATTTCCATATTTAAGGTCACTGCATAAGACCATATGCATTCAATACAATAGCAATTAAGTGAAAATCTGCATGCGTTAAAGTTCATTCAAGCACAAGAGGGGGTATAAAGCTTTTATTTCTGAGTCTGTTTGAGACAGTTTAACAACTGGAGGTGCCAGAATGACCACATTATACCTTAGAGTCTCTGCTGCATCACATGATGCAGCACGTGGACAGGGCCATGTTTGTGTGCATGGCTGCCCACAAGTACAAGATTATGAGAGCACATGTATATGTCATAGAATTTTGAATTCCTAGCCAAGTTTAAGAAAACCTTCAGATAAAAAATGAAAATAGCATTGATTAAAAGTATCTCTTTAAACTTTGAGGGCTCTTTGTAAAATCTTTGATAGACAGCCAAGCAATGTCACATCTTTCCCCCAAAGTACAAATACAAATATGAATAAATATTAGTTCTCGTTCATGAGCAAGCTAAATGTGTTGCATTGAATGTTATTATTTTCTAATAAGATTTCCAGATATCCTGGGGGCATTTGTGGTAAAATTATTACAAGGAAACATGATAAGAAGTCATTCACTGCTGTTTCTTCAAAGGATAACTTGCTTATGATGCAAAAGTTACCAAAATACACAGTCTTTTGCTGTCATTAGGAAAGGCCCAGATATTGTCGCTTCCTTAGTGTTACAAAATCTTAATGTGATATTTGGAATGCAATGGAACATTAAGGTTTCAATAAAGAATTTATTTAATACATTAAATATTCTCAATATATAAATTTGATTCTAAAATATTAAAATTAATTAGAATTGCTCTATTATAAATGAGTAAACAAAAAAATAAAAGGAATTGGAGGGGGGAAGTCCTACCTTCTGAAGCCATATCACTGCTATGGACTTTGCACCAGATCAATAGTTTTACCTTTATTTTTCCCAATATACAAACTGATAAAATAGGAATGTTAGCGTTTATCCAAAAGAGGATGCTTCATAGGATAAATAATTAAAAGGGTTGAAAAATCTTTTTAATTAAAATGGTCACACAACTGCCAATAAATAATAACCCCTTTATTCAAAATCAAATGCCCAGAGGTTAATTGATTTGCCATGGCAGTCTCAAGCATTATCAGTGTGCATCTATATTCAGATTGCTAAATACATTTATCTTTTGAATATTTAAGAGGCACTAATGTTCTAAAATCCAATAAATTATATAAAGCATTTGCTTTTCATTTGATTATATATAATTTTGTTCTTTAGCTATTTCATGTAGACAGGAAGCAATGCAACACAACCCCTTAACCTTGTTAAAGAAATACCTGGGCCATAGAGTATTTGAGCTGCAGTTTGAGTTTTAAAACAATTTCACTGAATGTTCCTATTCTCCTGATTAAATTTTTTTTAATTGGGATGTAATTTTTCATAGCATCTCATGCTTCGACTCACAATCTCCAGGTGTCAGGAATTTAAGCTTAGTTAGAATTCTACTAACAACTGCAATTATAATCTAGTATTCTTTATTAAAGGCTATCAATTTTATCAACTAAAGCAATTTTATAAAATAATTGAGCTCTTAAGAAAGCAGATCATTATAAGATGATAACTAAACTTTTGAATTTTAAAATATATTTAAGCAAATGAATGATTAAGGGAAAATGTGAAAATAAATTAAGATGATAGCCACATAATACAAAAATAAGGAAACAATGACCAAAAACAAGTTTCAGTTCACAATTTACAATCAGTGGTAAATGTGAGAGCTTATGGTCAGTGAAGAGAGGCACAAAAGCACGTCAGAATGCATCACGGTTATTAGTTTCTTGACTTTCTGGGAGTTTTATTGTTCTAGGGCTACTTTTATCCTTGAGGCCCTGGTATAAATATTTCAGCAGATTTGATCATAGTGCCACAATGGTAATAATGAATTATATTTTCTGTTTCAAGAGATAGTTTTCCTTTGTTTAAACAAATACTCTAAATAGACTTAAATATTTTATTTATTTAGAAAATATATTTAAAATTAATATAGTTGATTTATATATGTTTATATGTGTTTTTAATAGAGTATCTTCCTTCTCTTCAATCTTCATAGGAATAATTACAAGACAAATATATTTCAGGTAAATATGCTCCTATCTAGTTTATGTGCTTATTTGATGAATAGTCTCTGTAATCATTACAGTTATGATTTTATAGAGTGTGGCTTTGTTTCCACTTGTATTTAACTATATATTTTCTTGACTTTTATGTCTTTTAAAATATTTTTTTAAAAATACATATTTTGTAGAAGGAGCATATACAATGTTATTCTTTCTGATATTACAAACTCTGTTAGTCTCTTTAGTATGAGTGCCACATTTTGCCAATATTGTCTTGAGACAGAAGAATTACTTCTATGTTCATCAGTTAATAACTAAAACTTAGCAACATGCAAATGTTTCGATTACATTTGTATAAGTTATTTAATTTTACCTCTCATTTACAAGTTTACTTGCACCTTAAAAAGCTAAAGAAAATTTCTGAAAATATTCATCATTTAAAATTACCTTTTCTGAATAACTGAGGATTCCTCAGTTCAGAAAATACATGAAAATCTAAGAAAGAAAGAAAAAAGTTCAGCATTGTTCTATGTGTTTCACTTCTTTTTGAAATCTTTAAATGCTTGAGTTACTCAAGGCTAGGCCCTTCTCATCTCTTTCATTGGTTATAAACATTGTTTCCCTTGACTTTAAATACCATCTACATATTCATGACCTTCACATTTACATATCCTGTCCAGACTACATACCAGTTCCAGACCCGTTCACCCACCCACCTCTTAGGCAGAGACAACCATGCACTGAAATCCATGCTTCCCCTTCCATTGTGTAAGGTCATAGCTGGGAAGTGGCACATCCTTTTATCAAAATGTGGCCACATGACTCTCACAATGGAATGTTAGAATAAGTGTCTTATATTACTTCCTGGCCAAGGCTTTTAGAAAGTGAGTTTGTCATTCCTTCATTCTGTCTTCTTCCAATCAACTAAGATGAAAGCCAAAATAAATCTTGGAAGCCATATCTTGATAATCATGGCATCCAAGATAATTTTTGAAGCCTATCTTCAGTATGTCAGAATTGACATCTCTTTACAAATAACTGGTGGGAATTAGACTATCCACACTTTCCAGGAACCCTGCATTAGACTGTTAAATGTGAAAAAAAGGTACATTTTATTCTCATTGAGCAATAATTAGTTTGGTGGCCTAGCTGACATTTGCTAACTAATACCTAGCCATATTTACAAGTCAGAAAATAATTGAGAAAATCCTATGCTTGATTTTGGACCCCTTCCTCCCAAACCTAGTCCTCTTTCACTCTTTCCCATTGCAGAAAATAATAAAAATAATAGTTACTTATTGTATATTGACTATATTTCTGGCAATGTTCTAAGTACATTAAATATATTTATTCTTTTATCCTTACAACAGCTCTATAAGAGTACTGTTTTTAATTCACATTTTACAGATGAGGAAGCAGAAGTACAAAGACATCAGGTAATAATACACCAAAGGTTGGCAAGTATGTGTTCATAACGGAAATCAGGTCGAGGCATAACAGCTGCCTGGTTCATGCTCTTCAGCATTTAACTCGACAGCCTCTTTCTGATTTGAGGACAATGTTTTTAACTTCAAATATATTATTTAAAAAACAATTGGAGGAGTTGGAGTCAAGAGAAAATATGAGCAGAAGATAACGAGATGAGGTAAAATTAACACATATAAATATTAACTATATGCTAAACAATACTGCAGAGGGGAATAAAAATATATATGTATGGCTTTTAGCTACCCAGCTAATTACTTACTTAACAAGATAAAGAAAGAAAATGGATTCACACTATTAATAAGGTTGCCTGAATGAGTAAATAAAAACTACCCTTTCGAATTTTTAGAATACTAAAACCACAGAGTATTTTCATTTATTATATTTTGAACTATATTCTTTACCAGATTCTCAAAACAAAGTATTTAACACATTTCAAAATATGCAAACTATGCAAAGTCCTATGCATACTGTTAGGAGGCAGCCAAAACAATATAGGTAAGCAAACAGCTATCTGATCTGGCGTGAACCAGAGTTAGAGTCAAAGTATGCAGGGGAATCGATAGATGGCATGTTTTTCTCTAAATCACTCATGAAAATATTTGTTAACCTGAAATTTGAAAATGATATAGAAAGAAATAGTTTGCGATAGATTTATCAGAATAAACACTTGATTATAGGTATCCTTTTTTGCCATTTTCTAATATACATACAGAGGTCGGATGGATGGATGGATGGATATACAGATAGACAGATAGATAGATACAAAGGTATATTTTTTCACTTATGCTTAAGCCAGAAGATAAAATTGAAGTCCTCTAAATAAAATTAATATGCTAATTTAGATATTAGTCTTAATAGAATAACAATACCATTACACAGGAATGGCTGGATAGTACAGAAAGACTAGGCTGAAATCATTATCTATAAATAGTCTTGTTTCCATTCCAATAATCATTCAACAAATATTTTAGTGTTACCACATATTAAGGACTGTTACAGTCACCCAGCACGTACTGGCTTAAAAACAAAGATTCCAGTTCATGCAGCTTCAGTTCTAGACAGACAAACAAATAAGTGTAATATGTAAGAAAATATATACTGTGATAAAAAGTATATTGCTGTGAAATTTTTCAGGGAGTAGAGTAAGGAAAGGGTGATTCTGAAGTATTTGGGAGTAGCTACATATAGACAACAGTATTAAATAGGGTGGATGGGATGGGCTTTATTGAGAAGACAACACTGTGCACATACATGAACGTAGTTGAGTTAGACAGGTGGGTTTCTGAGGAAAGAGTATTCTAGGTAGAGGAAACGGCGAGTTCTAAAACCCTACAGCAGTGGCATTCCTGGAATGATCCAGGATTGGTGTGCCTGTACCTGAGCGAAGAAGCGGGAGAGCAGTAGTTGAGGTAAGAGAAATAATGGGAAATAGGGTCTCATCGGTCCTTTTAGGCATCTGTAAGGACACTGGCTTTTACTCTGAGGCAATGGTGAATAAACTGCGGGATTCTGAGCAGTAAGGCAGTTACATGATTTGATTTATATTTTAAAAGGATAATGGTGACTTCTGTTGACATTGTGCATATGGAGACAGGGACAGAAACAGATCTGTTGATGTTTTTATAATCATTCAAGAAACAGCTGGTGTCTCCGACCAGAGATGCAATGAGCAGAAGATTTTTGGATGTATTTTCAGTGTTGAGCAACAGGGTGTTTAATGGATTTTATGTGATGTGTGAAATAAAGAAAGGAGTCCGTGGTACTTTCAAATCTAGAATAGTAGCGTTGAGAGCAAATTAGATGAAAAAGAGAAATACCCGTATTTAAAATCACAAGACTGATTGGGATCTCCAGGGAGGTGAGTAAATATACATGGAAAGGAAAGAAAAACTGAGGCTGAGTCCTGGAGGATTGTAACAGTTAAAAAAAAAATCCTGGTTACAAGGAAAAATCAACATAGGAGACTGAAAAGGAACAACAAATTAAGTACAAGAAATCCCAAAAGGACATGGTGGCCAGAAATCACAGAAAGGAGGTGTCTCATGGAGGAGGAAATGTTTAAGTCTGTTAAATTACGAAGACAGGTCAAGTGCAATGATGACAGGAGGTGTCTCATGGAGGAGGAAATGTTTAAGTCTGTTAAATTACGAAGACAGGTCAAGTGCAATGATGACAGAAGAGCGATCACTGATGGGGTGGTGACCATGAAAGCCAGACAGGAGTGCTCTGAGAGAGAACAGAAGAGAACTTAAGAGGGCAAGTCGAAACCTTTCTTGAGGAAATTTTGCAAGAGAGGAGGACAAAGGAGTAGAGTAGTCACTTTCGGGGATCGAGATGGTTTTTCAAAGTCTGAGAAAATAAAAGCATATTCATATGCTCAATATGAGATCCAGAGTGAAGAAGTAATGGGATGAGAGAGAGGAGACACTTTCTGAAGTTCTGTCTCGGAGGAGACACTCGGAGCAGGAATTAACGTGTAAGTGGTGGGGCTGGCTGTGGACAGAGGCATGGCTGTGAAGTCCAGCTCTTTCATCGTGCAGCTCTACTGCCCTCGGCAGGCAGAGGGAGTAGGGAGTGCAGGCTCCACGCGAGTTAATTTGTGGGCCAGCCTATGACCACCCCCCACATTCCACTGTCCGCCAAGAGTCTCATGCCTATGCCTAACTGCAGGTGAGGCCAGAAATCGAGCTGTGTGACAGGAAGAAAGGGGCATGTTTTGGTAAACAACTAGCGATATTCTCCCACACCTTTAGTTTCTCAGTTCTCAGGGGAAAAAAAAAATGATTATAGGGATTTTTACTGGTTAAGTAACAGAAATCTAATGAATAAAAAAGAAAAAAAGTACATTCATAATACAATCAACCTTAAGATACACCCTAATTTAATCATGTTAAATATCAAAGGAAAAATCCTGTGATAATTGCTTATTCTAAAATAATACACTCTACGGTGTCATTTGCTTTTACTTACATTTAAAGAATTATTTTATCAATAATGTGATTTGAGGAATGATTTTGGCTTTTGTGGTAAATTTAGCTTGATTATTCTTTAAATAAAGTTCTCCTAAATTATAGTTAAGGTCAATAAGAAATAAGAGTGCATTAATATTTAAGTGATCATAAGGATATTAAATAGATTTTTTTCCCTGTTACATGAATGGGTTTTTTCTCAAAGGACCAAGGCTTGGATTTGAACCCAAGTTTCCATTCCATAGGCAAGTGCAGGTTAGAGTTAAGGTCAGGGCTGGAGCTGGAGTTGAGTTTAGAGCCAGGGTGGGTGTCAGGGTTATGTCAGGGTTTCGATTTGACTTGAATGACCTTTAAAAAAATGTATCTTCTTCAGTACCTATAGGCGTTTAATGTACAATGCTGCATGGTACCATTCTGTCGACACCTTTGTTCCAGTCCGATTACCCAGGGAGACAGATCACCTTGTTGGTGCCAACACCCCATTTTAGTGATACTCTTTAAAACAAAATTTGACTCTGTCCTGCTTTCCTTTAAAAATTTCACTCTCTTTGTTGACAAAATTGAACACATTTCCAAATCTCTGCTGAAATATACCTGAAAACCTAATGTAATTTTCTGGAAATTGCCTCAGACTTTTACTCTTACATTCAATCTTAATTGCTTTTAATATCTTTTCATTCATAGGATCTGAATCCTCAAACGGTGTCAGCACGTCAGTCTTTTTTCTGGAGGTCTTTCAATCGTCTGATATATATAAATGCAAAACCTGTGTAGCTTTAAAGATTTCATTTGTAGAACAGAATATTCACCTTATCATTTTTCTCAATGTTGGGGTCTCCCTGGTGTTGCAAATGTACAAAGGTTGAGAGAAAAGCATTTATGCTGACATGTATACTATTACATGAAATAAATAATGCACAACAAATTCTACCTAGAGGAGGGAGATGTTAGATAATAAGTTTAAATCCTAAAAATGTCAAAAACTGAAATTATGCTGTTTATTAATAAGACTACCTTTCGGCAGATGAGATCATTAAATAGGGGGGTATTTGACCATTTTAAAAACCAGTTCACCTTATAGCAAATGAAAGAATCTCAGAGTTGGCAGGGACTAGAAAATATTCAGCAAGCCCCCACACCTAGGTAGTTATCTCTTGCTCACTGAGGCATGTTCTTTTTGATATCTGAACAGAATAAATGAATACTGAGGACCTGTAAGTCACATCTGCCCGGCAGCCCTCTCAGGGAACACGAAGTACTCTGTCAAAAGACAACTTACAATGTGGGTCTTGGAGGTTTATCCAGAATAACATCTAATTGTGATTTATTTCCTTCAGTCTTGGCCCTTGGAGCCTCTTTTTTACAGATGTTTTCAAAATATTGAATTGTTCTGAACTAATTTCACACTCATCTTATTGCCTTCCGCTTTCCAATTTACTCTGCCAAGTGTGACTTTCGGGAAACTGTTATCCCCCCCTTCACCCTAAAAATCCCGTTGAATAAATATGCTTCTAAAGTTCTAAAGAAATAAATTTATTTTATTTTTTGTAGCATTTTTGAGCATGTGATAAAAAACTAAGCATAAAGGAAGCAGCAATGGACCACTAGCATCATTTGAATCAGAACTATTCCTATGTAATACTGCATGTGGATAGGTTGGCTGTGGGCATTTTCCCTGTATCCCACCTCCTCCTGCCAATTCCAGCTCCAGCACCCACTCTAGCTGGCAGCTGTCTTACTGCTCATCGCCTCTCACGTGGGCCCTCAGTCAGTGCTCCTGGCATAATTTTTCCCCCTACCTTATCATATCCAATCTCTAATTTCCTTAGGGTATCAGCTACCGTCCTGTTAATGAGAAAAAGCCAATTAAACATACCGATACAGATTTCAGTGCCTGGTTTAAGAGTAATATGTTTATGTTCTCTCATAAAGCATCTGGTATTGAAAGAATACCATGTTAAAATGATGACAAACAAAATAATGTGTTTCTAATACTAGATTTTCAGGTAAATAAAAAAAAAAAAACCTCCTCCTTAGAAACAATTTAAACTTACAGAAAAGTTATAAGAATACTGTGTGGGATATTGTGTACCCTCTAATTTTTATTTGGTTTCCCCAATTTTGCTGTGTTGTGTACTTTATATATATATATATCCAGGAAATCTACCCTACAACAACTCATACAGCTATTTCTCAGTTTCCTTTGTAGGTCCAGGTTATCCATTTTGCATGTGTAGTCTAGTTTATTCAAACAATCGCTAGTATTTGGTCATATAGGTAGTTTCCAATATTTTGTCATCATAAATAGTGTTGTAATAAATAATCTTTTGCCTAGGTGTTTTCATGTCATTGAAGCTGTATCTTTAGGGTAAATTCCTAGAAGTGAGAAGGTTAGATTGCAGAAGAAATACATTTATATCTATTATGTGAACTCTGTATTCACTTTTTTTGTTCATATTTCAATGTTTCCTCAATTTTAACTGGGGAGACATGGAAATTTTCTCTGTGCCCATTAACATCTATCATCCATAGATGACAAATTATAATATTGAACTAAATTTAGTAAGTTTAGGCCTTTATCTTGCAAGTAGGAAAAAAAAAATTAGGAGTAGTTCTAGGTTGGCTTAATTGCAGTCCCTATGCACTCTCGCTGCACACAAGGATGTCCTTTTTATACCTGCTCATATGTGTTCAAACCAGGAGCATTGAGAGCCAGTCATGGTGTTTCTTTAGAAATACGCTCTTCATTAGCACGTAACAGACTGTGCTCTACCAGCTATCCATGTGCTAAGTGTGAATGGAGCCCCACGTGTTCACATAAACGTCGAACTTCCATAAAGACGGAAATAATTCCCCCACATATTGCAAGTAGGCTTTTAAGGCCCTTTGCTAAGTCCCTTGATTATTCCCTTTTGCCTGGCCTGCTGGTGTTCTCCTGCAATTACTTTTGATGCTAGGGAGCAATTTTGATAATAGCTCCTAGTTTCCTTCAGTTCCTATGCCCTCAGAGGTGGCTCTTGATTTCAGGTCTGATTATATTGTCTTCTGAAACTTATTATTGAATATTAACATACATGGGGAAAAGTTCATAGCAGCATATAGCAGGGTAAATCTCCACAAGTGTAGCAAGCACACAGCTCAAGAAACAAACTATTCTCGATGCCCCCAAACCTTCCTTTGCATCTCCTTCCAGTCACTACCCACCTACAGAAGAAGCCACCATCCAGATTTCTCACAGCATAGGTTTTGCCCATTTTTGCATTTTGTACAAATGTAAACGTAGCATACATATATTTGCGTGCATCATGTATCCTTGTTTTGCATGCACTTCACAAACTGTACTGCTCTCCTGAAAACCAGCTTTTGTGAGATTGGAAACCTTGCTACTGTCGTCAGATTATGTGCACTGAACCCAAGGCCCAGCTCGGGTCCAAGTGTGCCACGTACATGTGCATTTGGCATTAGCCCCTTGACATTTCACTCGGCATCCCCACACTGACTCCAGGTCTGAAGGGAGGATATGCTTTGCTGTCCTTGTCATACCCAGCCTTCCTCTTACCTCCTTGCTGCTGTGATATCTTAGCTATTTTCTCCTCTATAGAAGGCCTGAGCTTTCCTACGAATGCCACTTCGATACCTCAACATCACCTTTCAATTTACACAGGTGTGTGCAACATTTGTCAGTATGCATTAGACACATGTAAATTATAAAATTAAACATTATTGCTTATGAAATGTGCACCTAATTATTACTATATATCCCAGTGTCCACCAAATCCCATAACTCAGTCCATCTGTTAACAGATATTTACTAAGCACACTCAATGCGCGAGGGACCATCCTAGCTGGTGAGACCCAGCATTCAAAAAGACGAAGAAACCCCTCTGAGAACTTACATGTAATCAATCACTCACTGTCACAGCTTCTTAAATATGCTACAATGGGAAAAGCAAAGACTATGGGGACATAGAAACTGAGGACAAAATTTGGTCTCTCACCTATCAGAATCCTGTCACAATATTTGACTGAGAAAACACTTATCAAGTCAGCACTGGGTGAGTGTTTAAGCTCAGTCAAAATGCCTGACACCTCAGTATTTCAATTGGATCTATTGAGAAATAGATGTGTTTCTACTAAATATCCACAGATTTTATATAATTTGAAGAAAGAGTTATTTCACAGTAAGGAATGAGTGTGTGTATGTGTTTGTACGTGAGTGTATTTTATTTCATTATCAGTTACCCCAACTCCAAACATAATATGACTTATCTGAATAATAAAGTCTTCGGTCTTTGACTTTAAAATTGAAAATGAACGAGATTGACATTACTGCTTATTTTAAGTAAGGTTAAAATGTAATACTCCTATCACTATCTCAAAAATAAAATTGTCAAATTATAGTTATTTTATCATCCACTACCTTTTTATTTAATAAGTCACGTAAAAAAAATCCATTGTATATATCTTCCAGTATCACAATCTAAAATCCTTTCAAAGGAATAGGAAACTTCTGTATTTTTTTTCATTCTGTTATCAAATAGTCATTTGTGCCAGGCTGAATATAAACAGTCTGAATAGCTTTATGATAAAGTCACAGTCTTTTTCTGTTGCTCTAAGGCTATCACACACAGCTCCAGTTTCCAATTTGTATACCGTAACAAAACTGAAAAATACATATGCAGGACAGGCACTGCGAGAATGGAATGAACAACTGTGCTTGCTAAATGCATAAGATGAATGATGTCTTCGCCTGGCAACTCAGCTTTCATATGTGAAATGATGGTGGGAATGTGTTTCCCAGCCTTCTCTGAAGAATTCTGTGAGGGCTAACTAATAATGAAACTTGCTGTTTTCCAATAGATACTATTATAGTCCAAATGAATGAGCAATTAAATCTCAAGATTCAATTGGAACAAGCTGTTTTATCTTTGGGAGAGCTCTTTGTTGACAGAAGAAATGTCTATAATAGTGTAGAAGGCACGTTCTATGGAATTTAGTTTTTAATAAACAATATATCCTAAGATATTAAATGACATTCATAGTGCCAAAGGGTATTTAATTCAGAATAAACTTATATGTGAGGTTTGAAACTTGGATAGGTTTTAAAGGCCAGATATTTCTCATGGAGTAGGGTGAGGAGTTGGTTTTTAAAAAGCATCTTTGGCTCATTTACCACCCAGGAGAGAATAATTCTGAAAGTGTGTGTGTGTGTGTGTGTGTGTGTGTGTGTGTGTGTGTGTGTTGAAGTCTTGCTTGTAAATCAATGAATGCAGAGAATCATATATAATTAGCATTAACCAATATCTCACAGCATGGCCTAGGCATATTTCCTGAGTTTACAAGGGATAATGTGCTACCCCTCTTAGAAGCTACTATCTGTCTTATAAGACCATTCTCTGTTCTTCACAGTGTACACAACACTACCACCCCTGCAGTGATAGCAAACAGGTTTTAATGGTATAAATTCATAAAATACATTTCTAATCATTCAATGTTATAAGTTGAATCTCATCTCCCTAAAATTTAGACGTTGAAGTCCTAACCCCAGTTTCCTCAGAAACCTATCTTGTTTGGGAATAGAGTCATTGCATATGGAAGTAGTTAAAATGAGATCACAATGGTGGAGATCAGGCCCCTAATCCAATAGGATTGGTATCCTTTTAATAAGAATGCTATGGTATATGTGATATACTGTCATGTATATGGGCAGCACAATATAGTTAAGATGATGTGGTAACTAAGTTTCCTGTGGACTGAGAAAAAAAGGGTTAAAGAGAGCTATAGTGGTAAAGATCACAGGCTAATCAATTAGGCAGTCCTGGATTCAAATCCCAGCTCCACTGTTAATTCACCGTGTGCTCCAGGAAATGTGCAACCTTCTCTATTCTTTAATTATGAAATGAGCTTAATTAACATCATTATCATTACCATTACCACCACCACCACTATCATCTTCATCATCTTCATCATCTTCATCATCATCATCATCATCATCATCATCATCATCTACATCATTGCATCTAAGTTGTTTTGAAGATTAAATGAGATAAAGCATATCAAACACTTAATGAACCCTCAATAAATACTGGTTAGCTGTTATTATTTATTAATTGGTGCAGGTAGATTTTTCTGAACTGCTCTGCTACATCACAGGAAAGAGTTTCAAAGACTTCACTACAGCTTCATATTAATATGATTATAAACATTTAAATGTCAATTATGATAGAACCGTTGTCTCATCAAAATATATCAGTGACATTCATGGGAGAAATGCAGATGTTCACCTCAAATAATCTTTTCATTTGGAAGCACGGTATAATTTTCCTAGATGCTAAGTCTAGGCCTGTAAGTCTATACTTTATTCCTTCTCCAGCCTCCTGAAAAGGCACTGATGGTGACTGGTGGACTGTTAGGACAGGCCATCGATAGGACATCTTTTTTGTCAGAATGATAATACAGTCTATGATTATGCTTGCTTGTTCAAGCAAACTAAATTTATTTGCCAAGACATTTTAACATTCTATTAGTTCTTTCTCAAAGTCAACATTGACTAAATTAGTTGCTTGGCTAAATTGTGTACATAAGTGACACACATAGTACAGATATCTTCACAGTCACCAGGGGCACAAGCATACTGAAAGTTGCCCAAGATAACCAGGATTTTCTTTACAGTCATTGCCCTTATAATTAGATTTGTAACTTCCAAGAATAGATCTATCAGCCACCTAGTTAATGCCTTTAAGCCACTTTTAATATAGTGTTATTAAATGGTAATAATAATGATAAATAATTAGGGGTTGACATAAGAGGGAGATAAGAAGATGAGCCTGTATTTATAGTGCATTGTTCTAAGCAATTTGATTAATTTATTTTATTTTCACAAAAACCCCATAAGGTAGATATCATTTTATCCCTTTTACAGCTGAGGAAACTGAGGCCCATAAATGTTGGTTAACATGGTTAAGTGTTCACAGTGGCCAAGTGCTGGAGCAGGGTTTTGATATCTGAAGCCCAGCTCCAGAGCCCCTGCCATCTTTTTCTATAAGTATTGTCCATACAATCAAATTGTTTCCATTTAGTCAAAATAAGCAAGTGGTCATTATAGTAATGGTGCTTCTTGCTAATCCAAAAATAGGTATTTGGCTCCATACTGAGTGTTGGGGTTAGTGTACCTGAATCTGTGGCTGAGATTTAAGTAACACCATGCCGCTCAGCTTCAGCCCATTTATCTTCAGAATGAGGTACTTCAATTCAATTGTACACTCTTAAACATCTATTATGTGCTTGGCAGTGAGCTCTGTCCTATGAATGTTACAGAGATGGGCCCTAGAAGACTGCATGAACTCAAATGTTATTCCACACTTGAGTATTCAGATGCTATAACTTAAGTATTACTGATTTAAAGGATATGATTTCAGAGTTTTAAAGAAAGGTCAGATTCTTATTTATAGGGTGGTAGTGGAGATCGCAGGAAAGACATGGTTATTTCGGCGTCTCACTATTCATTCCTCCTTATTTCTGTGAGACTCATCTGCTGCTGGGAATGTCTTCCTGCTCCTCTCTTCCCATGACCAACTCCTTCCCTCCTTAGCCAACAATACTTAGTTCCTTAAGAAGTCTTTGCTGACCTTCAACCACCTAGAACAAGGCATGTGTGCGTGTGTGTTCCTGGAACAGCTCGTGCAAGCCTCCATCAGTCAGGACACATAAGCCATACAATATAAATACAAATGCGTATGTTTAGCATTAACCTTTTTTTTTTTTTTTTACCCCTTGAAGGCAGTAACCTTGTGTGCATATTTATCTCCAACCCTTAGTGGATGGTAAGTGCTCAGTGAGTGCCTGTTTATCAAACCTTATTCTCTTTGCAGGATAAGTTGGGCTGCAATTTGCACTTTGAATTCTAATTCTTCTAAATCCGCATTCTGGTTTGGAGACACAGGGGCCATTTCTCATTCTTCTTTCTCATGAGATCACCTCAAATATTGACATCAACATACTCTCTCTTTGACATATATGTGAGTCACCTGTGAATACTGTTAAAATGCAGATTTGGAAGGTACGGGCCAGGTCCCTGAGAGTCTGCATTTCTAATGAGCCCCTGCTGATGCACAGAGGTACTCTGAGTATCTGACACTCAGAGGGGCCTCTCCATCCCCAGGCTTTCTGCTTTCATGGCTTATAGTAACCCCCCTTCTCCACGACTTGCTTTCTGTGGTTTCAGTTACCCACAGTCTACTATGGTCTGAACATATTAAATAGAAAATTCTAGAAATAAACAATTCATAAATTTTAAATTGTGTACTGTGAGAGATGAGTCACACACGACTCTGCCTCATCTCTCCCAGGATGTGAATTGTCCCTTCGTTCGGTGTCTCTATGCTACACGTGGGGAGCTCCCCGCCCGTTGGTCACTTAGTAGCCTTCTCAGTTATTAGATCGACTGTCACACCAGGCAGTGCTTGCATTCCAGTAACCCTTATTTTACTTAATAATAATGGCACTAAAGTGCTCGAGTAGTGATGCTGGCAGTTCGAATATAACAAAGAGAAGCCGCAAAGTGTCTCCATTAAGTGAAAAGGTGAAAGTTCTTGACTTAATAAGGAAAGAAAAGCAAATTGTATGCTGAAGTTGCTAAGATCTATGATAAGAGTGAATCTTCCATCTGTGAAATTGGGAAGGAAAAAGAAATTCATGCTAGTTTGCTGAGAGACCACGTTCACCCAACTTTTATTACAGTGAATGGTTATAACTGTTCTATTTTATTAGTTATTGTGGTTAATCTCTTACTGTACCTAATTTATAAAGTACATTTATCATAGGTGTGTATATATAGGAAAAAAACATAGTATACATAGGGTTCAGTGCTATTTGCAGTTTCAGGCATCCACTGGGGGTCTTGGGATGTATTCTTGCAGATAAGCAGGGGACTGCTGTAATCTGTTTTAGCTAATCCTTATAAGCCTGTTCTATAGTCTGCTTATCTTACTCTTTTCAATTACTCTAAGAAAACATGGAGGAGGAATGTAGACAAAAATGAGTTATTTATTTTCCTGGCTCTCTAAAGTTAATAAAAGTGAATTCACTAACCTAAGCCTAATGGAAAGATTATAGTCATAGTTTCACTGAAGTTTAATAAAAACACAGATCTGAAAGAACTATGCAGGTATAGTTTGTACTGCGACGCATCGGACTGTACGTGGCCATTAAAAGGATGGTGATTCAAATGACATAAATTAAATTCACATTCTGAATTATGCTTAACATTTCAGGCTAGAAGCACAGATGTAATACAATGCACACGCTGATATGCTAATACGGAAAAGCTATCATAGAATGAAAGTAGATGGCTATTTTGAATTTTCAAAGAAATATTCAATAGTAAAGCATCTAGAAGTCACACTGTTATAAAATCTAATAAAAGTTGAGTGGTCAATATGTTGCCAGGCATTTTTCTAAGCTCTTCATGTGGTTTATTAATTTAAGACCTGTGGTCTCTATTGAGATAGGCATTGCCAAGGTAAGTGAAATAAGTACTGTTATTGGTTGCATTTAGCAGATGAGGAAATTTAGGCACAGAAGGGTTGAGGAATCTGCCCAAAGGTACACAGCTTCTGTGAAGGAAGCTTGATGGCGGGTGTATGTGGTCAGATTCCAGAGCATATTGCTGAGCTGCTACTTTTGCTGTTTCTTGGGGCCTGTGGTGCCACAGCAGCGTGGTTCCCCGCACTCTGAATCCCCCCATGTAGACATCCTACTGTTTCCCTAACTTCCGCTAAGTCACCACTTGAGCCAAGTATAGACACATGCATTTTAAGTAAAGGGCTTAATATTTTATCTGAAATATTTGTAGGTACCTATCTATTAATACTTTGCAGAAATTTGCATTCACTCAGAGACATTTAGCTTTATGCCACCTAAATTCAACCTTGGTCTGGTAAGAAAAATAGTAGCATTTCCATTATTTGAGTCCAGAGTAAAATAAGCACCTGATAGTATCATTACACATATTGAGAACCCCTCCTCTTCTAGAGAGCTTGCCAAGCATCCAAATGCACTTAAAATTTTTAGAACGATTTCACATATCCAATTTTATCTCAGATGAAAAATACACTAGGCTGTAAAGAATTGTATACTATACTTTTATTGCCTCTAAGAAACCTTATCATATAACATTAATCATTTTCCTTACCTAACAGTGTATGCCAACAATATATTTATTATTATTAATAGCATCATATTTTATCTTCAAATTTTTAGAAAAAAATAAACATAACCATGTTTAGAATGGTTTGATATATTTGTATATGTATAGACTATTGACAAATTGACACAAGGCATAATCTCATGACCTCTTGAAATGAGAATCTCACAATACAAGTGTGTATTTAGAAAGGTGATCAAAATTCACAAGTAGAGGCATTACAGTATGTATATTCACTCAACTTATTAAAATTGAGACTTTTGAAATATCACTCCCCCAGAGAGGGGTGTAAACAGTGAAATCTATTTCAGAGAAATAAAAACCTTATTATAAATTCACCTTGGAAATTATTTTTCCTTACACAAGCCCTTAAGATTTTTACTCCATTTATATTAAGGGTCATTTTAGAAAGGGTTTAATACAGAATATTCTGATGTATTTTATTTTTCAATAAGCTATCTATAACATATTTTGAAGATGCCTGCCAGGTCCTTTCTTCAAATGACTGATTGCAGCCACAGTGTAGATGTACACATAAATGAGCAAGGAAAATTCCCATCTTGCTGAAAACAACTACATCAGTGTCCTCAGTGAAAGAGGATTTTATCATCTGCTGGAAGACACATGAGCAAGAGACCAGGAGGGAGTGTCTTCCCTAGTTTCATATGCAGAAAAAAAATCCTAGAACTCTTTGGAAGAATCTATTGAACTGTGAAACAGTGATGGTTTACATTTATAACTGGGACATATTTTTAAGTGATTTGGAAAATTAGTGCAACCGCTACAACAAATGGTTGAAAGGATAAGACAGAATGATCCATTTATTTTAAAACAACACCCCCTTACATGGCTCATTGGATACGTGGTTGTCATTATGGTAACAATTTGTTACAAGCACTGCAGTGACACTTGGCATGGAGCTACGTCTACCTGCCATGCCTCACAAGCCCAGCCTGCCCCACACTGTCTGCCAGCAGTCACTGCATTGTCAACTGGAAAACGTGCCACAGATCTGTCCACATCCTACGTCCCACTTTGTCATGCTTACTTCATCTAAAATATTGTCAGATATTTTAAATCATGAATAAGAGTAAACAGAGATAGAATGGACCTGGCAAGGATAGAAGGGGACTAAGAAAACCTTAAAATTATCATAATGTACTATTATCACTAAAAAAAGTACTACATTAGTTTTGTAGAATACTTCTAAGATAGGCAATTAATAACACACATGTTGCTAAATCTTTGTAGCCTGCAAAACTTCATTTAAATCTCCCAATAAGCATAAGTCCCATTTCCCAGATTACTAATTGGAGGCACAAAGTGACTTCTCCAAGTTTACAAACCAAATAAATGAACCCAGATACTTAAATTCAGACCTTTTGAATGCACATCTTGGATTTCACTTGCCAAACACCTGGTTACAGGCTAATCCAGGAAGATATATCCAATCAACCAATATTTACAAGATAAAAGTTCCCCAAATAGAAAGCAGAGAACATGTATTCTAGCTATTGGCTTGATATGCAGAAAGTCAAAGAATTTACTGAATTAATGTTGAGTACTATCTGCTTTCCAGATTTTTAAAAATGCTTGTAATTTGTTAGAAACAATAGCATTTTGTGTTATGTGTTTTGTGCGTGTATGTGGGGAATATATATATATATATATATATAAGGGACAAAAAGATCTAGGTTTTTAACACTTCTATCAAATTCATACTCTATTTAATGTTGCTTAGAGATTATGAACTTATATTTTACATTCTTGATAAGTATCTAACCATGTAATTTAAAACATTTCTGTTCTGTGGGATTTTCCATCTAATACATTCAGTGATTACTGATCACAGTCTGATACCTGCCTACCATTAACAATAGGGATCAAAACTTTTAAAAATAATTAGGAATATATAAGCATTTTCTTATCTTTAATAAAAACATTTTTAAAAGAGAAAGAAAAGCTATGTTTAAGTTACACTTATAGTACATTTATAGTCCTTTAATATCTTACAAAGCAAGAGTGGTATGTAAAGAAAGAATTCACTATTAATATTCTGCTATCCTATTTTGGCTCCAAATATCTGCATTTAAAAAGCGGTAATTGAACTTTCCAAGCAAAACTAAATGCGGCCTCTTAGCAAAAAACTGCTGGAATTCTTGTTTAATGTAAGTTGAATGGACTATTGATAAGAAATGCTTATACGGAATACTTTGTCTCTCTTCAACAGATTATACTTAGAAAACCTGAGAATGCCTCATGGAAAGTAAGCAAAGTCGAGTTTGTGGAATATGTAAATGTAATTTAGAGGGGGGCAGTTTTAGCAAGCTGCACCTATGTTACACAGTAAAGAAATTCTAAATAGAAGGAAATGGCATTGTGGATAAAATATAAAGAATTCTGTTATGCTTAGTATTATCAAAGAGAAATGAGAAGATTTCACTAGTTAAGCACATTTAGCAACTCATATATTTGAATATTAAATATTCAGATAAACCATTCTTCAGGAATATTTTCAAGAGTCTTTCTCATTCCATAGACAGATTTCAAAGTCAGATTCATGGCTTTAAAAATCTCGTGATACTGTCATAATTTCTCATCTACATGATTTGTTCTTTGCTTATTTCAACATATTATCCAAAGGTCATAAAATAATTCAGAAACTCCACAAGGGTATTTAATGTGAACATTATAATAAAATCAGTCATTCTGTCCATTTCCCCTGCAATTATGAAATAACCATTGATACCTGTCAAAAAGAATATTCAAGTGATTAAATTCACATTACTTTGCATTCTTCTCAGGTAATCAATCATATTAGGAATGCACAGTTTCTCAGTGTTGTCTGTACATCAGAATGATCTGAGTTGCTTTCAATTTCCAGTGCCCCAATTACACCTTAGACCACCTACATCCAAAATCTGGAAGTGGGATCCGGACATTAAAGCTGTCTAGGTTATTCTATTGTGTATCCAGGGTTGAAAACCACTTTTCTATACGTTATCCCTGAGACTTCAAATTATCTTATAAAGAAAAACTTTCCATAGAGGCATTTCCCCTACTACCTGCTTCCATACACATCGCAAAAGACAAAAGTTCTTACCATACGATCATGGCTTGATAGGAATTATTTCTAAAGGACTACTGTGGCATCACACTTTTTATGTGGGACATTATATCCTCATTTCACATGACAGTTAATGTCACTGGATGCTGATGTGGAAATGGCCACCTACCCAAGCTAGTGTAACCACGGAACCAGCTCATAGTGGTTTTATCCTGCCTCTAACAGGATACTGAGTTGCTTTTCAGAGACAAAAGACCAAAGCCACAAGTTATGCAGCCGCAGTATGCGCAGAGGAGGGAACTTTGACCTCCAGCTGCACCCAGAACCAAAGTCTTGTCTCCCCCGCATGGAACCCAAAGGACTGGGACATGACAGGAAGCTGAACACTGGAACCCTTTCCGAGGTGAAGGGACTGTTGTCCCGGAAGGTCTGATGCTGAAGGCCTGACTTTATCTTACCTTAAAGTGGCCAAGTCCCGAAGCCCTCCAGTCACACCTGCCCCACCAGAGTTTCTGCATATCAGCCTGTTCCCCCAACCCCTGAAAACCTGCCTTGCACCCTGGGTCAGGGACAGATTTGAGCCTTGCCTCCTGACACCTGGTGAGCCAAACTAGCAGTAAAAGCTTTTCCTTTCCTCAAAAACCAGTGCCACAGAGTTGGCCCCTATATGCATCAGGCACCAGGCCCTTGCTTCACCCCATACGCCAGAAGCTCTAACCTCTGGCTACTCACAAGAAGCACTTGAGACTTTAAAACATACATTCTCTAAGAGTAGATCCCCATCAGGTTAAAAATCCTCATTGCTCTTCTTAATATGGTGAAAAACATAATTTAAAATGTGAAATTCATCCTACTACTCCTCATTTTTCTTCTTGTTAAGTACTGATGGCTTTACTTGATTTTGATTATGACTGCTTTTTGAAACAAACTAAAATAGAGCTCTCAAAATTTACTATTTTAAAATAATTTATTCAAGTGTGAATATTTGATTGAGTTGAATACACATAATTTTCCAATGTAACAAATATTTTAGGATTAAATGGGTTAAATGTTTAAAATTTTTTTCTCATCATAAAAGAAAAAAGTGAATATAGATCTGTAATAAAGGTTTAAACCACTCTTATAGGAAAATTCTTACCATATATCACTGCTCCTATTATTTCTTCATAACTTCAATATTTTATTCAAATGGAAGATTTCTATTTTTAAAAGTGTCATCAATATCATTAACCTAATTTCTACTTAAATGATTCTGATTTAATGGGTCTAGGTATGCCTGGCACCCGTACTCTTTAGAGCATCCTCAGGTCATTCAGATGGATAGCCCGGACTGGGACCCACTGCCCTAAGCCTTAGATAGAAACAACCATCTGAGAAAAGGAGTCTTCAGTCAATGAGAATGAATGAATGAACAAATGAATAAATACATAAATAGCTTCTCTGAATATTTTTAATAGATAAATATTGAAAAGTGCATATACCCCAGAGAGAGTAATTTTTAAATATAGTTAAAAATGTTTTGGGAGAGGATGCTCAGTGTGGTGCCTGATATATTCCAAAGCTATGGCTTGTCTTCCATTTTCTTCTTCTTCATTGTGTGTGTGTGTGTGTGTGTGTGTGTGTGTGTGTGTGTGTGTGTGTGTGTGTGTTTAAGAAAACCATTTTTCTACCTTACTTTTCTCTCCATTTATAAGTGGTCAGTAACTACTGAGTGGTGCTTCATCTAAACAGATCTGGTTTGAAAATGGGACTGGCTCCCAGCAGGAAGTCAGCCGTGTCTTTGTCTTTCTGACAACGACTCACCCAGATATTTCCATCCTGATGATAGGGTTTCCAGTTTCTCCCAGTGTCACTGTAGAGCATGCGGTATTGGGTCACCCAGTCCGAGCTGCTGTATCTTCCTTGGGTTGCAACGGCGCTGATCTGCTTCCGATTGCCAAAGTCAACTTGAAGCCATTGATAATGGTCACTGTCAGATGGAGACCATCCTCCAGCACCTGAAGAAGGTAGAGACAAGAAGAGAAAACAGATATTTGAAGTTAAACTTCTATAAGTGACAATGGATTATTCTTCATCTTTTACTTGGCATTGACAGTGCTCTATTTCCCAGAGACATTATGGAGTGTCCTTTACGGATGCCATTGAGACTTCAACTAATAGTCTTCCAGCTGGGTAACACTGATACTCTAACCTCTTTATGGTGTAATTATGTGCTCGTTTTCTCCTGAGCAAATGTCTTCATAATTCCTCAATTAGCTCTTATTAGTACATGTCAAAGTATAATTGGCTGAGGTTTGATCAATTTGCTATGAATTCTTCAACCAAAAATCATGAGGAAAAATATGTAACAATCTATTAATTCCTCATGTATAGTTTATCTTTTAGCAGATTATAAATGAAACAAAAAGAAATATTATACAACTCTAAAATATATATTTGTTTTAAAAAGTTCAGAGTTCAACAGACACTAGCAATACTTAGGATGAGGTCTATTCTTTCATTAAGCCCTTATATTCATGAGACCTAAGGAATACAGTATATTAGGCAATGTATTTACTAACACTTGAGAGATAAACCACCAATGACTTGATAATCATATTTCTATGAAAATAATTTGAGTTATGAAATGAAATAAAATTTCTTTTGGTAAATATAATAAATGGCAAATAGTAAGAATACAAAAATATTTATTAGAAAAATAGCACTAATATAGAATAAAAAGACTTAACTTATAGCACTGTGTAAAATAACAATGGTTGTACATAAATATATTACAGAAAATATGGCATAATGCTTAGTGCTAACAGGCAATATAATTTTGTGTGTGTGTAAGTTTGGCCACTAATAGAAGTAAATAAGAGAAAAGTATTCCATAAATTATCCATTTTATGGTACTCCAAAATATGTACATCACTTTTCAAATAATGAATTTAAATCTGACAATAAAATAATTTATTCAATGAGGACTAAGCTAATAAAAATGATTTTGTAAGTCATCACAGATGTAGCATTCATTTAATGATATTTATATGGCTTATTTCTGCTTTCAGCTGTTAGAAGAGCTCTCCCACCACACACAAAAAAATTATATATCTGACAAAATGTATAAAATTACCCCTTTTACATTTTGGACAACAGACAGTGCAGGACCTTGATTCATGAGAGAAGATAAACAAATTAGGTGAGCCCTGTCAGCCTCCTGGCTTTCTGCCTGGTTCATGTTCTGGATCATGGCACATGGGAGAGTACCCCAAACAGAAACCATAGCATCTCTGAAATGGAGCCAAATCATAATCAAAGCTACTGAGGAAAATAATTTATGGGACAGTGTACCAGAGATGGGGCAGCTTGTGCAGAAAAAGAGCTCTGGAAATCTGCAGAGGATCGCCTAAGAGTCTCCGCAGTACAAACTCTGAGTGAACACAAGACTGTGTATTTGCAGGTCAAGACTCCATAGGGCCAAGACTCCATAGGTGGAGAGAGCTCTGAGTGAACTACAACCAGAGGATGCACAGGGCTGGGGCTAATTTGATTTCACACTAGATAAGATTGAGAGAACTTGGTGAACAACCTTAGGCATTCATGAGAGATCTCAGAAAGGGATTAAATAAGGTTTTTTTTTTTTTTTCCTGAAACAAGGGCTACTCTAGATACATCTGAATAAAAGTTGGTAACTAGCCTGAAAAAAGATCAATCTGACTCATGAATAAATTAACTCCTTGCTCAAAAAAACACATTAAGGAAGGCCATGAAAGATTAGAAACTCAACAACATAGCATCATCTATAATGTCCAGAATAAAGATTTTAAAAAGTACTAAACACTCAACAAAGCAGGCAAATATGAGTCCTAACCAGAAAAAAGGCAGTCCATAGAAATAGAATGAAAAATGACAGAGATGATAAAATCAGCAGACCAGAACTTTAAAAGAGATTATAAATTAGTTCTATCATTTAAAAGACAACATAAATATCAAAAAAAAAATATGGAGAAAAGAAATAACAAAAGAGAACAAAATGGAAGTCGTTGAACTAAAATTTATATCTGAAATAAAACATTTACTGGGTGAACTTGACAGCAGATTAGAAGCTGAGAAAAAAAATTAGTGCACTGGAATACAAAGACATATAACCTCTTAAAATGAAGCTCAGAGGGAAAAAAGGCTGGAAAATGAACAGTACTTCAGTAACCTCTAGGAGAATATTAAGTGTCCTAAAAGTCATGCAAATAGAGTACTAAAAGGAGAAAAGACTGGGTAGAAAAAGTACATTTGAAGAAACAATGGATGAAAAATATAAATCCAGATATCTAAGAGACTTACAAAATTATAAGCAAGATAAATAAAAGGAAAACGCAACAGGGCATGTCATAATTAACTGGTAAAAACAATGCTTAATTGTTGTTTGAGAAAACCTTAAAAGTAACCAGGGGGCAATAACATCTCAGCAAAAACAATGCTGAAAGATGATGGAACAATGTATGTGAAGTGATGAGAAAGAAAGACAAATAAAGGTGTCAACTTAAAATGCTATCTCCAGCGAAAATATCCTTAAAAGTATAATTTTAGGACAAAAACCGAGAGAATTCATCATCAATATTTATATACTGTAAGAAAAATAAAATTTTCAGATTCAAGGAAAACTACTGTATTGAAACTCACATCTACATGAAGAAATTAATGCTGAAAAAATGTCAGTATAAAATATTTGTTCATGTTTTTATATTTTTTAAAATAAAATTGAGTGTTTAAAATAAAACCAGTAACTGAATTAGAGAGCTTATAACAGATGAAGAAGTAAAAAGTATGACTATAATAGCACAAAGAACAAGAGACAGGAAATATATATATACTATACTAAGTTTCTTATATTGCATAGGAAGTGATGATATATAACTTGACAGCTATAAACCCTAATTCAAGGGACAGCCAACTTTCTCTGTAAAGAATTAAATATTGAATGTTTTAACCTCTGCAGGTGATACGAACCTCTGTTACAACTACTAAACTCTACTGTGTAGCATGAAACAGTTGTAGACAATATAAACAAAAGGGTATGGCATGTTCCAGTAAAAGTGGGAAAGTATTAATTCTCCTTTAAGCATCAGTAAACATGTTTACTGCAAATGACACCTTCTGCAGTGGACCCTGATGTGCCATTCAGGTCTTCCTTTCTAACAAGAGAACTTAGTCCCTCTGTTATTTCGTGTGCTACCAGAAGATGGTAGTGAGCTGTAATTCCTCTTCAGGAATTTCCTGAGTCAAAAAGATACACTTTATCCAAGGTCACGCTCCTTCCTGGGGTTGTACGATGCAATGACTAGTCCACCAGGGGTCTTAAAACGCTGAGCCCCTTGCCAAACTGGAGGGGTCCTCATGGTCTCAAAGCCCCCTGCAGAACTGGTTGAAGCCCCCTTTGCAAATACATTGCATCTTGACTTCTCCCACAGCTTGGTTCCCCTCCCCTCCCCTCCCCTCCCTTCCCCTTCCCTTCCCTTCCACAGGTCTCACCCCCCAAACACTCCCTAATGAATCCCCACTGCTCTTCTCCATCTCAGAATTTGCATCCTGTGGAATCCAGTCTGCAATACCTCCTGAATCACTTTTCTCATAATCTGCTCACTAGTTACTTGTCTTTGCTTTGTATTTTGTGGGCTTTTATACACCATTTTTCCTGTTTTAGTATCTAATATTCTTTATAGTCATATATCATCCACATGCCTATTTTACCCAGAATTCTGTAAAATTTTAGAGGAGCCATGGATAAATTTCTGGGACAACAATGTATCCTGTCATCAAAAAGTTATAAATTTATTTTCCTATCTGTTTGATATATGATTCCAAACTTGGGAGAAATTCTATAGTGAACTGTGTATAAAGTTCTATTTGTGTGTTACCAAAAGCAACAGGTGGTTTTATCATTGAAATAAATAAGCAATTATTACAATGAGTGAAGAGAAGAAAATATGTACACTTGGATTGTTAAAATTTAGAATATTTTCCCTAACTAGTCCTGCAAAAAAAAAAAATTCAGAATAAATTTTCTTAAATCACTCAATTTTTGGTATATTACAATTTTTTCAATATGGAACTATTTAATTCCATTGATCTCATCACTTTAAAAAGTTGAATTTACTGACAACTCTAATGGAAGCAAAAACTTAAATGAAGTAAAAATATAAGTTAAAACTTATTCCTTAGTAGAAGTGGATGCAGAGAGAATAGTGAGTAACCTCAAGGGGAGGGCAAATGTCAGGCTTTCATGAGGAGCATGGTAGAAAGATCGATGAGAAGTTTCTTGTTTCTCTTTGATCTATCAAGCAATGTAATTTGGGGAAGTTGATTACTTTGTTCATCTGGCTTGTGAAATGTATAACCTCTATTGATCCAAGGATTAAGAATGATAACCCTTCATCAACAAAACCTTAGGAAAATCGTACACCAGAGAGCCGAAGTGCTCCCCAATATACTGGGGAGTGTAGAAGAGGGCAAACATGTTCCCAGTGGATATTGCGGTAGCTGGAAGGGAAAAAAAATAGAAAGTTGAAGAGGAGGTAGAGGAGGTGGTGATTTGTGAATAGCAGTAAACTCTAAGAAGACCTAAGAACAACTCTTATGTAGAAATAATAGAACTAAAAGTATCTAGTAGAAAACTAGATATAAATTCTTAGAGTGACTTGAAAGATGTGTACTGTATAGAACTCTTAATACTCCCTAAACAGTAAGGATATTGTGTCCTCTCTCTCACACTCTCTCCCTTTCCCCCTCTCTTTCCTCCTCCCTCTACCCCACCTTGCTTTCTCTCTCCTCCTCTCTCTCACATACACACATTCATCCTCTTGTGCATGTACACATATGTGTAAACTACAAAGAGACATAGTGTTAGTCTTTTAGACACCCACTCTACTGGGGTAACCTGAGTGATAAATTATAACAGAGAATCTGGAGAAGTGGATAAAACTAGCACTCTAAGCTTAGTGATAACTTAGCATTATAACAGCCATTTCTGCTCTGTAATTTGTAAATTAGCACCTCTGAGAGAAAAAGGGAACTTAGTGGGTGGTTCGAGAGAGAACATGGAGCCTTCCTTTCTAGTGATAAATGGCTCCTGTGTAGACACTAACTGGGTGGGTGGTACACCACCAGAGACTATAAGCCTCGAGTCTTAAAATTTTTTAAAGGTAGAAAAAATTTTCAATTAAATATAGAACTATTTTTAATAACTGGTTGAGATATACATATTAGATGAAAAGAATACATTGAAAAAAGACTTTCAGGCAAGATGGCGTTATGAGTTCAAGCTTCGTGGCCTCCTTCTGCTCTAAGTAAATAGGATTTTTAGATAAAATAGATAAAAAAAGAAAATTAAAAAACATCTCCAGGATCAAAAATAAGAAAAAATATCTCTACGCATGAGAAATGCAACCCAAATGCAAAGTAACCAAAGTAGGACCAAAGCCAAGGCCTGCTGGAGTTGGGGTCTGGGGACACACAGAAGAAGAGGGGCATTTGGCTCCTGGGAAATACTGGCGAATGCAAGTCTCCTGTGTGTGTCAGAGAAAGGAAGTGTGGGTCAGGGAGGAAAAACAAGACTAGCTTAGGACCAACTTACTTGAAGAAAAGAGACTGACACAGCTACTACTGACTTGGAAATGAAGTTGGGATGGGGGAGACATTCTGGTTGTCAGAACAGTGTACAAACTAGAATTTCAAATCATCAGAAAAAAAGGCTATAAAAGTCAGTGAATAAAGTCAAAAGTGCAATGCAAATTAACTCTAGATGGAACAGCAATTGAGAGCCAGTGGAAATAAATGGTTTATGTTCTCAAATGTCTGAAATAAGGAAAGCCATCCATTAAAGATAGCAGTAATGATCAGATACAAAAGAGGGAAATAAAATATTTATAAAAAGATCCAAAATGTTACCTTGAAAATAAAAAATATAATCATTGATAGAAAAATACCTAATCTAAGAAAAATTCACAAATTATGAATTACCTCACAAATAACCAGTCAGTTGAGAGGTAATATTGAGGGATTCATCCAGAAGTCACTATAGAAAATACAAAACATGTTAGAATTCAAGAACATCTGCTTCCAACTAAGATGGGTTATCAGGAGTTTAATTTACTCTCCCATTGCGGGGTGGGTGTGGGAAAACAAACAAACAAAAAACAGACAAAATACATAAAACAATGGTTTGCAAGATATAAGATACGAGGCAACAAAGGGCTATGATCCTTGACGTATAAGACACAAATGAGGTGAGTCCCACATCCCCAGCTGCATGTCTTAAGAGAGTTTCTGGTTGGAAACACAGGAGAAAACCCAGGCAGAACCTGGCAGAATCCTTGACTTGAGAAGATGGAACAGTGAGCTGGGGAGACTAAGGTGGCTGAAGGTGTATCCATATATAAAAAGACCAAATTGTACCATTTAAATATGAACATATTAGTGTACATCAATAAATCTGTTAAAATTTGTGGGAGTAAATAGATATGGAGTATAAAGGGGGAATTTCAATGATAAATCTAAGACATTCTAGAATAAAACTAATACACAGAATATAAACCTTTGAAAAAATACTGACCAAAATTTTTCAACATTGATAAACAGAAAGACATAACTCAATTAAAAAGTTCCTCTGAACATTGAAAAGCTTATATAATATGAACATATTATGAAAAATGTATTATGAGATACCAATGAAAGCTAGTCTAAAATAATGACATTGATGAAATGTCTCATTAAAAAATAATGTTTAAGCATGCAATTGAGAATTATCTCATCGATAAAGAAAAAGTAGTTGGCATCTTAAGAAGTGCTAAAAGTTGCTTGCTAATGAGCTCAGATTTTATTTACGATGTGACATAAATAGCTAGAAGGTGTAGCATGTGACCTACCTACAAGAAGTAGGATAAATAAGCTTCAACCAAGTGTGGATTGAAAGTAGCCAGAAAAGAGAGCCATGGGCATTAATTAATTAATGTCGGTCAAGAGCTAGAGAAACAAAAGTGGCAGTGCCACTGTCATTACTGAAATGTGGATAAATTAATGATTATATAAAATAAAGTGAAAACAAGAGAGCATTAAAGAACAGGAGAAAGAAAATGCGATTTTTCATCAGATATCATTAGGTGACAGGAAGATAGAACGGCCCATCTCTCATTTCTACCCCCTCCAACAAGGCCAACAGCTTTCAAACACTTCTAGGAGTAGGAGAACTCCTCAGTACAGGAAATTATTTCCCAAGACAAGTTAGGACATAACAAAAGAGGCATACTGCTTTAACTTTTTTGAAATATTCAGATTATATCCCAAAGGACTGGCATTATTCATAAATGCAACGTTAACTTCCTTGAATATTTATCAAAAAACTGCCTAGAAAATAAAGACCACCAAAAAGAACAAAAACAAAAACACTATAAAATTTACAAACAAGAGACTTGTAAATCTATATAAAAAAAATAGACAAGAAAGCACGTCTTCAAAATTTGGTGTGTGGGTTATGAACATTTAGAGTAAAGGAGAAATGGGAGTTGATGGTACTGGGGGTGGTATTGGTGGGTTATAAAGCTTTTATTTTTATGATCAAGTTCTTATTTAACAGAACACAATAAATTCTAAAGCTGTTATCTCCAATTTAATTTTAGCAAAGCATTCGGGAATACCTCTGATAACTATAAGTTGGTACAATGTGATCTGAAAAATAACAGTTTTAGGTCAATTCAAAAATAGTTAATAATTATGCCCCAAATATGTTGATTAATGACTATGTCAACTTGAAGACAGCTTCCTAACAATGTGGCACAGGCTTTCTTCCCGTATGCTGCCATTTTTAATAATTTTATTATCTAAGGCATGAAAGACATGCTTATAAAATTTGTCAATTATATAAAGCTGGAAAAGAGACCTAATAGGATAACTAACTGAATTATGATATAGATTGTTTCTGACTGGCTGGAAACCTAAGCCCGCACTAGCACAGTCTGTTTTAATGTCAACACTAAACTAAGATGCCCATTTTGAACAAATTAATCATCAACTTCATGATTAAAGGTGCATAAGCATAAGGCTTAGAAACAATTATAAAGCCTTAATTTACTTTATAAATAATATAATGTTGGAATTATGGCATCTAACTATAATACGATATTTGCAGCATTACAGTCAAAACATTTTTGATGCATTTTATTAAGACTTTACATATGCACACAAAAGTGAACATATTGTATTAGGAATTATCACAAAATGAACATAACCATGTAATCACCACACAGGTCTATAAAGAAATCATTACCAGCAACCCATAAGCTCTCTTCGCATCCTTTCTCAAATTTGCTCATGTGGTTGCATGCAGCAGTAGGATGCTCATTTTTGTTGCTAATATTATGTGGTATAATATGCTACTCTCTATCTATTCTAATGTTGAACACGTGGATATTTCTAGTTTGGAGCTTTTATAAATAATGCTGCCTTCGACATTTCTGTTCATGTTTTTGAGCACCTCTTTATGCATTTCTGTTGGGTATATGCCCAGGCATAGAATGGTGGGTCCAGAAATTTCTGTATTTTTAAATGTAGACAATTTTGCCAACAATTTTCCAAAATAGTTTAATTGATTTTTATCCCCCCATACACACCACTAGTGTCATGAGAGTTTCTGTTGTTCTACATCTTTGCAAAAAGTTGGTATATTTAGCTTTGTTTTTTTTTTTTTTGGGGGGGGGGTTTATTTTAAACATTCTGGCTCATGGTGGGTTTAAGTTGCATTTTCCTCATATCTACCCTTATCTTGTTGGTATCAAGGCTTATTTTAAAACTATTATAAATGAAAACATAAATATTATGGATGTAAAGATAGACATATAGACCAAATACATAAAATATAGATTTCTGAAACAAAACCACATGTACACGTATACATCAGCATTTAATTTACGACAAAGTTATCACAAGAAAATAGTAGAGAAAGGAGGTATTTTTTTTCAATAATATATTCAGAATGAGTCAGATATTCACATGGGGAAAAGTAAAATGAGGCTTGGCCCTATACTTAAGGTTATGCTATAAGAGGAAAGAAAAGTAAGTCAGTCTCAAGAACTATACTGCTTTGTAAAACTACATAACGCTTGGATAGACATTGAAACTGACATGAGCTCATAATTTTGATCAGCCTCCTGATCTGCATAAAAACCACCATGCAATTTCTGTTGTCATCATAAAAACAAATCTTCACAGGAACTTAGTCTGGGTCAGGCTATAAAAGAGAACACTTATACACAAGTCCAATATAAAATAACGATAAGTAAGTTTGATGAAAAATCCTTGAATATTTACATGCCCTATAATTTTAAAATTTACTTATCAAAGAGTATAAATTATGGTCTCATTTTTATAAATGTCCTGTAAATACTACGACAGAGAGAAAACAGAACCTTTGTGCATGTTACTTCAGGTAGTGGTATTAGGAAACCGTGAAAATTATTGTAGCTAGATTTCAATGTAACAACAATTCTTAAAACATTAAAATAGATAATCCGACAACAATGGGTTATTACAAAAAACTGATTTCTCTGTTAGTGGAAATAGTCAAGTGAAAGCTAGATAATAAGAATATTTTTAGAAAGAAATTTTATATAGGATGGGAGATTCAGCTAAATATCTTTTAATTTCACTTGCAAAGAAAGTTGAAATGAAATACGAACTAGGATTTTGAATTCATTAGCAATACCATCAAATGGTTTTTGCTCCCTATTGCTTTGAAACTAACAGTTATTATCCAAGTTTTGGTTGATCCGTGTTATTAACATTAGTGGAGATATTATTTATACTATTGCTAAGTAATGTTTGACTATATATAACTTTTATTATTAAAAGTCATTTCCATTTTCATTATGAATAACTGCTTGTTTTTCATTCAGCAAATATTTATAGAGCACTTCTATATGCCAGCCATTAAGGTTTTTAAAAAAAATTTTCATAAGCAATTTTTAACAGATCTGTTTTTTAATACTTGAGGATACAATGTATTTGGAGAATGTACAAAGATATTTTTTATTTAATAAAGACTTTATTACTTGGAAAAAAGATATTTAATATACTTATAATGCACATAAAAATGAGGACTTGTGTATAAAAAAACTAAAGAGAAATGAAAATGTTATAAACAAGTTAAATTCACTAAAGTCATGATTCTTGGTAATATTTTGCTATTTGATCTTTGTCCATAAGAAAGGCTGGAGAGCTTCATGTTCTACCCTTTTGTCCACTGAAACTCTAAATGAAATCAAGGTCAAAGGGTTCATTAGTTTGGGGCAAGCCTTGTCAAACCGAGAAGTTTTTAAAAGCTATGTGGGCAAGAGGTCGATTTTATGTTTGCAGATCTACTGCTCTACTTTGTATTCTTCGTCTCTGGTGCACATTCAGAGTGAACTCTATGCAATTTTGGAAATAATATGGTTACTTAGACATAGTTTTCCAACTGCTGTAGCCAAGTATGCATTCAGTGACATTGTCCAGAAAATGTCATCATTCTCAAAATGTTATTTGTTCTGACAAAAAAAAAAAAGAATAGTAAAATATATTGTTCTCTATGAAGCTCAAAAGAATATTGTTTAGTTGAGGTGGAAGAGGTAAGTTGATAGGCTAAAAAGAGCTTTAGAGCTGAAACACGTAACAGTCACCATTAGGTTTATCAAATGAATCTGACTTCTATTTCTAGGAAAGAAGGAAGGGTGAAGCTGCAGAAGTCGTCATCAAACTTGAAACAAATCCCGAACAAGTGCTGAAGTAGATTCAGGATTATCAACTCTGAAGCCAATGACTGAGCGTTTTTATCATTTAATAACCATCGTCAGCCATGGTTCCCTAGACATAACAGCACTTAAAAAATATCTGTTAAATGAATGAATAAAAGAATTAATTAAATAATAAATGAGTGTATGAATGTATAAACTGAGAAATATGACCTTCTGAAAGCGGAGAGATATGAAACAAGAGTTCAGTTGCTTTGACCCCAGTTGCATGAAAAAGGCACAGATCATAAAAGACAAACATAAATCGAACTGTAACGACAAATAATTTTAAAATAATATTTATCTTTACTGAAGATAATTGCGAATCACATTGATCTTCAGTAAAGAGGACTCGAAATTTCTGCCAAAACACTGGCCACATTTTACTCTAAATATTATTCTTTGCTTAACATTTGGTAAGTAGATTCTCACTCAAGAATAGGTATTTGTTCATTCTTAAAAATCCTTTGGTTGCCCTCATCAAATTTTTAGCCATTATCTTCAAAGGATCCTTGGATTGGATCAAAGCTCTAGCACTCAGACTAGATAAAACCAGGAAAGAAACAGTCATTTAGAATTCAGTTTTAACAAGTTTTCCTTGGTCTGCAGTTATTACTCGTGCATTAGCATTTCCAATCCTGTGAACATTATCACAATCACTTGCTTAACACGGCAGGAAGCAATCAGCTTTTGCAGGTCAGGAGAGTGAGCAGAGAGGCTATTTCCAGAGAGCTGGAAATGAGCAAGGCTTTCTCCATTATTCCGTGAGGACTGGGGAATCTTGTCATTGACGTGCTCCAGAGGCACCCGGGAGACTTGACTGAGAGGAGGCTCAATTCAAAGTGAAAGTTTCAAGGATTCGGATTTAACTTATCACAGGAGAGAAGTCCTTTAACTTCAGTAGCAGCTTTTAGCTAAGGGGCTAAAATTAAACGAATTTCAAAAATGGTTCTCATCTATGTCATCAAAACCTAGACTCCAGCTGGCATTCTGTACGAAATAAGGTTTGGTTATTTATTATCATTTCCTTCACTTAAGAAGTAAAAGGTCAGAGGCGCATTTATAAAATGGAAATGTTCTCACTGGTAACTAAATATAGGTTATTTTTTATTAACAAAATAATTAAGGATGCAAATAATATCTCCTTGCCATCTGCCTCAGGGACCCCTTTATTGAAGTCTCATTATTTTCTGGTAGAGAGGCTCTGCCATAGAAGACATCACTTTAAAAAGTACAGAATGACAAAAAAATAAATGTACATATTGTCTGTGCATTAACAACATCTGTTAGTGTATATGCAATGATGTCAATGAAATATGCAAATGACATATACAAAACTATGCACAACTGTAGTGTGTAGAACGATAGTCAACTGATGTAAACACATCTTATATACACAATGATGCCCGCAACAATGCGAGTTGTCGATGATGTACAGAATGACATATGGGAAGAATCTTGGAGTATATGCAATGGTTTCCAAACCAGCTCACATGGAGGTCCAAAAGGTGAGGCCATTTTCCAATGGCCTATCACGATAATTGAGAGAGACATTTCTACTGACTTGATAAGTACAAAATTGCCTCACATCTCTGCTCATATTTGTAAACTCTGTCTCTGACTGTGAAGCAGTCATATGTTTGAAAATAGGTTATAAAGGCTTTCTCTGCCTTAGGTCCACTTTTTTCTTTTTTAAGAAAGAAAATGTGAAGGGATGATCTTCAAGATCAACCTAGTGACATAAAGCAAACATATTCTTTAGATCAAACTCAAATGTGTACCGTGGATTCGCAGATCTCCCTATAACTCGTGCACAGGAAGTGACTCCCTTGTTTTTGGTCAGTGCTTTCTGTGCTCGTTATTTATTCTAATCCTAATCCCAGTGCCTGGGTGCCAGTGGGCCTGATGTTGCTCCCAAGTTCATGCTTAGAACCTTCGTCATCCCAATGGAGGTGTACGGCACACAGCGGGCTCTTGCAGGAAACATCGCCGATAACTACAGACTCTGTTTCACTAAAGAGGGGAGATTTTTGGTACCTGTATACTTGGCAACATACCATTATTCTACCAAAAAATTAGTAGGTATATTTTGATATAAATGGAAAATGTCTGTACTAGTTCTACCTTCCTTGGCTCTGAGTGAGTAGAGAAATGCTAGGAGACAGACATATGTAACAGGTAGACCTTGTAAATCTGGTTGTTTGTTTTGCACAATCTTTTATAAATTTTATCCTCATCTACATAAAGCTATTAATTCTCCATAAAAAAAAAAAAACCTGTTTAATAGGTTTTCCCATAGCGCAAGCTTGAAATTTGGATGGAATGACAATTTAGAGAAAAAAAGCTGAAAACCATATCAAAACAACACAAAAAAAGCCCAAAATGTTTTGTTCACCTTCTGAGGGTTAACATCATCTACCTTCATTAAAAAATGTCCCACATCTCCATGCCCACCACATCACTAATTCTGACTCTTCAAAATAGAACTGTATGCACAGCCTCAAGTGGAAGGAACAGTATTATAACGGAAAGACCACTGGACCAGAATCAGGAAGGAATGGATCCCGTCTTGAGTTTGTTCATGCTGTTATAACAAAACTAGCGTAGACTAGGTAGCTTATAAACAACAGACATTTATTTCTCACAGTTCTTAAGGCTGGGAGATTCAAGATCAAGACGCTGGAAGATTCAGTGTTTGTTGGGAGCCCTATTGTTCCTTCACAAATGGCTATTTTCTTTCAGTGTCTTCACATGGTGGAAGGGGCCAGAACCCTCTCCCGGGTCTCTTTTATAAAAGGCACTAATCCCGTTCACGAGGGAGCCACTCCCCTGACCTAATCACTTCACAAAGGTGTGGCCTCCGAATGCCATCAACCAGCCCCCAGGTTTCAACATGTGACTTTTTGGAGAACATAAACATCTAGTCTATGACAGCTCTCAATCTAGTTATACGAATAAGTTTGTATTATCTTATGAGATATGATATCCAAATGATAAGCCTCAAAAATTTCAGCTATGACAAAAATTAAAAGTCATAATAGTATTTGATGAGGAACCTTATAACACAAAGACACAAGATTGTTGACATAAATATTTTGAAAAGCCATGTTCTCATTGTTTTCTTAGCTATTTCATTCACAACAGTTCTTATTAGAAAATATCAAAAACCCAATGATTGTAGGAGTAAAACAATGAGCAGTACTGGAAATAATGGCAGAGGGGACAAATAGCTAATATGAGTTTAAAAACCTGTATTTCTCTTTTTGCCTATTTTTTCTACTTTTTTTTTATAGTTACTAACACACAATGAAGGAGCAACAGATTAAGGTATTCAATGTCTAACTAGACAGTTTTTCATTAATTCTTCAAGAACATAATCTTTAACTTTGTGATAACCACAGAGCTTGTAAAAACACGTTTGTTGTAGGAAATTGAATTTTCATACTCTAAGCAGTAGATGAACACCAGCCTTGTATTAACTAATTTATCACTATGAGGAAAACAAAATCCCACCTCTCACCAGCCCTCAGGTACCTGACATTATATTAGGTGTACTATACATGTTCTCTTAGAATTCAGAAAGCGTGCTATACTCTGAAATTCTCCATGAACACTGCTTGTAATCATCTAGCACCTTCTGGGCAAATTACAATGTTAACTTTGTTTTATGTTGGAAGCAAAATACCACTCTAAATGCTACATGAAAAATAATTGTAAGGGAGTACAGAGGCTAGCAACAGGAGTGAAAAAATCACAGGTGAATTGGTGTAATGCATATTGTCAGTGGTATAGAGTGAAGGAAGCGGGTGACAGAACTAGCAGAACACCTGTTGGACTACATTTCGGGGTGAGGGCTGGTGGTGACATGGTGAAAGAATCAAAGACAGTCTCCAGATACTTTGGCTTGAGGAACTTAGAGTATATTGGTGCTAGTTTCCAATATGAACAAGATAATTAGAGAAACAGATTTGGGAAAGAAAATCAGGAGTTGTGTTTCAGCCTTAAGTCTGAGGTGTCTACTAGACATCCAACGAAAGATTCCAAGTAGGGTATATATAGAAGTCTGAATCTCAGGAACAAGTCAGGGATGACATTAAATGAGATGACCTAGTGAGAGAAGAGGGGAGGGTCCAGGACTCGGGTGGACAGGCCAATGTTTAATAACCATTTAGCGGAACAGAAGAGGAATGCCAAGTGAGGCAGGAAGATAATTAGGAGAACACGGTGCCATGGAAAATGAAACATAAAAGCTTTTCGAGAGGAAGTGGTCAACTATATTATTTTTTGAGACAATTTGGCAACACACTTTTTTCAATAGTCAAAATGTAATCAATCGTGCTTTCAAAATATTAACTCTACCTTGCCAACACTGGAATATTTTTTTCTATAGAACTAGCTCTCATTCCGCTCTCTCCCTAATATGTGAATAAATATGATTTTTGTTCCATTATACCATCATTCATAATCAGCTGAAACTGGGAACATATAAATTTTCATAGATGAGAAAGTTAGGGAAATTTAGACAGAGTAATTGTATAGGAAGCTTGTATCCAACAGATATAATAAACAAGATTATCAAATTATTTACAAAAAGAGAACATTAAACTAAATATAGATTGATTAAAAGTAGGTAAAAGTGGCCCAGAATATGGCCCAGAATTGATACATAATAAAATTTTACATCTTTACCAGTTCTATTTATTATTATTATTTTTAAATGTAAAAGGGTTTGTCACTGTGGTTTTACCTTTTCGCATGTTAGCTAGTGATGTTGAATATTTTCCACCCACATACACACCCACACTAATTATAAAACTAATAGAATAATCTCATTATAGCCTTAGTCTATTAATTTGCAGATGCCTTAATAATTTTCTTATCCTCCTGTGTTTTTTATATAACAGGATGCTAATTGTTAGTCTTATTCCCATAAATAAAATACCAATAGAAAAGTTCATATTTAATGACTCATATATAGTAATACATTTATATGTTATATTTAGCAAAATTCCCATTTTTATGTGTTTAAAAACAAAATCTTGGAGGGTTTAGGTGACTGGCCCAGGCCACAGAGAATAAAAGGCAGAACTCAGACTAAACTCTGATGAGTCTTGTTCCATTTCTCCACACAAATATGTATTTTCATAAGAGACACATAAAATAAGACTGCTATACTTGACAATATCTATCTTTTATTTTCAAATGTGGTGGTGTTTAAGGAAGAAACGTGGAAGAATATGTTATGCAAAATACTCTGGCCTTCTTAAGAAACTTAACGTAAGAGCATTGTATAAACTACTCAACAGGCAAATCAGATCCCTTTAAAAATTAATGAAGTGTCACTCATTTAATACTGAAATAAAGGTTAAAAGCATCATGTTCCATTAGTAACACTGTCTCTTGCTATTTGAACTTGGGGTTAAAGACAGATCATTCTTACCATATATTAGTAGAGAATTTGCCCATTCGATGCAACTATTAAAACCATGTCATACAAGAATCAATAAGATTATTTAAAGAATATGAGAGAAAATGAGAAACAAAGAATATCGAGAATAAATAAAAATATACAGAAATGATAAACCGTATCACTAATTTTTTTTTAGCCCTCAATATTTATTCTAATTGTTCAAAAATTACAAATATATGTGTTGCTGTGGAGGAGGTAAAATTTTATTTAAAATATGTAATATAATGCTGGATGGATAGGCTGAAGTTTATATTATGTACAAATACACAAGCATTGTTTTATGATTAAAAGCACGCATTTGAATGATCACATCAACTGAATTCTTGGAGTTGCTCTTCCTCAAGAGTGAAACAGTGGGGTTTTATGCATTTGCTACAGTCTTATCAATAAACAATCAGGCAGGACAAGAAAGTACATTGGACACTAATCCATTGGCAAAAGCACTTGTCTTGAAAATAGGCTCTCAGAGGACATAAAAATTAGTGACTAATTCTAAGTCAGCATTGTTTTGATACAAAGACGAGGTCTCTCATTCAGACTCTCTCTTCTGGATCTGCTCTTTTGTGTAGACAAACATGGCAAAAGAATTCTACATTATTGTTAATGATTTTATTTTATTTTTTATTTTCTCCATTCACTTCGTATTTGATGCGTGAAAAGCACTCAGCTAAGCCAGTTATTTCTTTCAAATTTCAATATAGCCCTAAGAAATACATGTTATTTGTACTTTAAAGGTGAAACACTGCAAGACCGGAGGAGTTTCATTATTCTCTCAAGGTTACATCATGGCTGGGTGCAGGGTGTGCTTTCAAGTGCAAACCCGTAGGTTCTAAACTCTGCACTCAGGAGTGAGCTGGTGTCAGTCAAACTCAGTGCAGCTGACTTCGGTTTATTATCTAGTACTTTTTTTTCATTTATTTTTGGGTATGTCAGGGAGTTTTTCCCTAGTAAAGGAAAAAAGATCTGAATAATAGAAGATAAAGACTAAGAATGATAAGACAAATTAACGAAGTCACAGGTGAGCCAAAGTAGCTTTAAAAAAAAAAGCAGAATCCTGCTCTCTCTGGTTTTTCGAGGACATTTTAATCTTAGATTGATGAAACCATCTAAGTTGAAATGCATTCGAGTCACACGTCACAATTTAGTTTGCATTCTTTACCATGCTCTCAATCAATGCCCAGGATCTTGTTATATTACATGAAATATAAATTACAAATATCTACAGAAGAATTATTTGAAACATATAATGCTTTGGTCTTGGGGGTTTAATTTTGTATATTATAAGGAGATGAAAATAAACCCCTATGGCAGAAACACAACTGTATGCCTCAATGAATAAATTATGTTAGGAAATATACTTGAGAGATGGCAAAACACATAAGACAGGCTGCTTATGTGATAAACTTGGTCTCCAACAGAAAGTAACAAACTTTGTAGGCTGCAGTAACACCATATCAATAATTTTGCTATTTTCCAAAACTTTTTTTTAAAAAAATTCTTTCTTTTTAAAATGAAAACCATTATGTAGGTTTCTGGTGGTCCTCCAGCACCAAGGCCACCAGCAAATGTAAAATGACAGAGCAAAGAACGAAGATCTTAAAGAGTCTGAGAGATTCTTAATTACATAGTGGTGGCATGGGCAGGGGGAGATTCATCATGAAGTTGAATTCTGTGAATGCTGGGAAGAACATCACAGTACATATCTCTCAGCAGCAACTGGGTTCTGACGAAAAGCACAGGCAAGAAGAAGGACATGCAGAGACAAAACAGAGACAAGGAGAAAGAATTGAAAGACACACTGATAGGGTAGGGAAGGCGAAGGCTTAGCTGGTCCAGAGGTGTGGGTTAATTAAGGTGAACTGGTCTGGGCGAAACACTGTTAGGTTGTCACTGTGAGACGCAGTGGTTATGCTACAAATGTATATTAACATTTCTAGAGGGGATTTTGGCAAAATTTATCAAATACCTTAAGAAGTGTTTTTGTTTTTTTTTCTTTGTTCCAGCAATTTCATTTCTAGGCATTCTTACTCCCCCCACAGAGGGCAAAGCCTTATATAAAGAATGTTTATTACAGCATTATATAAACTTGAAAAAAAAAAAGGGAATTCATCTCAATATCTAATAATAGAAAATCATCTAATGCTAGGGAATCGGTTTAATAAATACCTTATTAACAATATGTAAGACTATAAGACTATGCTTAAAACTATAAATGAGAAAATGACATTAAAAATGACACATTCAGTTATATTGTAGAATTCCAATTTTGTGCGCAAAAGTAGAAAAACATACACTAAAATATTATCTCAGCTGTCAATCACAGATTATAATTATGGGTAATTTTTATTTTCTGTATCAGTCATTATTTAATTTCCAAACTTTTTATAATTAGTATGTAATGTTAATATAATTTTAATTGGTATAAAATAACAATTAACAAAAGCTCTTCATATCTACTGAAAACAAGAGGAAATTTACTCATTCGCTTATTTATTCATTCATTTACTCCTTTATTTAGCAGGCCCTTCTATGGTACCTACCACGTGCCGGCCATTGTTCTAAACGTTTTAAAAATCTCACCTGGGTTAATCCTTACAACAACTACATGAGGTAGGTGCTATCACTGCACCCCCTTTACAGGGTGTGCAAGGACTGGAGCTGAAATAGGAGAGGCAGCTCAGAATCTGTGCCTCAGGCACCGTGTTCTCTGCTCTACTGTGAAGGGGCTTGGTGGCCCCTGGTGGCTTTAATTTTAGTGGCCAGAAAAGGCATCTCTGTAGACACAAAAGCCTCACACTCGAGAACTGGATCCTACTGCCAGTCTGAGGTGGTACCTCTCATCCCTGTTCTATGCATATTTGATAAAAAGGCAGCTTAAGGTGAAGACACAGGACAAGTCTTAGGCAATACACATCATCTGTGACTCTCCAGGCAGGACACTGTCTCACATGAATTGCAAACATATTGCTGAAATATTTACGTACCCAAGCAGTCACAAAGGCTTACCCTATTCTATTGTAATGGCTAATGTGGGCCACCTAACTGGTGTCCCACCTATGACCACTGAAGCTTTTGACAGGTGTTTGCAGAATCATGGAGCAGGAAGGGGTGATAAGGAGTCATCCAATTTATGATAACATGCTGATATATGAGACTGACTTATCTTGTGTCCACAGTGACTTAATTCCTGACTCATTAGAACCTGAAAATATGCAAACATACAGCTTTAATTATTCTGGCCAGCTACCTCTTTTAAAGATGACTTCTGCTCTTTATTTTTTCTCATTCTCAGATATTGCAGTTAGTCTGTGTTAATAATAGGGGGGCTAATACAACAGTTTAAATGAACATATAACATTGTATATAGTACAAACTTTCCATCATCGTTCACCTCTTTTTTCCAGGAAGAGTAACCTTACCCCTTCTGGAAAACCCTTCCCACTGGGTATAGTGGGGCTGCTTCTTTCCTGGTGGGGAATCAATATCATGATAGACATAGAGTATAGAGTGCTGGGCATGACCCAAATGAGGACAATTAACGTCCATCCCTGGGCATCCATCTTTCTTCTTTCCTTCCTCTCTTCCTTCTTCCCTCCCTCCCTCTTTCCTTTCATTTTTTCTACGTCTCTAAAAGCAAACAGCTCCTTCCTCACCTATCAGTTTGGATAGGCCCGCCTTATACCCAGTGATTTGCTTGGCACTCTAAATCTATATTGGCTATTCCTCCACGCTTCCCTATCCTGAGAGTTTAGATGCAAGAGATATAGCTTGGAGAAGCACCAGTCTGATTTCAGAGCTCAGAGGCCACCTGTTCTTTTCTCTGATGCCAACAACTGAATCTTATCTTTTTTTTGTCCTCTTTTGCAGACTCACGACACTATGGCTGTTTCCTTTACCGAGAAGGACAGAGAAAAGCTCCCAAAGGCCCACTGGCTGGGTCTTATTCAGTCTGTTATATCTCAAGCTTCCACCTGTGGTTTCCTGTTTGAGTCCTGAGCTTCTGGCGGAAGGAAGAAGATGCCTGAGCCACTGGGTGGCCCTGGCACCTGCAGAGATCCCAGAGGGAATTCTGAGCCTGGAGGCAAGAGAACTGAGAGAGGCACCCTGGGGCCTCGTGGCACTGAAAGAGGAAGCTTCCTGGAATCTTGATTACAACAGGAGGTGAGTATGGGGACTGGGGTGAGAAGAGGGAGAACATCTCTGAGCCCGGGGCTCGTGTGCCTCTGCCACTTTCCAGATCCTTCAGACCAGACGAGTGCTGCTTCTTAGTAATTAAACCTCTTTCTAGCATTTTGTATAAAGTGTAGTTAGAAGTGGTGTCTCTGAGGCTCTTCTGTAAGAATGTGGATTACTGCCAAGTGGCGTTTGTTGTATTGGATATGTAATTATTTTTATATTTACTAATATCTAACCTCATGCAACCAAGAGATGTGATGTGGTTACCATATCATACTTTGCATATTTATAGCATTTTTTATATATTTTGCTTTATGACACTTTTCCATTCAGAAAGAAAATATGTATTTATGTCTTTGTGCTAGTGAATTGAAAATCCCTGGAGGCGAAGGCTGCATCCTACTCATCTCCACATCTCCCCGGCGCCAACCACAGGGTCCAGCCAAAGGCATTCGATAAACATTTGTAGACTTGAGATGATTTAGGATCCTGAGGACAGATTAAATTTCCCTTTATGAGCGAGCATGACGAATAAACCTGAAGCAAATATATTGTTTTCCTAGCAAATAAATCATTAGTATCTCAAAGTAGGATCGGGTAAGTTTTTGCTTTCTGTGACTAAAAACATAAACAGACATATGATAGCTCGGTCTCTTTACAGAGGATGGAGGAGAGGAGCCACTTGTCTGCCGCACGGTCCCTTCTTCCCTCGCTTCCCCTGCCATCTCGAAAACTGCCTGCTCATAAGGAACCTGAAGACGCAATCGGAAGGTGTGGGCTGCTCCTAATGGATTTATCACAGGTAAAAGTGAACAATACCGAAGTCCAAAGGTAGAATTTGTATCTGTAAATTGAAAAACCTGTTCCAAACCTTCGCCTAGAAGGATTAAACTTTCCTACCATCTATTTCTCATTCTGGGAATGAAGCACCTTTGAAATCAAAGGGAGCTTGGCAAGGAGACAGGGAAGCCAGATGAAGGAGTTCGAGAGCTTGAAATTGCATTCCAGCAGTCTTTGAAAGTATGCAGCTCACATAAAGTTACCAAGCCTTTCCTTGGAGCGTACATTTTAACACCCAACTGAATATTGTATCATGCAGGCAGGGACACTGTTTCTAAATAATTCACTGCCACTTTTACAATTCTTTTAATATTTCATGATTATATCTTTAAAATTATATGCATCTGTATTTCTGGAAAAAGGAATCTATCAAGCTCCTGCGAGACGAATCCCTGGCACTAACAGCTTCTATTTTTCTTTTGTGGGCACAGACTACCCCCCATTATCTGCTTAATTTATCATTTTAATTCCAGTTAACTCTCATATGTATTTTATTAGGTTATTTATTTCAAAGTCATCGAGGACTATGTACCATAGAAGCACATGAGCCATCTCTGTGATGGGCCAGAGACATGCCAATTCTGAGGTGTCACCTCTTACCTTGTGAGCCCTTTGGTTACTGTCCACACCGTGTTCTTACAAACACGCTGCCCACGTGCCCTGCATTTCATTCCATCCTATTCACATCCCATCCTCTCACACGACTGCAGTCAGCGCCCCCTCTTCTCAACATGGGACATGGGACACGCTCCCTTCCCTCGGATTCGGTGACTTGCCACTCAAGCAGGTATACCATAAGTATCGGTAAAGAGGATAAATGAAGCATCAGTCTCAGGCTCACAGTTTTTCTTTCTTTCTCTTCCCCTTACTGTTAGGGTTTTCAGCATTCACGCTTATGGCACGGCGAGCATCTGACCTCAGAGTTACCTGGCCTTGTTAATTACAACGATTCCTATTTCACCTCCCTTTCTCAACCCCTGGCATTTACTTGCCCGAATGACACTGACATCTTTTCGCTAGGACTTGATTTTTCTCTAACCTGCAGGATCTCGGAATTTTCCTGTCTGTCTTCTCAAGATAAGTCATCTTCCTCAATTATATCATTTATTTCTCTTCATATCACTTCCGGGAAGCTAACTCTTCAATCTGCGTCTCCGACATCAAACCTCTTTTCAGTTCCCGAGTGCGCTTCCAACTGCCCACTATTTACCCAAGACTCTGAAAGGGCCCCTCAAGATTTTCTGCCCTGAGTCCTGAGACTGGAATATGATGAACTAGAGGAACCAGTGCCTCCAGGACTATATAGCACCATATACTATATATACACGATATAGCAAAGGAAGTTCTACAGCTTTTCTGTAAAGTTACTCAACAGTTGATCTTATGACAGGGAGATTTTTCTGGAGAGTCTAATCTAATCTAATCTAATCTAATCTAATCTAATCTAATCTGATCTGATCATCCAAGTTTTCTAACAGTGGTAGCAGAAGTCAGAGAGATGCAAAGCATGAGAGAGATTTGTGGGTGGAAGGCTCATCATTGCTGAAGTAAACAGGGACCTTGGTCCCACGACAAGGAATCGACCTGTCCACCTAACCTGAAAGAGGCTGCAAACAGAGGCCTCTCCAAAGTCTCTACATGACTGAGTCTGGCCCACACAGTCACTTTTGCTTTGGGACACCTGGAGCAGTAATCCAGCCCAGCCACCTGGACTTCTGACCTAGAGGAACATGAACTCGGATATGGCCGTTGTTTTAAGCCACTGAGTTTGTGATAATTTGTTATGCAGCAACAGGAAACTAATACAATACATTAAAGCCAGCACATTTTAAACTAATTATCTGTCCATGAAAATGTGTTTCCCATCACTCTTCTGTGGATGTTAATGATATCACAGGTCTTCCAGCCTGGCCACTGAGACTCCCATCTGCCTCCCTCCCCACATCTAAAATAAATGGCAAGAACAATAGAATTTGTAACATCTGCATCTCACTCTCCACTCTGTTCTCTTTACCATGACACATTTAGAATCCTCCGTATCTGTTGCTTAAAACAGTGAAGTCATTTTTAAATCTGGATCTCCACTTTCGAACCCATGTGACACTGACGATGGAAACTTCTTGACACTTTGCTTTAACCACATCTGTCTCTTTGCTGGAAAAAACAATATCTAAATCCTAAAATGCATGTCAGACCTGAGTTCTCTATTATGGCATTTACCATCACCCCACTGTATTTCTGGGCCCAACTGACTCTTTAGTGAAATTGCACAGCCTGTTTTACCCTGAAAATTCTCTGTATAGTTCTATTCATATCTTGACAATAAAACCCTTTTATGTCTAAACAAATCTTTCAATGTCTACAGAAAATTTAGTATTTCCATGAAACATACACGGTTGGACTTTGCATCTTCATTCCTTATATGAAAGGCCTTATGTAAATGTTTGCTCACTGAGCAAATAAATGAGGCCTCTACTTGTTCTTCCTGAAGGAAAATGTTTCCTTCTCTGCATTTCCAGGGCACTTTATTTTTACTTCTCACACATGCCGTGTGACATAATGTAATGTCTATTCTTGACACCTCCCTTACCTCACTGTAGAATTCAGAGTAAAGTACCTTATTGTTACCTACACCCCTGAGTGTAAATCCTCCAGGAGGTTGTACCTAGTTTTGTTTATGTTTTTGAAATAATAAATAAATGCTTATATTTAAGCAGTTTAAACTCTGTGAGAACTCTACTCTCTGGTGCTAATATACCAGGTACCAACCTTCTCCATCCGTTAAATAAGCCTCTGGAGGATCCTATTTGGAGTGGTCAGTGAGTCCTGCTCTGCTTAACTCACATGACTGGAAATGGGTCATACTCTGTGGCCAGGTGGCAGTTTTAAACAACCTGCATATTTGGCGCATTTTAGAGATTCACGTTCTCAGCTTCCCTTGCTGCTAGAGAGTGGAGGTGTGTGATTTGAATTTGCATCACAGAAGGACGGACCCAAGACCTTATTTCGGAAGAGAAGATGGCACAGACATGATGGCTGTGCAGAGCTGATTTCCTGACAAGGACGGTGTGAGAGGTGGCTGGCCTTTGCTGGCCGAAGTGGGGTCCTGGCCTGTGGTGTCCACTGGTGTGTGTGGCAGTGCTTGCCTGCCTCTGGGGAGCAGCTCTGTGGAGGGGTGCATGTGGCTCCTGCTCTATCCCCTCAAATACGACTCTAGCTTTCCAGAAGTTTCTGCAATTTTCTAATATCCTTAAATAAGTTGTTTTCTGTTTGAACAGTGAGTATGGCCACTATGGTTTATAATTAGAACCCTTAGTGATATGTGCCTAAAAGTGGGGAAAAAAAAAACCACTTACTGAAAATAATACCCTATATCAGTTATTAACAACTTCCAATGCTCCCTCTACTATTCAGAATTAGGATTAGTGGCATCTTTATGAATGTTTTTCTGTGGATGTCCACTGTCCATGAGGACAATGACTATCTGTTTGGTTCATGACCATAGACCTAGCAACAGTAATAGTATCTGGCTCCCAAAATATATAGAACACTTATTTTATGAACTACACTGTCAATCTTTAGCCAGAAATATCTCTTACAATAACTGCACCCAACAGAAGTGTTAAATTACGTGAAATTGCATCTGTTTTAGACAGTGGCATAAACAACAGAAATTTAATTGTCATGTCAATTGCTTTTATGTGGCAATGATGGTTAAGACAATAGAAATGAAAAGTTGAAGGTTGTTGGTAATGCATGTCTTATCCACAGTTACAGAAAAAGAGACTGATAAATGGCAATGAACAAACAGATCCATTTTGAATGCTGCCACCCACCCCGCATGTACCTTTGTGAGAAATAAACCCTCATTGTGGCAAACAATGAGATTTGAGTGTAGTTTTTTGACACACAATTTTGCCTTTTCTTCTCTTTCTTTCTGAAGTTAATTGGTTATGGAAGACAGTTAATTATAGAGAAATGACTATTTAATCTCCCTCTTTCCTCTTCTCTACTGCTTTGCTTAAGACGATCAATATTTTTTACTTGAAATACTTTCTAAATTATTCCTTCCAACAACTTTGTCCTTTTTTTAGTTCAACCTCCACAAGACACAGTTGGCTAATTTCTAATCTGATAAAGCCACATCCATGTCTAAAATCTCCAATCCATCCCAGATACCCCTAGGACAAAACCCAGATTTATAAGCCAGCCTCACATGACATCAAGCCTCTGCTGCCACTTCCCACACAATCTTCACCATCCTTCAACACCCCCTCTCCTTCTGAATTTCCACACTTTTGCACAGTTTCTCTTCCTGCGTTGATCAATGATCTCAAATGAAAATTCTCAAATAAGTCTTTTCTTAAAGGTGAAAAGGGCCCGTCCTTTTTCAGTGCAACCCCAGGAAGACTGTCTGTTTGTCAGGCACTGGCCACGCCTCTGGGTCCTGCTTGAAGCACTGTGCATGTCACTCATGTAATTCTCACAGGTGAATAGGTAGTTGGCATTATCATCTCTATTTTATGGATGAGGAAACAGGTTCCATGAAATCAACGAACTTCTTCAAGGTTATTCAACTGTCATAGTTGACTCCCCGCTCAGGGCCTACACTGTTGCATCCCTTGTGGAAACTATCTCACATTTGCATCATGAGCTGCTACAAGAATCTCCCGCTCCGAGTCAGCCCTCAAACGTTTGCCGTGTGAAGGTGTTATGATGAGTAAACCAGAGGGAATCCACAACTCCTTTCTCTGTGCCCATCCTAAGCTGGATGATAAGTTTTTCCTTATAGATTTTGAATGACTTTTGAGCAATAGGAGTAGAAGATATACATGTTCAATTTAAAAATAAGCCCAGCAACTCATTTAAGAAGTAGAGTATTCTCAACCTCTCGGAAACTCCCAGCATTCCTCTTCCAATACCATCCACCTGCCTCCAACTCACTAGTAACCAATATTCTACTTTTTCACTTAAGCTTTTTCTTCCTTTTCTGTATGGTTTTATCATGTACACATACATTTCTACATAATAGACTGTTGTACCTATCTTTGAACTTTATATAAATGGAATTGTGTCGTATTTATTCTTCTGTGTCATTTTATTCCACCTACGGTTTTTGCATTCATCTATGTAAATATGTTTATCTACAGTGCATTCACTCTCAGTTTTGAATTGTATCTCATTATAGAGAATATACTTTTTCTAACAGCAATGCTATTGATGGACATCTGAATTGTTTCCACTTTTTTTTGCTATAATACACAATATACATTTTAATATTCTTTGTCTGAAAAAAATGTGCAACTATTTTTCTAGTCTATCTTTCTATCATTGGAATTGCTGGGGCATGTGGTATGGACATGTTCAAGTTTATTAGGTTAACAGCCAGCACCTGCGCCTACAGACTGCCCTTGGGTTACCAAAACTTGCCTGAACATAAGGAGAGCTAAATTTTGTGAAAATTAACCAGGGTCTGAAGGACACACGGATGTACATACTCTAGCTCCTAGATGTTGTTTGGACCAGCTCTGAGGTGTGACTCGGGTCCAGAGTCTCCCTCTGCGGCCTGAAGCAAAGTCACGTTCGTGGAACAGCACTGGAGATCGCACACCGGCTTCTCTCCTCCCTGTCACTTCCCGCACCCGTGCTGATCTTCCCCAGGAACACGTGCATTTTGTCAGGGACCCTCATCACAGCAGCAGTGCGTTTTGTATCTTTGAGCAACCAGACCTTGAATGTTGATTTACGGGGCAAAAGTGTATTATGGGAAACACTACGTGAAGTCAGAACCCAGAGCGCAGCCAGAGAATGAGCCAAGGGTTAGCAAAATGACAATATACAGAATTAACTTGTTTAAAATATCATAGGTGTAGTTGGTTTTTTTTTTCAACATTTATCAATTATATTTTAATTTTCCACTAAGCTATTGAATAGAAGAAACTACTCTTTTATCATTAAGATTTACATTTTATTATCGATGTTCAGAATTTAGGAAAAAAGTTATATTCATAAACTTACATCATATCTGTGATTAGCATTCTTTTTCTTTAAAATGTCTCTAAAAACTGCTCAAAGGCAATGGGTACCCTTGAATTCCACTTTCTCTGATGACTCCATCTATAGCATATGAAGCTGTAGGCCATATTCAGAGATGCTGCATTTTTGAGCAGAATTTAATGAATATATAAGGCATTACATAATTCATGTAGTAAAAAAAGCACAGACTATTAAATTATTTAAAATAGATATTTTCAATATATTTCAATTATGTATTTTCAACTAGTATTTGATTTCATCAATTCTTTTTTTATTTTTTCCTTTATGCCTTTGCTTTACAAAATGATGTTAGGATGGGTTTTTACTACTTTAATGTGCCTCCCCATCCCCTTTTTCCCTCTGAATGAACAAATGACATAATACATTATGCCTCTTGCGGCTTTTTAAGGCAGGTTTGGGGCATCTCAAATTTCAGGTGGCTCTTCATTGTGATAAAACACAAAGTTAGGTAGACCTTGATTATAATCCTGGCTCCAATATACGTGATTGGCACCTTGGGAAAATCATTTAATCTATCTGCATATCAGTTCTCACCTCTGCAAAATTCTGTTTAGCCAATGACTATTAATTAGTATTTGAATCTCCATTCATTTTGGGACTTTAAAATCATGACTGATGTCTTCTAGGGCCATGCTATTTCTGTCACTGATACTTTTCAGCCAAGAAATAATTGAATGATTTTTATTTTTAATGAAGTACATTATCTTTGCTAAAGAATGCATTCTCATGTGATTATTAAATAATATCCTCCTGTCACCTTCTAATCATCAATTCCCTTAAATTTAATAGAAATTATGCACAGGCAGTGATTTGGACAAACCTTTTGACTGCGATACTAAAGAAGAGATTACAGATAATGCTCAGAGACACAAATGCAACGTTGTCTCAATGGAGGCATGGCGCTTAGTAGGTGCCAGGGCCACAGAGCTAGGGCTGTGCCCGCGAAACAGACTATCCCAAGGCATTTAGTCCAGTCTTCATTGAGAGAATATTATTCTCGCTAACACCGTCTGGTTCCTTTAGAACCAGGATCTTCCTTCAGCTGCCCAAAGCAAAGAATGCCAGCTCCCTATCCTAAACGGCAGCTGCAGCAGCTGTCTCTAGCGCTTGACAAAGGCGTTCTGGCCAAGCGTACCCCAGTACGATCTCAACAAACATCAGACAGCTTATAATATGTTCTGGAAAAGAAACCCCCGGAGCGCCTTCTTCAACAGTAAACAAAACTCCTTATGTTAAAGCAGCTCCTCTTTGGAAGAGCTGTGATCCACACACCTTCTCTAGCTCCAAATAACACTTCCTGATACCTTGCATGTGGCTGCAGTCCAACCCTGGGCCAGAGGCTGCACTTGACCACTGGCTGCCCCAAGGTTGGAGCTAGTGCTGAACCCTACATCTCTAACACCCAAGAGGCATCCTCAAACACTACGCTTTTCTAAAAAACTTCCAACACTAAATAACAGTGACTTCATTCTTGTCTGTTATCATGGCTCTTTCTCTTAAAATGAGGCTGCCCTGTAGGTTGACATTAAGCAGTTAGCTCCCTCCTCACCCCCCCCCATCTCTAGTTATTACGACTCTCTTGTCTCCTTGCCACCACCTGGTTTTAACCGACCCTCCCGCAAAAGTCATTGTCACTGCATGTGATCAGACACTGTAAATCACCAGAGTCACCACCTGCATAGACCAAGGGTGATCAATATGTGTGATGACTGAGCACCTGACATATGGCCAGGGAGACGACTGCTTATCTGAGCAGCTGAGAAACTCATTTTTAAATTTTATGTTAATTAATTTAAATGTATATTTAAAAACTGATATTCAATTCAGTTATTGGAGGATGTTTTAAGTATTTTTGGGAACACTTAGGTATATGAATCAATCTTTTCAATCACAAGTTTTGTGAAACTTAAATATAAAGTATTTCTGATGAAAATTTAGCTTTTGAATAAGATTTTCTATAAGTGTAAAATACGTACCATATTTTAAAAACTTAGCATAACAAAGCAAAAGGCAAACTATATTGCTCACATATTGAAATGACCATATTTTGATATATCAGGTAAAATAGAACATACCTAATACAATGTTTTTTACTTTTTAAAAACTTTTTTAATATGGCTACTGAATAATTCACAGTGACATTTGTGGCGCATTTTATATTTACCAGGCGGCACTACCATAGACTGTGAGGTGGATGATGTCTCTGTGAGGTATGCAAGATCCACCCTGTAAAAAATACTTGTTTATCAGTGACAGTGATATCCTTATCCATTATGGCTCTAGATTGCCATTTTTCCCATTTTGTAGAAACACTTCCAAGTGAAAAGAAAATAATTTGTGTCTATTGATGCTAATGCCATTAGAGTCTAGCACCTTCTAGCAACTTCTTTTTGCTGTCATCTACTGAACTTGTGGTCACTTCCCTCATTTCTTGAAGAGAACAAAATCTGACTCCATTCTTCTCTTGAACTCAAGACCTGTCTTCATGGTGTTCATGCAGATCATCTATCCCAAATAACAGTCTCATGTTTATTTGAGTTCGCATCTTCGACGGCCTTGTACACGTTGGTGACCTTCCTCTGTGGTCACACCCTGGGCTTTGTCATTACCCAAGTGTCTGATTTTCCTGAAATCTTATACGTCAATGGCTAGCCAATTCCCTGGTTGTAACCGCTTGTTCTCCTAGTTGTTCCACGACCTTGGCCATGTTACACACAATCTTTGGTTCCCTAGAGATATTCTTGTCACCAATACTTCCATTTCTCTCAGTCAGGTTTCTGAGAGCCTCTCTACCCTTTCTCTGTATGTTATCTTGAGAAATATTATTCGAACATACTTCACTTCTTAATACCCTGAGCTTCCTGTGATGCATGCCCAACAGGTCTCCAAACTAACTCTGCCTTCTCTCCTCAGTTCTGATGTGACTGAGCCCTGCTGGAGAAAATCACACAGTTTTACAGATCATTTCCTCTACAAGTCATGAAACTGATGATCTCCAACAATGATAGTGTCCTAAGAATGTCTATTAACACGTTAGTAGTTTTGGTTTGAGTCCTCTCTCTGTGCTCGCTGACATTTCAAAAAAAAAAAAAAGAGAGAGAAACCACATTCAATAAGCCCTTCGACTCTTCCCCATCTACTTATAGCAGAGTTTCCCTTAAACTTTCCTGAGAAATCTAAAGTTATTAAGTATGATTGTGTTTGAATTCTTTCATTCTGTCTGCTACCTGCTATTACATATCCACACTACTTCTCATTTCTTTTCTTCCAGTATCAGAGGGTAATTGTCTCCTCTTATATCTGCTTAAGTCCAACTTCTGCACCTTTGCTTCCAAGGAATAATATCAGTACAGATAATAAGTAAAACAATTGTCATTTCAGGAGAGATAACCTTGTGCCAGGTAACGCGGTAAGTACATTGCAAAAATTAATCTCATCTATACCTCATAAATATTTTATTAGGTAGGTCCTATTATACCCATTTTACGTATGCAGAAGTGGAGTTGAAATGACTTTACTAAATGTGTAATGACTTTAATGATGTTTAATGACTTTACTAAAATTGCATAGCTAAGAAGAAGTAGGGACATGTTTCTAATTCGGGTCTGAATTAATCAAAAGGCAGTGGTCTTAAACATGACACCACAGCAGCTAATAAGAGATTCCTAGCGCCTCTGAAAACTTGCTCTATAAATCATGGAGTGTCTCGACCGTACATTCAACTAACTTTCCCCTCTGTAGGCTCCCTCTTCTCTAGGACATTCTTAGATCTCACTCATATTCAAGAAGAAAACACATCTTGGCCATACCCCATTCCTTGTTCTATGTCATTTTTCCTCTTGTCATTCTTCCAAACATCTTAAGAATGTAGTGTACCTGTGCCATCTCCACTTCTGCACTTTAAATTCATTCTTCTACCCACAAAACTCTGGATGCCTCCCCCCAGAATTATACTAAAACCACTCTTGTAAAGGGCTTAAGTGACCATCATATTGACAAATCAATCTACATTTTCTAGTCTTTATTTTACAGGACCTCTCCATTGAATATGACTTTTTAATTATCTTAAATAAATAAAAAAAAGACGCCACACTCTTCTCATTTAGCTCATTCCTTTGTGACTTACAAATGTCTTTGAGGGCTTATTCTTCCTCCACCCCTTAAACATTAAATTGTTTTGGTGTTCCATGTCCAGTTGTTCTTACCACCCTGCTAAATAATTCTAAAATATTTCAACCCCTAGCATTTCTTCAGAGAGCATGAGCATACTAATGCTTCTTAAAAGTGTTTATCAAGCAAACTTCTACCTTGATTTTCTACTCAGTGTATGTAAACCTGAATCTTCAAATATCTCCCTCCATCTGCTCCCCTTCTCCATCCATAATGTTGGCATCCCCTAGTGGCACAGCCAAAGGTAGGGACTCAGGGAGATCCTTTATTCTATGTTTTTGTTCCCTCTCTTATTGGTTTTTCTTGACACATATTTAAAGTATCTATCATCATTCCCCTCTTTTTTAGAGTGGTGAGACAAGTTTAGGCTTAAGTTCTGAAAAGTACATGGAGAAAAAAAATAAAGGGCAAGTATCATTGAGAGAGTCATTGAGTTAATGGGAAATATTTTTATGGGGTTTTCAGGTAAGACTCCTATTAGGTATATCATTTAAGTAGAAACTTGAAGATACTGAATGTGCTAGTGCTACAGAGAATTTTAGGCCAAGGGTGGGGCAGGTACAAGAAGTAGCAAAGAGGCCTGGATGTCTGGAGAGGAGTGAGAATTACTAGAGTATGAGGTCAGAGAGGTGATGGGAACAAGCAGATAAGAAGTCAGTACCTGCTAGGTCACTGCAATAAAAACTTTGGATCCTTTTACTCAGAGTGAGATAATCCACTGGAGAATTTTTTGAGCAGAAGAATCATATGTTGTTTCCTGATTTTCGAATGATTACTTGCTTTGCTATGTTGCTATTAGTCTGTGGCAGGGAGAAAGAGCAATAATAGAATCAGGGAATAGAAGTGAAGGCAGCTACTATATATTCCAGATGATCCAGGTGCTGGAATGGCTCAGGTGACAGTTTTGGACATGATAAAAAGTGCTCAGATGTTGGATATGTTCTAAAGGAAGAACTGATAAGATTTGCAAGTGGGAATAGAAGTGAAAGAGAGAAATGATGAGAAATTACAACTTCTGTTCCAACTGGAATGTGGAGGTGCCATTAACTGAGATGACAAAGCTGCTAGGAAAAGCAGGTCACAAGGTCAGGGATGGTTTAAAACCAGGGGTTTTGTTTTGCTCTGTAGCATGGAATTCAAGAGTCTCAGTGCTCTGACTTCTGCCCATCTGAATTCCTATTTCCTACAACATGCTAATGCTCACTTGAAGCTCAATAAAACCAAACTACCACATAATCCTCCTTTAACACTGTTTTTGACTTTAATGCCTTTCGTTATACTAAATTCTTCCAATGAGGTTCTACAAAATAAATTCTATTACTATTTAACCTCCTTCAAGAAATATCCCTTAACCTCTACTCAGCAAACTCAGTCATCCAATCTCCTCTATGAGAACCTTCATATTCAGACAACATTGCTGCCACATGGCGGTGCATCCTTGCATGATCGTCATGGTCACACCATGCCCCCAACTCAGTCCTTTAGTTGTGAGGTACTTAACAGAAGCTTATTGTTTTATATAAAGCTAAACCAAGCTGGTTTTTTGAGTGAGGGAGTATATAAGGAAGAAAAGAAGAGAAAGAAAAAGGAGAGAAGAAAGGAGAGAAGGAAGAAGGAAATGTTTTTGTCCACCTCATAAGGCAACTCAGGTTCTCAGAGGACTAATGGGGAGAAGCTCTTTAACAACCCTATTCACTAGGTGAGCTGAGCACCTATGACTCCTGACTTCTACTCAGACACCACCTGAGACATCTCCAGAGCTGGGGACACTGACCGATGTGCTTCTGACAAACACCGCCTCTTGTCATAATGATGATCCTGTCTCAGAGTCCCTGAAGTGTTCCCTTGTCAACATTTCAGATGTTTACATCCCACATGCAAATGAGCGTTTAGTCGTGCTGTGTGCTCAGCTCAGTTCATGTTTATTTAGTGACCGGGGTCCCTCGTTCTCTCTAAACTGAGCAACATCTCAAGTCATTGTGATGCTCACTTAGTCTTGTCTGTTAGAGCTTTCCAGGTGTGCACCTGTGTCACTGCGCATTAGAACTATCTGAGAAGGCCACGGCTCAAAGAATCGATGTCGTTATCTTAGTCCGTTATTCCCACCCTGTTAGAATTGGCCCTAGCCCATTTGTTCAGATTGCTTCTCTGAAAAGACATAGCCAGGTTTGGTTAGCCTTGTTTCGTCAGAGGTAATTTACCTAAAATTTAAAATATAGATTGACATACAATACACAGGGGCTTTTTAAAAAAATAGTAATTTTTGTTCTTTCTTTTAGATACAGGATGTTTTAGTAATAAAGGGGGGAAAACCTCATGGATGGTCTCTCCCCGATTGAATAGCTGAGAGTTATGTGTTTATGAATAAGGAGTGCCTAACTGAGGTGCCTGAAATGTGAATAATTTTACCATTCCGGGCAGCAGTGAGATGTAAAGATCTCGTTCGGTACAGGAACTTTTGTTTCGTTACTTCTACCTTCTGTTATCAAACTGTTGAGCGCAAAGCGAGCACAGATAACAACACTTCAGAGCTTCTGACAGAATCAATCTCACTTTTCTCTGTACCAGCTAAGCCATCTAAACAAAGGGAAAAAAAATGGTAGGGGGAGATCTCTATGAATTGAGATCAAAGTGAACCTTATGTCTTGATTAATCCAATACACAGAAACAGAACCATAGGGCTTTACATTTTAGTCTCAGTGAGAAATCTATTTGAATTTAAATCATTGGCATTACAGATGCTGATTTACATGTTTTAGGCTGTTAACAACACAACATCTTGCCTGTCTATCTCTCCTTAGTGAATCCTTGCCATGTTATTGATAAATTACTAAGGAGAACTGATATTTCCAAGTGTCCGTCATCTCAAGAAGAAGAAAAGTTCCAAAGACCTAACGATAAAGTACTGTGGAATTACAACAAAAGGCCAGCATTCTTCCTCTCTGGTTCGGTCACTATGCCTTGTCTGCCCTGAGTCCTTCTCCCCAGGCTGGAAGGAGAGCAGAGGGTCCCAGTTGGCCTGGCATCTCTAGCCCTGTCCACCCAAACTTCTCCTCACTTTGAACCACAGAAAACTGGAACAAAGACGAGGGGAACCAAAGCCCATCTCCAGCCTCCTGCAGAGAAATCCCCAGTAAATCATGCACATAAGGCAGTTTTTGCCAGAATTGCATTGTTTGGACTTATCCGATAATATCCCTAAAATTGGTCCGCCTTAGTTGATGGGGGAAATTGAATCAATTTCCTCTGTAGTTTCTATAGATTTCCAGGAAGTATGGTTCTTCTACAAAACAATAACAAAATGGAAGGCAACATGTAACCATGCTGAATCTTCCTTTTGGAATGGAAGAAACAATTCAGTCACTGATAATGATTCACTCAGTGGGATATTATTGATTATTCCCATCTCCTACCAAACAGAGATCCAGTTTCTGGTAGGTCTCAGGCATTTTTCTACTTTGTGGCTGAGTTTTATTTCTGTTATTCATTTCCTTTCACTTTGTACTGACTGACTGCTTTTTCTCTATGTGTGTTTTGAATATTAAGAGTGTTAGCGACTTAAAAAAATATTACTTCTGTCAGTTTCTAGCACACTGGTGTTGCACATCAGTGGTTTTTTCTTATTTCTATTCTTTTCTGGGAGACAAAATGTTGGTCTCATTGCTTTGTTCCAATCTCTGCTGTTCTCACATATATAATATTTCAAGTACAGTTATGTCTTTATTGCCTACCGCCTCATCTCATCCAAATTCAGAAACAAGACTGAAGGAGTCTAGATTCTGGCTAGACATCCAGGGTAGAAAAAAAAGAGGTATCTGTAAAAAAATAAATTATTACATACAAATATTGAAAATATTTTTATACTCCAATTTAAAATAAAGATAATAAGCATACAAAGAAATTGCGAAGTCAGTACATATTTCTCAAAATTAAGAGAAAGATGCATCTGTATTATAAAACACCAGTGGGAAAACTTTAGCTACGCCCTATAACCAACACAAATATTATTCCAACTTTTTGTAAAGAACGGCTCACATAGGCAGGGAAGACAAACAGAGATGAGAACAGTGAGTGACTTTAAAATCAGAAGAATTTGTTTCAAATGCTCAAATCAGCTGTTAGCAGCGGCCTTGGGCCTGAATATAAACTTCCTTAAATTTAAGTTTTATTATTCATAAAACCAAATTTTATTACTTCTAAATTCTTTCCTAAGGTTTTGTAGAGACCAGATGAGCTAATGTGCACATAGCAGAATTTGTGTTAGTATCTGTGAGCATCCACTGTAGGCTGGGCACCATCACAGATGAGGGCTATATATAGATGCATGAGCCACAAGGCCTGTGTTAAACTCACACCCAGTCTCCCGGGATCGGATAAATAAGTCTACAATATGATACCATGCTCTGAGTTTTGAGACATAAAAAAAAAAAAAAAAAAAAAAAAAAATGGTGTGCCTTGAAAAATGGAGAGATATCTTGTCTAGCCATTAGCAGTGACTTTTTAAAAAGGTGATACTTGAACTCACTCATGAAGGCCAAACAACTTGAAGCTGTAGTTTAGGCTGTGTGTGAAGAATGAGTGGCATAATAAAAATCGGAGGCCAATGGGGACCGCTCATCCTTTAATGCGGTTTGAATGTAAGGTGTGGAAGGATTGGGGGGGTGGAGTGGTGGCGACACCTCTGGGTTTCTGGCCTCCCTGGACTGGCTGGCTGTGGCTTGCCAGCCCTTCCGCCATGAGGGAGGCCATCGGTTGCACCCCATCTATGTCTCCCTCCTGCTGGTATTACTTTAAAGCTACTTTAGTCACCCTCCTTCTAGGAACCCTTTGTGACCCTAACAGAATGCATGGCCTTATCAAAACGGAAATGAGGAGGCTCCAGCGATCACTTATAAATCTCCATTCGCACAGACGCACGTGGAGCACAGAAGCCTGTGGTTTCAACTTCTGCTCTCTTTAGAACTCTCCGGGTGGAGAGTAGATGAGTCGACAAATACCATGAGTCCTCACTCATCGGCATTGAAAGGTTCTGAGACTTTAAGCAAAATGACGTAGGACAGAACTAATTTCACCACAGGCTAATTGACATAAACAAGAGTTAAGCTTCAGTGGCATCTCATCAATGTTATAATAAAACGACATTGAACAAAACATTCTTCTAGGACCTGCTATACTTTCTATCACCTTAATGGTAGAGCCGGTGTATCTAGTGTTCTAAGCATCAGTTGACAGCAAAACAAAACAAACAAACAAACAAACAAAAACTCAGATTAATAATCCTTTTGAAATACATACATGCCAGAAACTGGCTAGGGAGAATCCACAAAACATGTATTATTATGCATTGTTCATACATATGCTCAGGCACAAATACGAAATAATTCACCCTGAAGGCAGAACGGTCTTCCTGGCTGCACGTGTCTGCTGGTGTGAAGGTAACAGATATAATTCAGACAAGGATCCTCCAACTAAAATAAATAGCATGTTCACTGATTTTAAAATAGAGAACAGATACAAGAACATCAATTTCAGAAGCTACAAAGGAGGAAAACAAAGCAAAATAAAAAACACTATGAATTCTTTACATTGCTAAGAAAATAAACATAGTCAAGAAGAAAGAAAATAAAAGTGACCTTTGAGTGAAAACCTGAGGAATAAAGCTTTCTACATCTTGTGTTTCCATTTTAATGTTAAAAAGGCAAGAACAATAAAAATAGGCTGTCTTAAATGTCACGGTTTATTGTCAGCGGTATCCATGTCAAACATATATCTCTGTTTTATAGCATGGGAACAAGTAAACAATGCTGATCGCTCATCTGCAGAGCAGAAAAGGCAGTATGCTAGCTAGCAGAGGCTGGGCTGCTTTGTGCTATTATTAGTGACAATATTTTCCATATTAGCTTTTGGAAGGCATGAGCATAAAGAGAGGCGATCTAATTCTTTTTAAAAAATTCTTCTCATAGAAAACTGTGTGAAAAAGTCATTAATTTGTTAAAGGTATTAAAACAAGGGTTTAGTCATTCTAATAAGTATGACCTAACCAAGTCGCTAATAGAATCATTACTGGAATAAATCCTTCCAATGGTCTGGGAAATAATTTGGCCTATTTTTTTTTTTAATTGAATGAAATAAAGGGAAGGAGGCGAATTGGGAAAGAGCGTAGAACTTTCTCTAATCAGAGAAGAGCAGACATTAAAGAATAATGCAGAGTCGCTCTTCTGGCATAGAGAAAATGTGATTGTAGGGGTTGAAGTGCATTTTTCACATGTTTAGTTGTCTGTGCTGTGACCTTGTCTAATGAATGGGCCCTGAGCAGTGTCTCTCATGGGGCAGTGTCCTTCCTCTGATCAGCTGATATGAGTTTCCCAGACTGTGACTCGTGGCCATGCCATGCTCGCTCCTGACCCCCATTTTCCCGTAGGCTACACCGTTGCATCTGGGATACAGGACATGCTCCCTATGGGCCAGAAGCAAGATATAAGGACCGATGGAAGGTGTTCTATTATTGAAAGACACCTGTTAGCAACTGGATGCAGCAGCTCAAACTGAAGGCCTCCTCTCCACATGGAACACTACGAGATAAGAGGAAAGGTTTTGCCAATCCAACATCATTACCCTAATGATGCCTGTTCCACGACTGGAAAGCACTGAGAGAATACTGGTACCCTGGGGGCATTTCTCAATTGTTCTGCACGTCCACTATATTAAATGTTTTATATGTAAATGATGATGATAATGTTTGCCATTATTGTTTATTCTCCATTATTGTCTGGACTCCACCTGGCTATATCAGTGACTAGATAACTTGTGAGGTAATGTTCTGAAAACTGAAACATGTTAGCAAATACTCACTCTTGATTTACCAAGTCATCCAACATAGAAGCAGTGAGTATTTGAATTTTAAAATGGGTAAAATAATGTATGCAAAATATGATTCAATATACTTATTAGTTTGTTCAGAAAAGATTCTTTGAGTGTCAAACATGTGTTGTACTGTGTGAAGAATAAAGTGCTTTGAGATTGTGTGAAGGATGATGTTTTAAGATGAATACTTCTGATATGGTGCAAATCATCCACATCAATTCTCTACCTTCTTGGCAGAGATGTGAAAACTATTAAAGCCTCTCTTTGAATAAAATTGGAAAGTAGCAAAGGGATAATTAAACATTCAATTTCCAAAATATACCATTGGCTTAGAATGGTTTAGAAAGGAAAAATTCAACCTGTAAAAAGTTTATTGGATATATATATTCTTCCAGATAACTTGAATATTTTAAACGTTATTTAACAGGCAGTATCTCTATGCACAGAGGATGAAATGGTATAGGTCACAGAGACTCTGTAGTTGTCCATCAAGATCAAGGCCAAGTAATTATGATTAATCTTAGCTATCAAGTCAGGGTGTTCAGAGATGACAGGGTCCTAGGGATCTTCCAGTCCAAGTTTCTCATTACAGAAGTAAGATAATTGAGAAAATTAGAAAAAAAAAGAGAAAATGGCTCAAGATCTTTCCTAAAGCAAAAGAGGAATCTAGTTCTTGCATCAACAAATCTACGAAGTCATGTTTATTCTGTGCATCTTCTCAAAATAAATATTTATTTAAATATATTTCTTGCTAGTTCAGAGGAAAAGTCTTTTCACCCCAAACATCTTAAACTTTATAGGGCAAGTACCAAACAGCATGGTTTCCAATACTGTGTGTAAAGCAAAATGACAAACTGTATATTATGAAGATATGAAGATATATTACAAATATGTTGACTAATTGTTCATAATTTTCCACTCTTGTAGACAATCAACTCTTTATACTGTAAAATGAGTGCTCAAAAATGAATATTTTGTATTTGTCGATAAAAATGCTAAACAAGTTAAAAAAATATATGCTACAATAACTTAAAAAATAAAATTAATATTCCAGAGACAGTTCAAAGAGGGTCGCAGTGGTTAATTTAATAACACTGATTCTAATCCAGCTGATAATTTTCTCAGTGGCAGAAATGAAGATATTTGATAAAAACCTACCAAAATAGCAACTTCTTTTAACAAAAAAAGTTCTCTATCTCAAATGCCCCAAATCTGGAAACACTCTTTAATTATTTCTACTTTCTCTGCTAAATCCCAAATCACCAACCATGCTGCTATTATCAAAGTACCTTTAAAAGCAGTACATTCTGAAATGCACCAGTGAACCTATCTATGGGACACAACTGTCCTTCTAAGCATATTAAACGAATCCCTTTGAGAACCCTTGATGTGCAGCGTTTCACTAAATTTGGAAAGCATCTCCGGAAGTCCAAGTGCGTTCTGCCTGCCCTAAAGACACTCCAGATAAAGACGGTCTTTCTGATTTCCCTAGAGAGGATGGCCCAGCACAGGCATTGGCCCAACTGATGTGGCTGCAGAAACGTGTATTATTATGTGTGAGCACACACTAACATCACGTACTGCGGGAAACAGAGTTCTGTGGGAAACTCTAAAAGACCCAGCAGAGGTGTCTATAGGGAACACAAAAGTAGGTATTAAAATTCCAATGTGAAATTCAATGCTACAGCAGAAAAATAGTGACATCATTTGCAAATTTAAAAGGCCTGTCTAAACACATTTAGGAGTCATTCAACGGTGAATATGTTTCCATTATTTTTAACAAGTGTCAATCATATAGATGTATCATTTGTTATGCATTTAATTTTTTAAAACTTCCAGCAAGCCAAAATTTTGATTTATATCTGAGAATTAAAGTAAAAAGAACGCATTAAAACTAACAATGTTAGTTAGATGGCGACTCTCATGAAGTTGGAAAGGTGACTACAAAGACCTCCTGATGGCTTTAGAAAAAAAATCATTTAAAATATATATTTTAAAAAATATAATTTATAGGGCTGAGAGGAAAAACAAATATATGTATTTTATTTTTATTCTTGCTGATGTCCAGGGCAATTCTTTATAGCTTTTCTGAAGATCATAAAATTAATAAATATTATATTGGATTCTATAAAACTTCATTCAAATGATAAAAAGACAATAAGAACAAAATAACACTTTAAAATCAAAGACATAAACTCTTTCATCTGAATCGAAAGGAATTTGAGGTGAAAAGACTTAGGAAACATTTATTTAAGTAAATGTTAAGTTCAATTATGCAAAACTCATTAAAATATTTTAAATGCTGCTTTATTAATCTTGCAATTATTATAATACCATTTTTAATTTAAAATGTCTTTATTTATATGGTAAATATTGTTTCCTACTAAAAAACGATGACTTCTGTCTTTTGATCGGTCAAGCTTAGCTAGAAAATTCACTTTTTAATATCACATGTTGACATGATAGAGGATGCAGGATGCAAAAATCAATTTAATAAGCATTATTAAATAATTTCAAACATATGTAGTATCTTGAATAAATGATTAAAATTAAATGTGGGCACATACTATTCTGTGTATATCAGTGAGCTTAACAGAAGATGTGTTTGCATTAATTTCTGGTAAATACCACTCTTTTTTTTTCTTAGATGATGACAGGGGAAATGTATATAGTGGCAAATACACAAATTCTAGCAATTGCTTTTTAGGGAGGCATTGTTTTTGTAATAATGAGGCTATTTTATTCATGTTCTTTAAAATATTAATATCTGTGTTATAGGTTTTAATAGCTGAAGGTAATCGATGGCAAAGAGAGTGATATTTAAATGCAACACAGTTTGTTGTAGATTTTCTCATTTGGTCTTCACCACAGCCCTGTTCAACTGTAGAACAGATTCCATGTTGAAATATAAAGAGGAGGTCCAGACCTCTAAGGTTACCCCAGTAGAATTATTAATGGAATTCTTTCACTGCCAAAAGTTTCTGGTTTGGATGATAAATTACATAGTAACCATAGAAATCAGGAAATGGAGATGCAGAAAGTTTAAATAATTGACTAATACCATATTCACCCCCTGGTTGATTCTGTATTGCAACCTCGTTATGCATGAATACAAGTCATTCTCTTTCCACGGCTCAGCACTGCATCAGAGCCAGGCCAGCAGGTGTTTTCAGCAGAGCAATTCAGAGATGAAGAAGTATAGCCTGTCCAAATAGGAATGTCAAATATCCTGAAATGCTACATTAGAAAATCGGCCCTCTGGATTTTTCTGCTCCCGTGGATTTACTCTGAAAAGGCAAATGCTCCTAGGAGAAGCAGCACTTCAATCAATAAATTCATACTAAAGTAATGATGCATCATCAGTGAGCGGGAAAGGAGCAGATTAAGAAAAATACTGGGCGAGTGGTAGAGGCTGGAGAAGGGAAATGGGGGAACAAGCGGAATGAAATTGGCCAACGTGGACGGGAGCTTGCCAGCTGGGAGCTTTGGTCTATTTCATGATTTAAGACTTGATGTTACAGACGAAGGGGAGAGCTTCCTGCTAAAGCTTAAGAACATGCTTGATCTGGAAGATTCTGGCTGCCAGGAGTGGGCAATACAGAACAGAGGAGTGAATCAGGAACTAGTGAGAGCAGAAGAGCACCAGCAGGAGAAGTGTCCCTGGCACAAAGAGGGACAATGACAATTGCTTTTCCAACGTACAGCCAAGAATGGGTCATCGATTGGGTTACAATTAATTAGGTTATTAATGGGTTAGTATTATCAACTACAGTTCTGGGTTTCATTCGTTGTGACAGATCTGTTAATATTTAAAGCAGAAAAGGAGAGAAAGACTAGAAAGAGGGAAAGGAGATGTTTTACAAACTAAGGGATAAGAGAATTGCAAGAGAGGAAAGAAAATTTTGCTTTCTGGGAGCAGCATGAAGAGATCTCTGAAGACCAGAGAAAGTGTGACTATTCCTTGAGCCACCTAGGAGTGGGGATGAGGAGGGGCAGCCTCTGTGAAGAAGAGGCTGGCATTATGCTAATTACTAACGCTCCCCCTCGGACACCAGGAAGCAGACAATGAAATAAGCAATGATTTGCCCAGGCCACGGCATCCAGGCACAGTGGCAATTATTACCTTCAGTGGTATCTTTGAAGGGAAGGCAAAGACTATAGTTGTTTTTAAGATACAAGTGTGAATATTAAGAGATCTGCTCCAGCAGTCTCTCCAGGTGTGTTAGACACCTAGTCCTCCCAGAAGTGATCATCAATTAAGTAGTCTAGAAAAGCAATCTGTTCTCCCTGCTGGAGGAAATAAAGGTTAAATCACTTCAGAAAACATCGCCAACAACTCTCTCTGCCATTTGGTTTAATAGAGAAGACGACAGGTTTCTAAAATGGGAAGAATTATCCAGAAAGCAAAATTAAAAAGGAAAAAAGTCTCTGGGAAGCAGAGAGCACTGAGGGGTGCACCAAGGAAACCTAAAAGGCAAGAGGGTGAAAAGGAAGAGAATTACTACAGATGTACATGGCTCCAGAAGCTCTGGGCTTTCTAACGGGGTTGCTCTGACTATTCTATATAAGCATAAGTCAAGTTTAACTCCAACCTCCGCCTCTGTTCAGGTTCTCTCTTTGGGCTGATTCGAAAGCAGCACGGATATTGTTTCATCCGGCTTCAGTGAGCGGTTTGAAGGTAAGACACGATTCCAGCCCCCGAACATAGCTCCCCACCTGGACCACTTGAGAATCTAAAGTGTCGACTCTCGGTTTTTATGTCTTCTTGGGTTTCTGTGTTTACCATTTTACTCTGTCAAATGGGGACGGCGATCACTGATTTTAATCAATAATTCTTCCGTAACTACATGCACTTAAATGCAACTATTAGAATTAGAGATGGACTTTCATAGACTCGGGCAAAGGTGCCGCCAGAGGTTATGGCACATGGGAACGAGGGACCCGAAGAATGAGACCAGGACTCATCCTTCTGCGTGGGGTCACATGATCTCGCAGTTTCCTTCTTCACCGGCACCTGCTTCACTTCTCTCTTCCTGTCTTATTTTCACACGGCCCACCGTGGTTTCCCCCAGCCCTCCCAGTTCCCAAATCTATATCACACAACCAGAAAGCAGAGATTCTGACAGCATCAGTCGAGATCATGAGTTCTCTCTAACCACCCATGGTTCATGGAGGGAGAAGAGGACCGTGTGGTTGAGTGGCTGTCCCTTTAGGGCAGTAGAAAAAGGATGGTTTCTACAAGAGGCACATTAAGATGAAAGTTGAAAGCCTGGCAGAAGAAATGACGGGCATCTTTAACCTACCATTCTATCTGTCAAGGTCGCTGTGAAGATCAAGGGACATTGAGAACACATATTAAGGTGTTTTCTAACCTGTAAAATACTATGTTATTGTAAGGTAGTCGATAATTTATACAAAACTCTCAAAGGTTTAGTATCTGTGCTACGCTTTGAAAAGAATAACTCATCAATTGCTGTTGACTCAGAATGACACAAGACTGAGAATCCGTCAATGAAATAAGAATGTGGAGATAAACCCAGAATATAAGTCATATAGGAAGTAGGTATTGTTCTAAGACAAACAAAAAAAAAACCAGAAACTTAAGGTTTTAGAGAATTACAAGTGGGTTTTCCATTTAAATGTCACATTTCTCCCCAGGCTGTCATATTCTGGTCCCCAGCATCAAGGTAGCAGCAGATAGATTTGTATTGTGGGGATCCAAAAATTAAATTGAATTTCATAAATGTATTTCCATCTATCATCTGAAATGTATATATGCGTTTATACTCTATTTCTCTATGCATTCATTAACAATCTCTCTCAAACGTATCTCAGGAACATAATTTAAATAATTGGTAGAAGTTAAAGCCTATGTTTATCGACATAAAGCTTGACTGCATTTGTTCTTTTCTGAATTTGTATAATTAGTAAGTTACATCCTTTTACCCTCTGTGTTAGTACATGAGATTCTTGCTTTCAGATGCTTATATGATGTGTGTGTGTGTATGTATGTATGTACGTATATATATATATATACACACACACACACACATATATATGTATATATGTGTGTGTGTGTGTGTGTGATATATATACCATCTGATATATATATATATATATCAGATGGTTCTTGCCAATAGTGAAATAAGAAAATATAACTTTAGCATTCCCAGGTTCCCTTATATTTATCTTTTCTTCTCTCCCTTTGGATATCAGATTATTAAAAACAAACAAACAAACAAACAAACAAAAACAAGAAACAGCTAATTAATGCTACTTTTCAATCAAAACTGTATTTAAAAATGTATATCTCTTTATCTTTGCCTATGTCTGTCCTTCACCAAGTCTTCTGACTGAGTAAAATCTCTTCAGACACCTGTAAATCTCTCTCTTAATTATTCTGTATACATTATTCTTTCTTCATTTTCCCTATTTTCTTCTCCCCTTTGGTCTGTCTGAATTCTGATGATCTATTTATCTCTTTGCTAATGTCATTTTTTTTCTTTCTTTCTCTCTTATTTCTTCCCCAACCTGCTCTTTTGGGTTTTCTCCTGTTCCATATTTTTCACCTTCGTTTATGTTATTTTTCTTCTCTCCCTCTATTTTTCACTTCTATATTTATTCACTTTTGCTTTTCCTAATTTGGCTGTGATTTGAATTTATTATTTCTTGGTTTACTGAATAAAAATGATTGTTCTTGTTGGCTGATTCTTATTGATTGAAGAAAATATTATTTCTTTCCTTTTAAGTTGCTATTCATTGATATTTGTTTCAGTGCTCCTTTGAAGCAAAAGAATTTTAAATTTCTGTCCTTAATCATTTTTTGTATTCTCTGTGAACAGCTATCTACTTTAAAATTACCATTTATTAATTAACACCATAACTTTAAAGTCCAAAACTCAAATTTTAGTTGCAAATGTATAACTTTTTTTCACACGACTTTATGATAAAGCTAAATTCTCGGTTCTAGGGGAAGAAATTGCAAAGTGTCATATTTTTTCACCCTTCATTTTCAACTGAAATTAAGTTGTACATTAATAAAAGGGGAAAAATGCAGTGAATACAAAGTAGTCTTTTTTATGTATTGTTCCTACGTTTGGAGTCAATTCTTTTTAACATCTTTTAAATGATTTTCTGATTAATAAGAATCTCCTTAACTCAAGAATTTTCACACCATTTTAAATTCATCATCCCATGCAGCTCCAAAAATTCTCCCTCTTTAATTGACCATTTCTTTCCTCAAGCCCAATCTTTGACTCTCCAATAGTGGCTGCACAAGAGGTTTACGGTACCTATGTGTCTGTTAGCAGAAGTGTGAAGAATAATTTTGGGTGCCTGCTAATGACTGCTGTGCAATAAATTATATTTGAAAAATACAGCTGTAAACAAAGCATGTTCTAATTGAAAACATTTGTCAACATGGAAATAAAAGTGGACTCACCCCCTCGCTTGTTGATTTTGGCATAGCCGGGAGAATAGCTTGCAGACATAGAGGACGAGCTGTTGAAAGCCACATGGTAGAGTCCAGACACAAGCGGTTCATCACATTTTTCTGAAAAGAAAAGACAGAGACAGATTCACAAAAGATCTTTAAATAACGACTGGCATGTTTTTGTTAAAATAATTACTGACGATACCACAAATTTTAAGATTTATGATACTACATTTAGCAAATGATCAGAATTTAGGCAACTTGATTTCAATAATTCTAAAGATCACAGGAACAATTTAAACCCTCTGGCTTTTGGGAGTATGACAAAGTGCTTCATTCCCAAGGGACTCAACTCAGACCTGCCATCTCAGAATCGTGAGAGATGCTGGGGTTGTTTATTTAACAAGCTCTGGAATCTAGCCTCTCTTGGCCATCTCAGGTATTTATTCACTTATCCATGAATATAGAAGATGAGAAATGTTGAGATCAGAGGAGGGGAGACTATGAGGAATCCTACCAAGGCCAAAAGACGAAGAAAAACGTGTCAGTAAGGGAGAACACAAAATCATCACCAACTTGAAAACCATCTCAAAAATTAGTCAGTTCTTATCAACCTTGAACAGTCAACTGCACTGGAACCAGGTGATCCTTCAGTCCTGGTCCTCACCTGGCTTCCACAGTGCCACTCATTTTTCTTGTCCTCCTTCCTCACTACCAGCTTGTTCTCCAAGTCCTTTGATGGGTCTTTCTCATTTTTCTAATGTCTAAACATTAAAGTACCCAAGACTCAGCTCTTGGGTTTTTTCTCAGTCGACTTTTGCTCTCCGAGAGACTGTACATGCCAAGGCCATGTCTTCTCACACTGGACTGTTCCCAACACTACCACCTCCCTTTGCCCGGCTGTCAGAGATCAGGAGTGACATCTTCCTGTGTCCCCCCTTGTTGCTCCACAGGCCTTCTGCACAGAGAAGCCAAAAGGATACTTTTTAAAAATATAAGTTGGTCACGTAGCTCCTACTGCCCACAGTGGCCACGGCACCAGCTGCACCTTTCCTCATCCTTGTCCACTCCTGTCTAGACACCATGGCCCACTTCCCCTTCCTTCAACAGCAGGCCTGTCCCTGCCACAGGACTTCACAATTGCTATTTCAGCTACCAAGAGGCTCAGCCCTCACCTTCCCCAGGCTCTGCTCGGTGTCACCTTTCATTGCTGCAGACAAGCTTTCCTAGTAAAAAAGCATGATACCGCCATCACCCTCTGTTCCCACATCTGACCTTATTTTCCTTTGTAGCATAAAGAGCTATCTGACATGCTACGTTTTGACTCATTTAATTGTTTAGTTGCCATGAGACTGGAGAAGCTCTATGGGAATAAAGTTTTTGATAATTTGCTTAATGCTTACTCATCAGGAATCTGAACCACACCTGGCATTTGGCATATACTCTAAAAAACATTTGTAGGATGAATGAATAGATAAAAATAAAAACAACTAGGCCTAAGGAATCTCAGAGTGTTGAGGCACACTGTTCAATTACAATATGGCACACCACCTAAGTCTTAGAGGTGTGGTCTTCAAATCCCAATAAATGTTTACACATGCTTAGTACTCTTTAATAAGACAGAATAACATTGGATACTCTAGAATGCTATCCCAGATATTTATAAACAGAAAAAAACCTAGCCATAGAAAGAATGAACTTGTTTTCTTGACAAGTCACTCAAGTGAATTGTCTCCAGTGATATTGGAGAAATAAATTACTATTCATTATCTCATCACTCCAGTGTGTAGACATTTGAAGTGAAAATGAACAAATTCATTCCTGTAAAAAATTGTTAGATTTTTTATTTTTCTTAGTTATACCACAGATACCTCTGAGAAATATGGCATGTGTGTATGACTATATTCCCCAGAAAGAAAATGTAAAAGAAAAAAAAAACATGAACGTAAAACTTATTTTAAATGCATCAGTTAACAAAGTAGGCATCTAAGGTAAAAGATTTCATATTAATTGTTTTAAAATACACTATTCAATTTAGCTACTAGTAAGCACAAATATGAAACCTTGATTTCCTATCTTCCTCTCTTTTGGGTCTAATTTTTACACTCTTTTGACATAGTTCTGAATTTAACTTGAGCAATCCTTACTTCTAAAGTTCCCATTAGATTAAGAATGTGCTAATGTTCATTCGTTTTCTTTTTATTCTTTCAGCTATGCATCAAGTGCCTGTGCTGTTTCAGGCACAGGAAATTCAGCAAGAAGTAAAACTGACAACATTCCTGCCCTATGGAACTTTGTTTTAGTGGGGGGAAAAAAAAACAGACTAAAAACTTAAAGGTAACTTTATATTATGAGATGGTGATTAAATACTACATATTAAAAAAAACCAGAGGGGGCAGGGAGTTTTGGGGGGTGGAAGTTGAGCGTGCTGTGTTTTTCTGTCTGGTAAAGCAAAGCCTCTCTGATCAGGGGACACATTTAAGCCGTAATCAGAAGGAAGTGAAGAGGGGGTGAGCCCTGTGAGAGGTCAATGGGATTATGCTTGAAGGAAATTATTCTAGTCCAAATCTGCTCAATAGGGTAATATCAATGAATAATACATCTTCCAAAAGTAAGCATCCAATGCATACACACTGTGACACTAAAAGTAATTTTTAAAAAGTTGGTGAATAACTAACATTCCATTAGCTAATTTAAATTTAGAACTTAAATATAGCATTTAGGAAACCTGAAGATGTGTTTTTTAAAAATTTGACTTCTGTAATAAATTGATCATCTTTATAAATTAAAAAAAGTTCTAATTAAAAAAATGATGTAATTCAGAATGATAAAACTAGGATATTATTGGACTCAGGAAAGATAAGTACATACAAGAGATTATTTGCTTTTTTGAAAAAGGTGGTGTTAGGATATGGAAGCAATTTAAGTGTCCTACAATGGATGATTGGATAAAGAAGCTGTGGTACATATATACAATGGAATATTACTCAGCCATAAGAAGAGGAGAAATACTGCCATTTGCGACAACATGGATGGACTTTGAGATTAATCATGCTAAGTGAAATAAGCCAGACAGAAAAAGTTGAAAATCACATGGTAGCACTTACATGTGGGATATAAAACTAAAAGCAATAAATGAACAAGACAAACAAACAGAGACCCATGGACAAGGACCATAGATTTGTGGTTACCAGATGGGAGGGCGGAGGTAAGTGGGGTAAAAGGGGCCAAATATGTGGTGACAGAAAGAAATCTAACTATAAGAGGTGAACACACAGTGTAAATATATATATGCCTCACTGTTAGAATGTACAGTTCAAACTTATTGGATTTTGTTAACCAATGTCACTATAAAAAATTAATTAACTAATTAATTAAAAATTTTTAAAGGTGGCTGTAAAATTATCTGAATTTAAGCACTGTCAATCTTACATTCTTCTAAGTTGAGACATGATCTACAACCATATAATTAAGAAAAATGCTATATGCACTATATGTTTTCCTAGAAGACTTTAACCACATATCTTGAGATCTTACTCTGCTTGTAACGTTCTAACCACTTACAGCAATGAAAAATATATATACATATATCTATATATCTATCTTTCTATCTCTATCTCTATCTCTATCTCTATCTCTATCTCTATGTATTATCTACATCCCCATGACAGGTAGTAATATATAGACCCATGCAAAGTAATTAAATGTGAAATAATAAGAGAATAATACAGTTTGTAATTCAATGCTGAATAGAATATTATCAAATACTGAAAGTCATAAATTAAAATGCAGGGCTGTTGTTTAGGGGAGTCGCTTATTCGTCCTGGCTCCATCATAAATGTATGACCTTGAGTATGTCAATTAACCCCCTCCTACAGATGACTCACACATAATATGAGAAAATAAGCTAAGTTTCTCTTGATCACTAAGATCTTCAAGCACTATTAACTACAGAAGTCACAGATAATGTCCTACCTGTAGGCCAAATCCAGCCCATCGCTCGCTTTTGTAAATAAAATTTTATTGGAGTACAGTTATGCCCACTCACTGATATATTGTTTATGACTGCATTCACACAAAAGTGGAATGTCACAAAAGACAGCACATGGCCTCCGAAACGAAAATATTTACTATCTGACATTTTATAGAATAAATTTCCCAACCTCTGGTCCAGTATAACAAATATTTTACGTATCCAGGAAAGAGAATGATTAATAATCACTTATGGTATTCAGAAATATACAAATAATGAATAGAACCTGAAGAATTGAGGGACTACAGACAGGTGAAAAAAAGGGTTAAGAATATTCTAGAAAGAGGGAACAACATCATGGAGGCCATAGGGGAAATAAAATCTCCTAGAGATGGTTGTAGTATCACTCCATGCATGCACATATTATGAAGAGCTATCCATTTTTAATTCCAACAAGTTAATAAAAGTTATTACACATTACTGGTTCCCACAAGTCAGTTTGCTTGTCGTGTTAGAATGTGTGTTACAATGTTCTGCACTCTTAAATACTAGGAAATTAGGAAAATCTCTAGAGAAAGTGGACAGAGAGGTAGAGAGATAGATATATATAGAGAGAGAGGGAGGGAGGGAGGGAGGGAGGGAGGGAGAGAGGAAGAGAGGGAAACACATAAGCATTTAAAACAATTTCGTATGGTATTTTCCCAAAGTGGGATGTCTTCCAAAACTGCAGCCACAGACAGAGCCCTGGCAAATATTTGGTCTCTGGTATTCTTTCCTTCCAGAGAATCCTGGATGAAAACTACAGGAGCAGATGGGCTTGAGTTTTACACGATTTCAGTCGGTCAGGAAGGCTGACTAGCCGTAAGAATTCTGCACGAGTTCAGTGACCAGTGATAGCTGTCGCCCTTCGCCTAAGACAGCATGGGAGGGGAGGGGCTGCTGTTGGTGAGGGGTGTGGGCAGGAGTCCGCGAGGTCAAAGGTTGTCAGAACACACATAACTAACTGCATTAGAGGTGGCATTCCAATGTATCTCTGATTAAAATAACGTGGGAAAATTACACCATATCTTTTATAATTATGGCACTTAAAATATATGTTTTATATCAGGGATCCTCGACCTCTGGGCTGTGGACCAGTACCAGGCCGTGGTTTGCTGGGAACTGGCTGAACAGCAGGAGGTGAGCGGCTGGCAGTGAGCGAGGTTTCATCTGTATCTGCAGCCACTCCCCAGCATCAGCATCACCGCCTCAGCTCCGCCTCAGATCATCAGGCATTAGATGCTCATGGGAGCACCGGTCCCTGGTGCCACAAAGGATGGGCACCTCTGTTTTGCATCACACATTTGGAAACCTACACCTAATAGACAGAAAACAATTAAGGACAGCCAAGGACTCCAGAACCAAACACTGCTATCAGGACAGGAATTCTAGCAACATCCTCATGGGCACTTTAGAAAAATAGCCATTGTGAAAGGCCTGTTCTCAGAGGGATGCATAGCTCTGCGGTCTCTTTGCTTCCTATGCATCCAAACCCTACCTTCCAAAGCTGGAGCTACACTGCCTCAGGTGTTATGGTCATTCCTCTCCAGGGTCAAAGCCTATCAACAAGGCCAGACTTCCCTCTGAACTCCCTGGCTCCAATCAACAGGCTCCTCCTAACTAACTCCTCATGGCCAAAACTGTCCTGAAGTACAAGCTGAAGAGTTGTGCTGATCTCGTTCACGGTTCTGCCAGTGGTGTCTCTGGGATTCTCAGAGGTGCTCTGTCTTCTCCTGGTGTTCATTTCAGGGTCTGTAGTTTCAAAGATTACATCTTGTCTCCTGTTCCTGTGTTTCCTTATTTCTGTCTGCTCACCCACGTTCACTAGTCTGAGTATGAAACTGCCCATGTACCCACTTGATGTGTCCTGTGTCCCACCTACCGCTCACTACATTATTCCCTGATACCATTCATCTGACTTCCTACAGAGACCATGAGATCAGACTCAGGCGCTTCCTGATTCATCACTTAGACGAAGAGAGCCCCTTAAGATGCTCATAAAATATAAGTAGCCTCTCTTCCCATACTGACCAAGAGAGGGTTTGTATAGGATCTGCCACATCTATATTTCCCAAGGCTATGATTCCTGTTTTGTAAATTTTTTTTTCAAGAAAGAAGAAAGGAAGGAAAGGAAAAGAAGGAGAGAGGGAGGAAGGAAGGAGAGGGAAAAAGAAAGATGTAGCACTAACAACTTCACGATCTGTTTATAGCTGTGGCGGGCTCATTATTTTCACTCCGCATAAGCCTGGGCAGCTGCTTACAGGATTTTTTGTTTCGATGCACTTATAAAAGTGAAAATACACATTCTCAGTACACATTCCTTGAATAGGCACTGTTTTTTTCACCTAGAACTTTTGCTAACTTTAGCATTCTATAAAAAACAAACAAACAAAAAACAAAACAAAACAAAAAACAGACTTAGATCCTCCCATATGTCATCTGTGGAAATTTTATTCCTCAATACTTTTCTTTAGGGATTGTGCAGAGCAATTACATGGAAGAGTCAAATTTTGTTTAAATTAATAATTTATAGTATAGGATATTCAAGTATTATATTACTTCTTCAATAAAAGATGAAAAGTACAAGAAACAGAAATATGACAATCTCTTCTAGTAATTTTTTATTAATTGTTTTAGATAGTTGAGATTCATTTATTTATTTTTTTAAAACTTTACATGGTCTAATAAATATTTTCTCAGGATAGTTGTGGCTTTCAGAGGTAGCATTCGGTTGGGGCGTCCCCAATACTAGCATAGTGGAAGACTGAGCATGCCCCTCACCCTCCAAAGATCTAGATTTTACTTCTATCGACATGGATTTGGACAACTTAATTTAATTCTATCTTCCCTACAATTTTTTCAGTTTTTCCATTATTTCAATAGTCCTTTTCCAGTTCTGAATCACTGTTCTATGATTTATAAATTATAGCAACTGAAAGTAAATGGTTAAGAAATCAGCATTCCAGGAGTATACCAGGAAAAGGTTTGCTTCTCCTTAGGGCAAAAAACACCACTAACTCCGACTCATCTCCTACTTCACCTATTGTGACTTTCATTCTATGTTCTTCCAATTTTTATGGTTCATACATTGCTTTGTGTACCTCTTGCTCCAGTCCCCTGGCCTAGACTTTGTCACTGGAAATATGACCCACGATACAGAGAAAAAAAGTACTCTCATAATCCACAGAAGTAATAACTGTTACTAATCTTCACCAATACACATACATGCACGCACACACAGCATTTCATATAAGAGGTGCATAAACTCACAAGAACGTTTGTAATCTGGTCTTTGGCATCCTTTTTTTTACTCAATGATCTATCGCAAAAAAATTTTATATATTTCATTTTATACAGAGAACTTTTGTGATTTATATTAGGATTTGCATAGTGGGGTTAAATTCCTTTGTACGGAAAATGCTAGAGATATAATTAAATGGAGAATTAATTGTCCTTCCATATGATGTATGGGAGAATGGGCTTGGTTTGCTTTACCTACCCTACAAAAGGCTTTATGGAAGATGGTGGCCATAAAGAGAAATACAATTAGTTTGCCATCAGTGCTAATTTAGAGAAATATAAAGGATGATAAATTGGAATTAAATCAATTGAGTGGACATCTCTTTCCTGATTTGTAGTAAAATTCAGTTAAGTGAAAAAAAAGATAAACCTCTCTCCCTGCCTTTTTTCTTCTCAATGAATCTTTTCTGTTTACTACCTGATACAGTGACTTCATTGACTTTTTTGTTCATTTTTCATTCCATGGGACAAAGCCCAATGTGCTACCTTATGGATTATAGTAGCTGAGCGAGGCAGCGGTCCCTTATCCTCCATCTCAAAGATGTAATCAGCAGAGACCATTAAACCAAAATCAGTACATAAATGAATAGTAATAGCAGTCACTTACTGAGTACTTACGTGACAGAGAATATATTAAACGCTTTGAAAGAATTATCTCAGCGAGTTGTTACAGGAAGCCTTTGACACAGGTATTACCCTTTCACAGATGAGAGAGAAAGCTTGAGATCTCACAAGCTAAAGAATACAGGAGTCTGGACAAATGCCCAATTGTGCCTGATCTGCACATCTTGCCCTATGCTTCAAGGACACACCCTCTCTAGGCTCACTTCTGTATACGTTGTGCTACGTTAATTCCCGGGCTATGCAGATCCCTTAATAATATTGAAGTGATCAGATTTTTCTTACCACATCATATTTTTATTCCAAAAATTTAGTTGAGGTGATCCCCCGAAATAATATGATGATATTGCAACAACTTCCATATCTTCTGTCCACGTGAGACCTACATCTTTCAACTAAAAGAAAGGGGTTCCTGCAGTTTCAAACAGGGGTCCTCATAGAAAACCACATGTAATCAGCCACTCAATGGATATGCTTCCATCCGATAAATGTCTAGTCAGCAAAGCACATCAAATGTATTCCATATATTCACGTAACAAATATTTATTGGGCATTTATTTTTCTGCTTCAGACTTTAACCCCTTAAAATCTATTTTCTTCACAGTTGCTAGATGGACCTTTTAAAGCCAGGGATCCAGTTATTCCAGGTTCTGACGCCCTCTCTGAGAGCCTGGCCTCCCATTTGGTAAGAAATCCAATCCCACAGAAGCCTGCGTGGCTCTAGCCTGGAGGGGTCCTCACTGTTGTTTTATTTCAGTCTTCTTCTCCTCGGGGTCACTGAGCTCTAGTGTCAGTCTTCCTTTCTCTCTCTCTCAGACACATCAAGCTCACTTCTGCTCAGGGCCTTTCCGCCCTCCCTGTACCACTTCCTCTTTCCCTGCTAGGTTTCCATAATCGACCACCTCAACTTCCGCCCTCACACCAGCCAGACTCGGTGACTAGTCTATGGTGATATGTGAACAGCCTTCAACTGAATTTAAAGACCAAATCAATTTCAATAGAGAATATAGGGTTCAATCCCTTTTTTTTTTTTTTTTTAATTCACAATCCTGGCTTAATTCTTATTTTTCTGTGCAGCATTTCATGCTATCTGATTCCATCTCTAGGATTTTATTTTTTTCCTCATAGGAAAAACTCACTGTGTGTGTGTGTGTGTGTGTGTGTGTCTTTTATGTATGTATGTATGTATGTATGTATTTAGCTTGATTTTTTTTTTTACTAGACCATAAATACCAAGAGAATGGGGCATGTGCCTGCCTCCTAGAACCTCTGTTACTGAGGCCTAACAACCTGGCATGAGGCATTAATTCTGGAAAGCACTGCTGAACCAATTACTGACAAGGATAAGTAATAAATCTACCTAAAATGAGCAAGGCAAAATAGTTCCTAGTTTTGGCTATTGAGATATACTCATTTTATCTATCACATATGTATTAATTTTTTTCATTAAAAAAACTGCTTGAACAGAGAGAATTGGCTTCATTCCATGAATTATATAAACTTCTTCCTCACTATATCACACGTAAGAAAGATCATCTCTCTGATCTTTATCAACTTAAAATCACTTGTAATTTAGAAGCCTTGAATTATATAGAGGGTTTATCTATATCATACATACATGTTTACAAACATATATATACATACACATTAAGTATACAGTAAGTATTCTTCATATACTTTGAAAAATGTTGAATACATTCAATATTGTAGCATATGACAATAAATAAGTTTGATACTATTACGTTAAAAATACAGATCATGTTTTTTTTTTTCATTTTCCTTTTGGTTGGTCCAATAACTATACTCAGAGAAAAAAATTAAAGTATAACTAGAAAATCGGTCACGTTTGCAAGAATCATGGTTGTAAATCAAACAGGAAATTGTAGGAAATTGTCTGGTCTGCATGTACCAAGGGCAAATTACTTTGAGACTTGTAGTTCAGATTTTGCTGGACATTTAACAGCTGCAGCATATTTCTGACAGATGGGATAACAGATGAATCAGTTTCAAATTATCTACTCAACAGTTATATCCTAGAAAAAAACATTTGTAAGGCTTGAAAGAAATGTTTTCATTTTCTCTAAGTTGACCTAATTTTGTAGATATAAAATCTATAATACAAAATAATAAAAATCTATTTTTACCCTATATACTGTCTAGAATAATTTTGAAAATTTAATTCATATTACTTTATGCAGAAAAGGAAGTAATATTTAAGATTAGAACCAACTATTGATCTAGAACCAGACAGAGGTTTTAATCTCTAAAACCATGGTGACAGTGGACTTTTTTTTAAAACTCAAATTCTAGTCTCATAAGGAGTCAGAGCTACCTACTCCTTTAAATAAACCAATAATCTGAAGAGTGTCAAGGTCAATTGCAATATGACTAAATGAACTTGTGTATTCTTAAAGCTTTCATAGACAGTCTTCCTATGGGTGAGGCTATTTTGAATTGAGATTTGTTGGTCCACTGGTAAATGTATCCTTTGTGACTCTACTTTCACTAACTGGTTAATTCAATGATGGAATTTAACAATAAGATGCAGTGTATTTATTGACAATCAAGCCTATTTCCAGGACTATTTAACCCACTGTTGCTTTTAAATAATTGATTAAAGCGCTGTGATAAACATCCTTCAGTATTCTGGCTCAAGTCACCTCAGATCCGACGAGGCTCTCGACTAGTAAGAAGTCAAGCACTAAAAAGTCCATAAAGTAAAGCTGTAGAAGAGCGTTTGGTTAACTAGCAAATATTTATAGTATGATAAGTTAAAGTGGGTTATGAAATAATATTTATAATATGACCCTAATTTTCTGAAGTATATATTTATGGATAAAAATGACTAAAAAATATGTAAACTGAAATATTAACCATGATGCCACACTGGTTATGAGATAATTGTCACCTTTATTTTCTTCTCTGTTTCCCATTTATTTAAAATGTTCTTCAATGAATATGTATTGCTTTTAAAGATAAGATATAAAAAGTGAATGGTATTAAAGATAACGATGCTTAGTGATGATGATGATGCAAAGATGATACACATTCATTTATTCATTTAAAAATTAGTATTGAGTGCCCACAGCAGGAACACAACAGTGAACAGAGTTTCATAGTACCATAAGTAATAAATTTTAAAATTACACAGTGTGTTGAGATGGCTCTAATTAATTATCATGGAAGAAGACAGAGCAAGAAAGAAAAATAAGGGTATCTGCTGGGGGTTTGGGTGGGTGAATGAGTGCCCTTTAAGTAGGGGTTCAAGAAAGCCTCATTAATAGGATCATTTGTAGCAGAAAGTTCATGGAAAGGAGGGAACAATCTATAGGGCTATCTAATATCTGTGGAATGCTGGTTCCAGGATGAGAAACCCAAGTGAGAAAGCTCAGGACCTGGAGTGAGATGGGCACATTCATAGTGAGATGGGCACATTCAGAAACCTCACAGAGCCTGTGCAGATGGATCTGGAGAAATACTGGCTAAACTGAAAGGAAAGAGTTAGAGAGATCACAGGGAGTGAGATGCAGGCCTGGGCTTGAGGGCTTCATAGGGGAGTGGAAGGAGTTGGGTTAGTATCATTTAAAGAGTGGAAGCCCGTGACAGCAGAAAATGTAATATTTTCCCAAATTTATTATAAAGGAAATGAAAATCTAATATAAAGTGTTATTTTTCTTTTTTCTCCTACATTTAAGACTTTACTGTTTAGAGTAGTCTTAGGTTTACAACAAAATTGCAAGGGAGGTAGAGAGATTCCCTTGCCCTCTGCTCCTACACACACACAGCCTCCTGGGTAATCATCATCACTCAGCAGAGTGTTATATTTTTTACCAGTGATGAACCTGCACTGACACATCATAATCACTTGGAGTCCACAGTTTATTTTAGGATTCACTCTCGATGTTGTACATTGTGTGGGCTTGCACAAATGTACAACGACACGTATCAATCATCATAACATTATAGAGAGTATTTTCACTGCTCTCTGTTACATTTATACATCTCTCCCACCCCCATCTCTGGCAGCCACTGATCTTTTCATGCCTCCATAGTTTAGCCTTTTCGAAAATGCCATACAGTTGGAATCATATGTAGCCTCTTCATATTGGCCTCTTTCACTCAGTAATATGCATTTAAGTTTTTTCCATGTCTTTTCATGGTGTGATAGCTCATGTCTTTCTAGCACTGTATAATATACCACAGTTATGTATCCATTTACCTACTGAAGGGCATCTTGGTTGCTTGCAAGGTTTTGCAATTATGAACGAAGCTGCTATAAACACCCACGTGCAGATTTTTGTGACGACATACATTTTCGACTCCTATGGGTAAATACCAAGAAGCCTGATGGTTGGACCATATGGTGAGAGTATGTTTAGTTTTGTAAGAAACTGCCAAACTATTTTTGACAAAGTGGCTGTACCATTTTGTGTTCCTACCAGCAATGAATGAGAGAGTTCTCGTTGCTCCATACCCTTGCCAGCATTTGATGTTGTCAGTGTTTTGGATTTTGGCCACTATAACAGAACAGCACTAGTATCTCATTGTTTTAATTGGCATTTCCCTGATGACATGTGATGTGGAACAACTTTTCAGATGCTTATTTGCCATCTGTACAGCTTCTTTGGTGAGATGTCTGTTAAGGTCTTTAGTCCATTTCTTAATTGGGTTATTTTCTTCTTGTTAAGTTTGAAAAATTTTTCCTACATTTTGGAATGATCCTTTATCAGACGTGTCTGTTTTAACAGTATTATTTTTATCTAGAAATCATTCTATCAAAATTTACATATAAGGGGTACTATTTAGGGTTATAATTCTAATTCCAATCAGTTTGTAATCTTTAATGTTTATAGCAAGAGAAGTTAAATGGGAGGACATTTAGTCCTCTGAGTGTAACTTCATCTTCAAAAAGTTAAGGATTGATTTTAAAATACCATTGGTTTATCTTAATCTTCATTAATCTAGCATTTGTTTATTTATCTATATCTTCCTGAACCTATTTAGATTTCCAGTGACATGCTATGATTTGAAATGACAACTTGAAAAATATTTCCCCATATCGGCCAAGAGTCTGATTGGACTATTTCTCATATGTGCCTCCAATGACACAGTGGACCTAGTATTAGCTGCAACAAGAAGAAGTTGCATCTCCTCCCATTAGGTCTTATCTTAAAAAGGAAGTGCACATCTAACTATTGCCAATGGGAGAATAGTTAGTTATTGAAGGGACTGAATAGAGAGAGGAAGCAAAGTGAGCTTAGCCTGAAAGGGTAAGGGCAGTTAGAAGTTTTAAAGTTGAAAAAAAAAAACCAGCAAAAGATAAGAAAAAAGTTCATTATATAGAAATGAAAGAGAAGGGCACTCCAGGAATGGAGTCAGTATCACAAAAAGGCATAAGTATGGGAACACATAGCATCTTTGAAAAAAAAAATGAGATGTCAGTGAATGGCATCTTAAAAACAGATAAACAAAACAAATTTGTCATGGCTGCCTAAGGTGCTCTTCTCCCAATTTTCTCTCAGATAACTTGTCACAACTTAAATCAAATACCTGGAGAAGAGACCTTCCCTGATTCCATCATCTCTTAAGCTAAATTTAGTCTGTCTCCATTGTTTTTCTCAAAAAAGTTCATTTTTACTAATTGTGATGATTAGTAATGTTGTACTCATCTATGTCTTCCCTTGTTTAACGTGTGACTCCAGCAAGAGTTGTCCACTCCACTGGGAGAGAGCACAGGTCTGTTTTCCTTGCTTCTGTGTAACTGGCACATGGAATAGTGATTGGTGCCCAGAATGAATCAATGGTGAGTGGTACAGAAGGCAGTGATCATTGAATTCACAGAGGGGATGACCCGAAGAGGAAGGTTGGGGATAAACTGCACTAAAAAATGTATTCGCATGTTCTCATTTATTTTTTTCCGACAAACATTTATCGGATGCCTGTTCTGTTTGATGCTGGGTATCTTTTACCCAAGACTTGACAGCTAGTGAATACCATGCGATATATGTGGGTTATGTTCTGCAATCCTTGAGAAACCACAGACATGGTTCTCCTGTTTGGGGAGTGATATGATATTAGCATGTCTGTGTTTTAGGGGAAAGACAACATGGGCAATGGCAGTAGGGTCAAGGTGTTGCTGGAGGTGTGTGTTCTGAAAACAAGGAGACCATTACAGCAGTGTAAACCAGAAGCAATATGGAGGTGAATGAAGCCAGTGGCTTTGGTCTTACAGTGGGAGAAAGCTGCAAAAGGTATTTGGGAAGGTGACTGAACCTAGGTTTCAACAAGATGTAAGAGGTAACAGGCTGAAGGCAATAATTAACGAGATTTCTCCTATGAATGACAATGAAGTCACTCGGTGAGGAAAGACTATAAAATATGGTATTGGACTAATTTGCTTTAATTACTTATTAAAACAAGATGTCTGAGAGCATATGCCAGGGCTGTATCTTCACACTCAGTTGATTCCATGCTTTTAACTACAATTTCCAATCACAGGATCCATAATTCATTTGTTGGAATAATAAAGTTTGCTTAACCAGGAAATGGAATGCAAAGGTTTAGCATCTGTAAAACCTCTCCAAGACCTTTAAAATTCTCACTGGCCCTCTTTAAGACAGGACTATCGGGGCTTGTTTTTACATCTACATCTAGTATTAAATTGCAGAACTCTGTCTCTCGCTGTGATGCTCTGCTGTCGAATAACAGTTCTCTAGCATGCATGGCTACATTAATTGGTGTTCTGTTACACTGGTACCATTTTTCATAATGGCGAAGCTGGAAAAGGAAGACAGCTACGCACTAATACCCATCCATATCCAACTTCTGATAAATCTTTCACTTTTTTTTCTTAGAATATATATTTTTTAATATTCTTTCTAATGCCTCTGCTTTAAGCACACGCCAAATTCTCTCTTTTACGCCCCTGAAGGAGAGTCCTGTATTCCCTCACTAAGGAACTATTCTAGGAACTTGGGACGAATAGTCTAAAGATAAAAGCATGTTATTCTGATTTTCAGGATTGTATTCCATTCCAAAGAAAGTTGTTTGCTTTGATATATATATTTCTTTGACAACATTTAAATTCTAAGCATCTTTGCCAACATTCCCAGTAGCAAATGACAACAGATAGCGCTATTTTAAGAGGAATCCCTCAGGGGTGGGGGAGGTTTTTGAGAAAAACAGACAGGCGCTGAAGCTTAACTCTCAGATAGGCAAGGACAGAATGGAGTAAAATTCAGAAGATTTAGGTCAGGAAGGAAGGATCAAAAGAAAGACAGCTCTAGGTAAGCAAACAAGAACCAGAACCTGAGAGATCAAAACCTCAGCCAGACTGCTGAGGGCCAGTCTTCAGGGACCTTCTTCCATCTTTGTGCTTCTTTACACAGTTCTGTGGGCAAGAGAAGAGAAGCACCACAATTGCAGACATTTTCCATAGTTAAAAGGAGATCCGATGCCTTCCTTAGAAAGAACGAAAGAACACCATAAGCAAAGACACAGAAATTAGAAATCATAAAAAGTAAGTTTTATTAACATGCTAGGTGCTTTTTGGGGGAAGTGGTACGAAAATGATTTGAAAGTAAGCAATGTGTTGAGATTTGAAAACTGAGCAGGTAACTTTCAATCTCCCACAAAAGAGAATGGGAAACAAAGGTTTCTGAACAACAACAAAAATATATCTATATAGAGAGTAAAAATGTGGGGAAAGCTACACAAAATAAACACTGTTCGGTTTTTAAGCTTTCTAAGAGAGAGAGAGAGAGAGATACCCAGAAAATGAATTCTAGATGGAAAAAGAAAATTTATCTTGAGACAACAGTATAATCAGAAATAAATAGAAAATGGAGACGCCCCAACCTACAGAATTCTGTATGGCCGAAGGTCATGCGGCTACCAAGAGACGGGGAAAGTTGTTGGTTTTACATTTTGAAAGTAAGAGCAGAGCCACAGCAGTGAAACAGAAATGAGACTTGTATATCCATGACCATCATAACGGAGAGGTGGCCGCAATCTTATAGAAACAATCGCTGTTCTCCCAATACACCTGCATTTTTACAAAGCTGGCCTCTGAACGTGATTTTAGAAAACACAGGTTCTAATTTCTGTTCAGTCTCTTGAGCCCATCAAGCATTTCTGTGGAATCTCAGTTTTCTCATCGGTAAAGCAGGAGTCCTGGACATGAAACCCTCACATTCTCTTTTGTGGCTGTCGTGCCCAGACTCCATGATGTCATACGATGCTCATCAGAGTACACAATTGGAAAAAGGTAGCTCATCCCTTATCATCGAAAAAGGTGCTTCCTTAATCCTTTCTTGTTTACAGAATGAAATTAAACGTATTTCGAGGAAATTACAAAACAGACCTCTTCATGCTGGTGTGAATCGATAGCGAAGCACGGAAAGACAATTAGTTCGCAGATTTACCTCATCACCTCTTTCCTCCAGACTGGGACTTACTGTGATCTCAATGAATCATCATAAGTAACTGATAATGACACTGCCTTCCCTTGTCAATAAAGCCCAGGATATGCAGCCAGCTCTGCTCATTTGAACATATCCAGATTTTAAAAAACTTGACATTCATATAACTCTTACTTTCACAGCACTAGAGGCTCATTGTCCTGTTTTATCATCACAATTGTTCTTTTTCATGAAAAATACATATTGAAAGGGATTTGAATTACCGGCTCAAAGGTTTACATTAAGGAACTTTTTATTACATAGCCTTGAAAAGAACTTTGCTGTATGATTATGCCATTCAATCCCATTTAAAAATAGACAGCTGATGAACTGTGGGGTGGATTAGAAATAACCACAGGCCAATGAATGCCCTGTGTTCTATATTTAGGAAGCAGTCCTCCAAAAAGAATATATATTTTTTAAAATAGTACTAAACATTTATTTTATAACTATTATGAACTTTTTGTTATATAAACAATTATATGTATATATAAAACAAAAGTTTAGCACTAAAGAATATTTCTCGTTCATTATTATAATATTCCTTACATTGTAGCTAGCACTATAATTCAGATATGCAAAGAACAGGGAGAAATGGAGGATAGAAGCATAGACTTGGGATTCGGAGCTAAGAAGCCTAGAATTGCATGCTGGTCTACCTCTCAACATGTGTATTCCTGGATACATCTCTGAACATCTTAGAACCTCAGTTTTACCTTTGGCAAAACTAATTAAATCAAAGTTAATACAGTATTTATAAGTATCGGTAAATGGCCTATATTTGCAGATGAAGTTTGAGAAGTGGTACGGATAATAAATATCTCTTGCTCGATGGAAATTTAGAGGCCAGACAGGGATATCACGTGAACAGAGACCAGTCATAAGTATTAAGTGCTATAACAGAGTGATAAAGGATTCGTGAAAGTGATGTGGACACATAGGGACAGGACACTTAATTTTGCCCAGGAGATAATATCCAAGTGTATCGCTATGCCAAGGGTGAGTTCTAACATATTAGCTATGCCAAAATATACAACTAGTTTTTAGGTAATTGAAAATATTTTATTACTTTGTTGCATGCTTTCAGGTAAACCAGTGGAGTAGTTCACAATATTTTTCACCTATTTTTTTTTTCCATAGAAATCTAAGCCCTTAGATTTCAGAATTTCAAATTGACAACTACTTTGGAAAAACTAGTTGTATCGACCACAGAATTTCTCCAGCATGCTGTCTGCTTCCTATTCAGATTCATAATATTTTTTAAATCTTTACTAAGTAGATTCTGTTTTAAGAAATGTACCATTGAAGACAAATAATCTTACGTTACAAAATCGAGGCCACCTATCTGCATTGGAGACCCCACAAGATGAGAACATCTGTAATAACTGCAAGACTATCTACAACGAAATCTCCTACAAATAGCACTGTATTGTTTGAATAATTCAATAAATCCAGTTACAGACTCACTCTGCACACTGTTACATTTCCCTAATACACTTTTTGACTCTTTGTTGCAAGCTGACACGAAAAGATTTGAATTATGTGTTTCTTATTAGTTCGTCACTTGACAGTCCATATTTCTCATTGCTCAGGACATAAGAGTATGCACATTTATACATTTTTCTAAGTTCCACTTATTGGTTACTGTTATTGGAAACATAATATAAAAATACACTTGACAAGTTACCCTGGAGGTGACACAGCAGTTTGCAGAGAGAATTATGAACATCATTTATTCACGGCAGAGCAACGTTCCCTTTTTGATTTGGGTTTTCTAATATCTTCAAATGCCACTGTATAGCAATAACAATTTATTTTTCAGTGGTACAATTTGTGATGTGGAAAACATTTTTCCTGGCTTTAAAAGAGCACATATATTTACAACACACTTTACAGGCCATCCTTGTTCAGAATATAATTTCATGTAGATTAAAAACATGTTCCCCTGTCTGACTCATCTGAATTTCTGTGCCCAGAAGTGTCTCCAGTCCAATGACAATGCTAGATATATGTTTACTGACTGATGAAACATGTCTGTTTAACCCTATCTCTTAGGATCGGTTTACAGATGCAAATGCTGATTACAGCTCCAACTACCACAAAACCAAGGAATGCTGAGTTTAATCTCACTGCAGGAGAAGGCTACAGAAGATTGCATTTTGGGGTTTACTCCTCCCCCAAACTGGGTATATACGACAGATATAACAGAGGTAAGATTATTTTTGAGAAATTTGAAGTAGGTTTTCTCCTGGAATAAAAGCAAATTTAATGTGAGCTGCAGTAATTTGATGTTAGGAATAATCTTTTACTTTGAGATGATTAAATTTTGAGGGAGAAAAAGCAAAATAAATTTGGGACTATGATGTATAGTATCTCCCAAGTTTTCATTTCTTAGAAAGAGACCACCTAAAAAGATATTTCTTTCATTAAAAACTACAGGGTAAAAATAAACAACCTATCTTTCCTAACCCCTGCCTACACTGGCTTCACTTTTTGCCTGAGAATTTTAAAAAGACCTGCAGAGATACTTTTTGACTCTGTGGCACAGCAATAGAGCTATCACATGGAGATATCTCAGTCAAGGTCAGCATAACCATTGTGACCAGCTGGACTGAGTAAAAAAAAAGAAAAAAGAAAAAAAGAAAAAAGAAAAGAAACAATACTAACAACCCACATTATTTAATTTTCTTTCTTATTGGATAAAAGCTGCAATGGGATGTTCGCAAGTTAAACAGTAGTCAGCTGACACACATTTTGTTACTATTTCTAAGGATAACAAATATTGCAGTGATGGATTTAACTGATACCTGGTTTTCTTCTTAGAGGGGAAAAATGTTTTACCTTACACTGCTTCTTTTATGGCTTACTGCAGACTTAACTCTACATGTTAACACATCAATTTGTCTCGGTTTTATTCATTTCCCTTAAAAATGTGATACCTACTAAAATTAAAATATATCTACAAGAAACAGAATTGGAAGGTGCTTTCAGGTCCTGAGGATGAAGGCTTTGAATACAAGCTCTCATGGGTATTTTGGGGGCAAGGGAAGAAACAAAAGAGAATATGAAAACATGAGATGTTAAATATTAGGAATGACAAAATTTGGGTCTTGGCTGGAAGCAGACAGCCAATGTTACCACACCACTAGTTTGCCTTGGAGTAGATCTGCCCACAAATAACTTATCTACAAGTCCATGGAAGAGTCAGGAATAAATGTAGACATGGGTGGTATTTTGTCACATAAATATCCAGAAAAAAATTATTGAGCTTGCCTTTTAAAAAACTTTGTAGATTAAAGAAAAAATGAAGACAAAAAAGAAAAAAAATCTTGTAGATTAAATTTTAGTAAAGATTCCAAACATTTGATTCTACATGAAATTTTAAGCTTTATCCTACCTGTCCCCTGCAAAACCGCTCAGTGTTACAGGTACATCTAAAAGTAGCACCGGATGAGAAAGGGATGGCTGAGAAAAAGTCAGGGGGGTTGGCAAATAAATATTCTGAAAAATAAAAACCTTTGGTGATAAATGTGAGTGAAACTGGCTTGATGGTCAAGACAATGCTTTCCAAGATCTTTAAAATGAATTTCTACTCGTATTCTCTCCACGGAATCCATATGGCTTTAATAATATGCAAAAGAATCAACACGATTTCTATATGCTCCAACTTTTTTTTTCTTTTTTCTTTTGGTCCAAATTTATGCAGTTGAGTATAGAATGTTGCAAATGATATCGTTTTAATATTTCTGTATAATAATTCTTTCCTCAACTTAACATGACAGTGTCTTCTGGTATCTAATAGACATAGATGCTTAAATTCTATAGGGCAACATAAGTAGATCAGCACGAGAAACGTGCAGCTGAATCCAGATATAGATCATTCCTATAGGGTTTTAAATTACATGGAATTTAAAAATTTACAAAAGTATAAAAAGTCAATAATATATTTTTGAATGAATAGTATGATGGGTGATATAAAAGAAAAATCACATGATCTATTTTTTATTCCTGAATTATGATTTGACGTAAAGAATGTGTCAATATATGTGCCAGAAAATTTTAGAAAATAGTAGACATTAATAGAAATTTTCCTAGCATGCCTTTATTTGGAGGACATAAGTTATTTACTTTAATCATATATTTGTGTGCATGTCAGCTCAAAGTCCCCTGAGATCCCTACATGTTCTATTTCCCAAAACCATCATTTTCATTAATTTTAAAATTTACCTCTATTTCTTTTATTAAATAACCTACTTATGCTGTCATTTCCTAATTTCCCAGTTTTAAGTATCTATGGACTTCTTAGGATGAAAGATAAAAGTTTAGTTCTCTTTCATCCCTTCAACCTACCTTACGCAAATATTTCCTTTCTGTCCACTTCTCAAACATTTTACTAATGGAGTTACATCAAAGCTCCCATTAGGTCACCATGTAATTACATTATTATGACTATGTAAACGCTTTGCACAGTATAGCCAGGTACCATCCCATCACGACTTTTCCTTGCCTGCCTAACTTCTATTTCCTCTAGTGATACCATTCCTTTCTTTCTAAATTAACATACGGTTACAGAAATCACAATATGCCTTTACTGAAAAACAATATTGTATTCACCAAACACTGGGTGAATGACAGTAGAATTTACACAGATCTACTTAACCTCATTTATATGGTCTTTATCAAAGGACTGACAGGGAGCAGGGCCATGGCTGGTGACAAAGGCTGAGAGTTTAAGCATCAGATCAAACTAATGAATCAAGGTTGTCTCTTTACCCTGGAGGTGGAAAATACATGGAGCAATCAAATAGTCAGAATTAAAAGAAATAACTGTGAGAGGGGCAGCTGAGAATGTAAGTGCGGAGAAAAGAGAGTATCAGGACATCCCTAACAATTTTAGTCTCTAATTCTAAGGGAGAAAAGTCAAGCAGGAATGGAGACAGAAGGGAATTTGATGCATTAAACTTCAAAAACAGAATCTGCATGAAGACTACAGAATAAAGAACAGAGGAAACATCAAACTAGGATTACAATTTGGGCTTTTTGTGCCAGTATCTTTCAGATCTTGGCAGTGCTACCTTTTGCGCGATGCTGCTAGATGTATTCTGGTATAACTGATGAGGAGAAGGACCATGTGTGATTTCCAGAACCTTAGAGGCCTGGGAATGTGTTTGAAAATATGTGAAAGGAAATCCACAGCTTATCCTCAAACACCAATAAACTGTGCCTTTCAACGCTGATACCCACCAAACTAGATTATTGTCATCCTTTGGGAACATGTCAAGGGTAGATAATAAGTGATGAAAATAATTCCAACTCCAAGGTCTTTGTGTCGGTGATGGGAAGTGGCATGTAGGTAGATCCTATAAATACTGAGGGAGGAGCAATACTATAACCCCTGTTTGAAATCCATATTCTACATCTAAATATTTACCAAGGTCAAAAATATTTTTATAATTCAGCATCTCCTTTCAATATTTTATTCAGACCTTTCTCTATAGCTTCCTTTATCCTGGACTTAATTATATCTTTTCTAAATCATGTTAGCTCATGTCTAATGAGAGAGACAAAACATTTTAATAGTTATGTTTCATGGATAGACACCTTTTGCTTTCTGGTATAACTGGACTTTATTTTATTTGATCTACATTATAAAGATGCTGAATATCACTAAATATAACGATAAAAAATGAAAACCTACACACGAGTTTCAATTATTACAGAATAATCTAATTATTAAGAATAAAGGCTTCTGCATTAACTTTATAAGAGATTGAGTCTCACCTTTGTCACTTTCCAGTTGTGTAATTTGGGCAATTTGTTTAACTTCTGTATGTTTCTTTATGTTCACCAGTAAAGTTCAGGAAATAAAAGCATCTACTTCATAAAATTGTTGTTAAGCTCAATGGAAATACACATAAACACACACAAGTATATATGTACATATGTGCTCATATAAAGAATACATATGTATTCTATGAATATATATGTTCATATGTATTTATGTATATATATGTGTGTATTTTATGGCAGAGAGAGAGAAACCTTTCACAATACCTGACAAGCTTGAATGCCTTCACTATATATTATCTTAGCAAAAGAACATCTTCAAAGTCAAAGGAGATTCAACAGCTTTGAAATAAACTATAGGTGATTTGTAGTCAAATGGCTAAACTGTAGCTTTGCTTAACATATAGTATAAATAATACATGCCAGAGACAGATATATTTAAGAACAAACTAAGTCACAAATTATTTTTATCTTAAATATCATCTAGTTTGACTCCAACCTTGAATAGAAATTCTCCAGCTTTCCTGATAGATAGCCATTTAATCTCCATTTGATAAAAAAATTTGGTATTTTTAAGAACATGTTGTTGAACATTTTCATTAAAAATGTTTTCATTATACTGTAATTGTTTTCACTATATTGAGTTGAAATCTTTAGCAAAGTTTGCAGTCCAAACTGGTGGCAGGTAACTAGTAATTAGAATAGAAAAAAAATTGTGCCTTCGTATAATAATAACTAGTGGACTTTCAACTTTTCTTATCATCATTCTTTTAATTGCCTTATTGTTGAATGAGAGGCGCTAAGGATTGAGGTAAACAAAATTGGGTTTGAAACCTCAGCAATGATACCTAAGCCATATAGACTCGTACAAGCTACTTCGCTCTCTGGGTTTCAATAATCTTATCTATGAAATCAGGATGATAATTTCTTGATTAAAAAAGGAAAAGAAAAGGAAACCTGCAGGAGGAAAGAAATAAAACTAACATATTTTGTATCAAGCTCTACGGCAGGCAATTTCACCCATTGTATTAATGCTCACTCTTATTAAATAGATATTACCAAACATTTTTAAAGTTGGAAAACAAATAGTTCCATCAAAGTTAAATCAATTCTCTACATTTATACAGCTAGAAAGTAGCCTATATTTATCTCAAACCATTATGTAAAGACTTCCCTGGGCAAATGTCTGAGAATTTTAGTGCATGAGGATGACCATGCAATACCAATTTTATATGATCCACTCTTTAAAAAATTTTCAGATGAAAAATTCTCTCAACTAATATATGAAGTAACAAAAAGTTCAATGGGTTATTTTGATTTTTGCCTTTCATTTTTGTTTTAAGATATGCCTTTAAATTATGTTAATATTATTTTTGTATTAAGCGCTTGGGAAAATTATAAAGTGATGATTAAGGAGTGATATGTACTTTGCATTATAAAAGAGGCAAAACTACTTCCAATAAGTATATGTTTTTTTTTTCTCCTCAAAGAATAAAAGCAATTATTCACTGAAAGGGAGAGAAAAAGACAATCAACTTATTTCAAATCTTCTCTGAAATGAAGCACATCCACACAGAGACAGCATGTAATAAAATTGCTCCTGGTCTAAGTAAGTAGACTAAATTCTAGTGTCTGTCCTTAATCTTTCTGAGGTTCACATTTTTTCCCTCTGAAAAGTGATGAACAATCTTTCTTGTGCCTCTTGGAAGTATATTGCAGGCTCCAAATCAGATAATATCCGTGAAAGTTCATTGAAAACTATAAAAATCTATTCAAGGATAAAGGACAGCCATGCAGATAAAACAGCTATGTGTAAATGCTCTTTTAAAATTTTTGACAACTTTAGAATGTACGTAATAAACATGCTAGGTCCCATGCCGGGTATCAAGGCTACACAGATGGATCAAATGCATCTCCTAGACATTCAGGGACTCTCTCTCAGGAGCTTCAGACATAGTCATACTCTTTGATTCAATAAATCCACTCTGGGGATTACATTCTATAGAAATAATCCAAAATATGAGGGAAAAGATCATATAAAATACCTTTTATTGTCTGGTTATTTACAATAGAAAAAATATTTGAAATAATACAAATATCAACTATAAGCGTAGAGCTAAATAACATAATTTCATTTTCTCAATGAAATATTAGAGCCACTAAAATGTTCATTATAAAGAATATGATTGGAAAGTGCTTTTGAGCTAATGGTAAGTGGAAATAATCAGAAGACTGACTTAACTGCAATTACCAGTAGGTAACATTTCATAGAATCAATATTTTCATAGGAGAAAATAATGAAAGAAAATGATCAAAGTCATTAATTATTGTTAACTTTGGTTGGTGAGATTACATGTAAAAAAATCAAAGAATCCTCGTTTCTATATTTTGCAACTTTTTGATGGCTCTATTATTCTTATAGTGACTTTTACACGTTACTATAGAGAGAATCATGTGACATTAAGGAGTGAGCTTAGTAACAGATTATATTACTGCTGAATATATGTATAACTCAGATCTGATCTTCTCCTGACCTTATTTTTCATAAAAACCATTGAAAATAATAATACTCAGCAAAAATTTCCTCAATGACTTAATTAAAAATATATAAACCATGCTTTAATTAATAGTCCTCTAGGCTAGTAAATTAAAACAAAATACTTTTCTTATTTCTACTCATTATGTTCCCAACATTAATTTAAACTCTATTTTTTTTTACAAAGTTAACTTTTATGATCAATGGATTTTGTCAGGATCAAAACCTAAATGTGTAAAGAATTAACCTTGTTTAATAATGAATTAACAAGATCTGAAAAAGATAAAACGAATTGCTAAATGATTATCGTTACAAAAAGTCCCACTCTACTCCCTCATGGAGAATGATGGAACACTGTTTTATCGAACCCCATTATTCTAATGAGAAGATATTCTACACTTGGTCGTAGCCAAAAGACTCGCGAAGATACCGTAATGACTTGCTGCCAGTGCCTAATGAAGAGATTTCATAATTATTGAAACCACATCTGTTTGATTAACGAGTTTCTTGCAAGATCCATGCATCTTCTGCTATTTAGTGCGTGGCAGAATGCACAGACTGCATATAAGCTCCGGTTTCTCTTCTTGTGTGAAAGGAAAACCTTATGTACCAATGGCAAAGGCTGCTCTTAATGAACTTTTCAAAAGGCTAAGTGTCTATTTTGTGCAACCTTTTCTATCTTGGTTCAGTTCCTTATGACTTGTGGCCCTGGACAGGTCACTTACCTTTCTATTGCCTTAGTTTTCTTTTCTGGAAAATCTAATACCAGTCTTATAGTGTTATTGTGAGGGTAAAATGAGATAATACGTTAAAAGCTCCTGGAATAATGCACTGGCACAAATAAGAACTAACTCTGGGTACCCAGCGTGGAACATGTTTCTAAATAAGGTGAAAATTCTGGAATCATCGATATTGTTATTGGGTACACAATTCAGTACTGCATTAGCTACTTCTTTTCCAAGAACATGATGGATGGAATAATTATGTTAATGTTTCTGTGCTCTTCAAGCAAGTATTCTCAGGTCTTCCGACTTACAATGCCCTAGATCAGGCAGCCTTGCAATTCTAAATTTGTTTGAATAGAAAAGAGGTTGGAATAGGAAGTTGTGTAATCACAACTTGATTATAAATAAATAAATAAATAAATAAATATTTATAATTTATTATATTATATGCAATATATAATAGGTAATATATTTATAATATATTTATAATATATTATGAATATATAATATTTATATATTTATATACTTATATATATCTAATACTTAAGACACATATTAAAATAAAATCCCACTACATAGGCAGGAGGGCAGAGAAAACAGTAAATTATAATGGGGCTTCCAAAATTTCCTTCTAAAATGAGTGATTTTTTTTTTTTTAGCTAATAATGAAGATACACATATATAACTTGATCTAATCATCAGTGTGTAATAAGACGCATTTATAAACAATTGCTGGGGATGACAAATACCCCTGACAAAGAAGACTATGCTGTCAAGTTCAGACAGAAGACACGTGTAACTTCTGCCATTGAGATTCATGGATGGTTCAATTTGGAAGAAGAGAAACAAGCCATCTTGTCAAGTCCCTTGTCACATTATGCCTCTCTGTATCACCTCTGGACTCTTGACACGTATTCCTCGTTAACAATAAGAAAGGGGAAATTTTAATTCTAATTCGCAAGCATTGTTCTTTACTAATCGATTCCATTATGTCAGAGTTGATAGCATATTGACTGATGTACCAAAGTTAATTCTGGATTTCAGATTACAAAAAAAAAAAAGTGACATGACATACCTATCAGGGTTTCAATGCAGATATTGAAAGAACAAAAGTTCAGCCACATATTTTCCTGAAAGTATTATCTAATTTTCAATGAATTCTATATTTTAAAAAGATGAAACCTTCGGAATGTTAGTCTCCTTTACGGCATCTAGACCATCACATTATGAGGACATTGATGATCTCCTTGAAATATCTGTACACTTGCCTGTATCTCTTGCTTGTACTAAAAGTCAATGTGCCTAACACAAACTCACTAAATGCCAGTCCTCTTTCTGAATATTTGCATTATGGTGCCAGTCATTTCAACTGTATCTATCGATCATCTTTGATACCTCATCTTCCGTTCTTCACGTCTAGTGAATCACCGATCTTTACAGTCCTCTCATTACCTGTTTAACTCTTCTTCATTCCCACTGACATCAATTCACACTCATGCTACTGTACCTGTCACCTTCTGATTTCTGTCTCTATTGCTGGTCTTCCTCCCTCAGTCCGTCAAAAGCTCAACCCCACACAAATCTTCCTAAGGCGGCTACTTAACAGTATCACCTTCCACTTAAAACCTCACAGTGGCTCGTTATTACCCTTGGGGTTGGCATTGAGGAACTTAATTTTTTTTTGCCCCTACCATTTTCGATAAGTAATTTCTGTGCTCTTTATAACTGGATAAATCTTTTCTATTCTTCCGGAAGGCTAAAAGTGAATACTCTGGTGGCCACCAGGTGTGGATTATACAACTGTGCTTCTGAGAAAGACTTAATCTGAAGGGAACTTATGCTGGACATCTATCCATTGCATCTGGCTGCTACTTTAGAGAAGTAAATATTATTTCTCTATGTTATGAAGAAACAAATAAACTAAGAGCAACAAAAGATTGCAAACTAAGCAGTCAGTAAACCATGGAAATAAAGGCAGATGGACAAAAAATCTACAAACTGGCTCACTTGAGCACTGCCAAAGCTAGCTTAAGTATTTTTTTCATGCAGTCTAAAAGGAGAAGAGACTGAAAACATAATTATTATTGGTATTATTATCACTACATTCTGAAACAGTTGTTCAGTAAAGAGAATTTATTACATGGTTTGCAAACCAGCTGACACACCTGCTAAATCAATCTCTTCACGCCTGCGTTATTGCTATTGCCTGTGGTTGGGTCTCTTCCCTCTGACCTCTCCTACCCCCAACTATCCTCCGACTCTATGCTGCCCACATCCAGACCCTGCCCAGCTGCGGCTACCCTGCTCTGTACAGTGCACTCTTGTTTCTGATCACCTCCTGCTTTACTTTCTACTCCTCGCTGGTGCTCGTGGTCTGACGTGACTTCCAAGTGTGTTTCTTGTCTCCCAGATTAGCCTGCGCTTCAGTCGTTACCACGCTCTCGCTCTGATGTCATTGCGACATCAGACTTGGCTCACGATATTTTCTCCTTAGAAGAGAGTCTTGAGACTCCTCACCATGGATCTAGGTCCCTGGTCTTATTAAGACCAGCAAAAGTTCTTTGTGTTCTTGTCTTTCTAACGCTTGTTTGCTTATTTTCTCTGTCACATTTATTGAAAATATGCTATTATCTATAAAGTGTATTAACCCACTATGGGTTTCTTATATACCAAAAATTCTTCTCAAGTGAAATATAAGCCGGTTGGGTCGAGATGTCCACCTTTGCAGTTTCCTGGGAGCTTATGACATACAATGCAGCAAAGGATGCACAGCGAGAAGTTAAAAATGACTTGCAATTGATTTCTAAAATACTTGCCAGAAATGAAAATCTTCACTCAGTTTATGGAATTTTTACAGTCTCATATAAATCTCTTATTCAGGATTGTTCTACTTTTCATCAAGCTTCATTTGATTCTTTTCTTAATGGAATGTAAACTCATGGTTAAAAGCCCCCTCTACTGGCCCTCTTTAACATATCAGAGGGAAAGTTAAAAGAATATATATAAATATTTCCTAGGATGTTATTAATATAAAAAATTTTTAAGAAAGTCAATAATGTTATTTATTAACCTTTTTATCCTTCTGTGCTTTTTACTTATATGATCCAGTTCCTGAAGAATTTGTTCTATTATAGTTTGTAATCTTTTATTTCTTCAGATGAAATGCTGATTTCTCTCCTGCCCATTAATCCTACTATGCCTCATTCTGCATACCCTGATTACACTTACACCTCTTATATTTCGGGGGGCAGTGTACACAGCACTGGAAAACCAGGGTTCTGAAATCTGGCTGCCCAACTTTGCATACCAGCTAGACCTTCTGTCAGCAGCAATCAAATTAGTCACCTTAACATCTGCTTATCTCAGTTTCCTCATGAAAGAAATGAGGGCAACAATAGTTCTTCCCTCAGAGCTGCAGGTTTTTCTTTTAGCACAAGTACATTTTAAAGCCTTAGATCCTGTTAAGGCCATGCCTCACTGCTCGCTCAAAAACAGAGAATGAATGCACTCGACTGAATCTTTTTTCCAGAATCGTTAACTTTTTTTTTGTTCTTTGAACTTTATCATGATTCTCTTGTCGATATCCTTATACTCTTCCCGGTGTGTTCCAATGCTCTTGTTTGTGTTGCCTTCCATCTGTTTTTATTTTTTTCATTCTGGTAAAAACCCTTAACGTGAGATTTATCCTCTTAACAAAATTTTAAGCGTACGAGACAGTATAGTTACCTACACACACAAGGTTGTACAGCTGCCCTCTAGAACTTATTCATCCTGCATAAAAGAAATTTTTATCCAAAAGAACTGAAATCAAGATCTCAAAGAGATACTAGCACTCCCATGTTCACTGAGGTACTATTCACAATAGCTGAGATGTGGAAACAGCAAACATGTCCATCGATTCATGAATGGACATTTTAAAAAGTGGCATATATCTATAATAGGATGTCATTCAGCATTAAAATAAGAAGGAAATCCTGCAATATATGACAACACAGATGAACCTTGAGGACATTATGCTGAGAGAAACTAGCCAGTCACAGGAGAATAAATCCTGCATGCTGCCAGTCACGAGGTACCTAAAATAGCCTTCCCCATGATTTTAGATATCTTTCCATTTACTTGCTCATTATCACCCAAAATGCCTCATTCCCTGTCCAAAAAAATAACTGACTTATTCCTTGAAGGAAACATAGTGACCTGGCACATACTTTCGATAGAGTTTTGTTCGATCAGTTCCATTATATTTCACTGAAGTCAATAAGCAGGTTTATCAAGCATGTGTTGATTTAGTGATTGTTGGATTTCAGAATCATGGCTGCCAACCAAGACACATTTTCTTTCAATTATACTCCATATGCTTAACAACATGTTTACTGATGCAAAATGTAAGTATTTATAATATATGTTAAGAGTATAGATCCTGAATATTGAACCTCTGGTCTCATAACCTTTTTGTCCTTGTAAAAGTTACATAACCTTGTGACTCCATTGTAAAATAGGTATTATTCTTATTTCTATTATTTTGTGTTATTAAAGATTATTGAAGTAGATTATCATGTAGCCTGGCTCTAAGCCATGCCTATTCTCTAACAGATATATAACGGAAAATATCTGTAAACATGGATGAGCAGTGCCAGTAAGATTAATATGGGAGATTACCAAAATACATATTTAAGTATATTTAAATGTGTTTTAAACTAAGTCTTTAAAGGCTTTAATTTCTAATCATATTGACTTGTTTTTGGTAAGAATGATATTTCAAGAATTTATGTTTATCACTGATTGGGAAAGTTAAAAAAGATTAAAGAGAAAGAAGAATACTCTCCACATAAACCACAGATTGTTGATATTCCTTCCAGAGAAGGCCATTTCAAGAGCAATTTGTTTTGATCTTCATGATATTTTGGAAACAGTTCAGAATATTTCCAAAAGACTGTTACAAATTTAGATTTCATGGTTACACATCTGGGCTTCTTTCTCGGTCCATTTAGCTGCATTTACTACACACACCCACTACTCCTTCAGAAAATAAAAAAAAAAAAAAAGATTTTTGTGAAAACTCAGGAGGTAAAAAATAACAGCACTACACTAAATTAAGGGTTTGGGTGACTTAGTTTGGAAAGTCAGTTTTAATTCTAGAAAACATATTGAGATTCCTTGAGGAAAGAATATCTTGCATATTTTAGCATCACTTTGTAAAGGCAGAGTTTCAGAAGTAAGGAGTACACCTGAAATTCATTTGTTCAAATACAAGTAGCATCACAAATATTTAACATTCTTTAGTAGCTAATATTATTAACCTTGTATTGTATAGTCCTAAATACTCAACTCAGAGTCCTTCCCTGTATACCAGGCCACACTCTCAACTATTTTCTTGACAATAAATATGCTGACTTAGGCAGAATCTATATTGTCTAAATTTTGTGGAACAGTGATAATCAGTCAGCTCTAGAACCTCACGTGAGATCATTTCAGAGTTCATAAAATTGCTATACTTTCCTATTTACAGATTTTTGGACTGGGTTGCCGAACACTTAAATTTTCAGATGCGATTGAGATTTTTATCTTATTTTTTAGTATGAATGTCTGTATAAACTAAATTCATGACTGTGCCTTGCTTCTCTCCCCTACAGTTACTCCCATCTTTTGGTGACCATCCTGACATGCTTTTTAAAAACTTTCTTAATGTTCTGTATTTTTATTTCTCCCAGGGCAACTTTCCCTTCTTTTGATCCTTCCATAGTTTTCAAATTATATAGCAAATATATGACAAGTGTGTCCCCAGGTTTTGAGCAACTAGGGTTTCTACATTTATCAACAGGCCTTGTGGAGCCATTCTCAGTGTCTCAGCTTAGACTGGGGCCTGATCCACGGTGTGCACTAAATATTAGCTATTGTTATTGCTGCTGCTGCTGTTATTATCACTGTTACTCCTGCCTTTCTCAAGAAAACTGAGGATTAGATGATAGAATAGGCGATAAGGGGTGAGCCAGAGGCAACACAGGTGGCTAGCTCTATATTCAGCCTTGTGAAATAGGAATATGCATTCCCTCAATTGAGGTCACATAAAGGAAATACGAAGTTCCTGCCATCTTTATTTTTGTCAGATGGGCTAGTGGGGTAGGAGTAAAACGTCATTTAGGGATCACCATCCACCCCATGCATGGAGGTCCCCATGTAAAATACATTTGTCTTACTGTTCCAAAACGATTCTGGTGAATCTTTAGTACCAGTGTGTAATAAAAAAATATATTTTTGTTTTGTTTTGGTGATGATGGATATAAACTGCCAACAGCTTTATTATTTTATTATTTTAAGCAAAGCAATGCCAGGCACACTTGAACTGACTCATTCTTGATAGTTTTAGAAATTGATGTATCAGTGTAGCCAGAACTTGAGAAAAAGCTAGAAGACAAAAGAGCAAGGAGGTGGGTTTTATTTTTACCAGAAATGTAAACTGGTGCAGTCACTGTAGGAAACAGTAAGGGGGTTCCTAAAAAGTTAAATATAGAACTTCCATATGATCCAACAATTCTACTTCTGGTTATTTATCCAAAAGCAAAACAAAACAAAACAAAAACAAAAACACTACTTCAGACAGATAGATATACACCCCTGTGTTCACTGAAGCATTACTTACAATAGCCAAGATGTGAAAGCAACCTAAATGTCCATGATACACAACTAGATAACGACAATGCGATACATATCTACAATGGAATATTACTCAGCCATAGGAAAGAATGAAATCTTGCCATTTGCAACAACATGAATGGACCAAGAGGGTATTATGCTTAGTGAAATAAGTCAGAAAGAGAAAGACACATACCATATCATTTCACTTATATGTCAAATCTAAAAATCACAACAAACTAACCAACGAAACAGATTCATAGATAACATGATACAAACTGGTGGTCACCAGAGTAGAGAGGGCTTAGTGGGCAGGCAAATAGGGAAAAGGAATAAAGAGGGACAGACTTCCAGTTATAAAATAAATAAGTCATAGTGATGTAATGTACAGCATAGGGAATGTAGTCAATGATATCATGATAACTTCGTATGATGACAAATGGTAACTAGATTTATGTTATCATTATATATATATATATATGCATACACACATACATACACACATACACACACATACATATATACATATATATATATTTTTAATTACTCCTATGTACACCTGAAACTAATAGGCTATGTCAAGTCAATTATACATTAATTAAAAAAATACTTGCACCTTCAGAAACAAAAAAACAGAAAAGGACTATGAAAAACTCTCATGCCATAGATATGATTAGGAAAAAGAGTTTCACCTTCACACTTCTTTCTCAAGTCTTATCTGGCTTCTTTTCTCTCTTCCTTTTCCTCACTATCTCTTTCTCAGTCCAGGCTATTCCTACCTGACTGCACATTTTAATCACTCAATCTTAGCTATTAGCATACAGCAACTTTTTTAATGCAAATTTTTTTTACTTTAGGAAAGAATAGTAAAATGAGGTAATTCTCAATCTTATTTATAATATAAAACCAAACTAGTTCAAAGAGATCAGAAATAAAGGTTAATTGGAATTATTTCAAAATTTAAAGTTAGATTTTTAGTTTAAAATTTTAAATTAAAAAAAGTATATGTATTGATTTAATTTTACTTCAGTTTATTTAAAATTTATTTAATTTTAAATGTGTTTTTGGCTTTTTGAATGTAATGGTAACATAATACCAAATAGTAAAACAAATGGTAATGATAAAAAAAGAACTGAAGAGAACTATGCTTTCTCCACAAATCTTTCATTTTTATGTTTAACTTCCTAGATAGATATGTATATGAATGACAGTTGGTAAACTTAACACTGACTTAGTTTGTAGTTCTTACAAATTCAAATTGCTGGGGGTTTGGAATCCTGGATGTTCAATGGAATAGTAAATCCCTATTTACACGGACTTTCTAGAGAGCAGCTATTTGCAAAATTAGTCTACACACAGCTCATTAGAGATTTTTTTCAGCCAAAATAAAATTCCTGTTCTTAATCCCAATACAGATCCTTTCCATCAATGTCTGTGATTATTAGCGGATTACAGTTTTTTTTCTTATTAGAATACCTACTTTTGAAAATATAGTTTTTCTTTTACATATCTTTTGGGGGTATGATAGATAAATCAATTTTTTAAAAAGTTTGAAAATTCATCATCTGGGTAAACCTTTAAATTATAAATGCACTGAACTTACATCTCTCTTCCTCACAAAAGCCACAGGATATTATGTAACAACAACAAATAAATAAAAGACAATTGTGACAGGAGACAAAAATGAGATGAGGCCAGGTGACTTATGCAAAATACTTCCTTCATTGATTGGAAGGGTAGCAGCAAGGAACACATGATGAATTTTGAATTTAACTGAAACAGCAAGGTAAACTTACTTTAAGTTGGAAACAAAGTCATGAAACATGAAGAGAAAGCAAGTTTTAGGATATGTGAAATGGTTGTTTTTGTATAATGAGCTTTTATGTTATCAATGCTAAACAAAAATGAAACCTGTTTTGCAGACACGAAAATAGTGAAATTTAAATTGCATGAGGTCTATTGAAACAAATTTGAGGCTACTGCTACAAAACTCTTTTGAAACTCCTCTGTTCAGTCCAAATTCTGGTATTAAATATTCATAAGGAAAAGCATAAAATGTATTTGTTGATTTGTGGTTTCTGTACTAAGTGATTCTATATGCTAACTCCATAGTGTATGACAGGTGATTCAGAGGAATAACTATGTAACTCAAAATGGGCAGTCAGCACTCAATTATATAGTTCTCTTATTTATTTGGATGCTTAGACATATCTGAAATTTAAAAAAATAATAAAAATGATTGTTGTCAAATATCAAAAAAACATTAAAAATAAAAACTAAGACATGTATACTAATGTATTTATTCAACAAATTATTTAACGCTGTCTGGGTTCCAGGCCCTGCGCTGTAGGCTGAGTTTCAATGATAAGCAGAAAAAACCTCTGCCATTAAGGAACTTACGCAAAAATATTAATGAAATCAAACTCCAGGCATGAATGACAATTTTCTGTTTACTAACACACAACTTTCTGTGCTGTTTAGCTTAACAGAGTTCCTTGCAAATTCTCAGTTTAAGACTTTCAGGTATTCTTCAACTGAAGAGAGTAATTTCCAGGCTGCTCATCTGATACAATGAGTTACATCAAAAGCCCGTAGACCATTTTCTAAATTTAGTAAAAGGTTTCTTGATTCATTCTCTCTGTATTGCTTAGGTCTTTGAAGCCACATCTCTTGGGCTCTGTTCTCTAAGTGTTCTTTAAACACTGAATTAAAACCTTGATGGGAATAAAAAGCTGTGGGCATGTGACTCCATGTTTCCCTGCATGGTCTGACAATTTCAGTGCCTCTGGCCTGCTTCTTTTTCTAACCGCTGTACTGTGACACAGCAGCTTGGAACCCAGGGCTCTGAATGATGTGGACAGAGTAAGGCCTTTGAACCTTGGTTTCAGTCTCAGCTGCCATTCACTGGTGATTTGACCTTTGCTAAATCATTTAACCTGCCCGATCTTCAGTATTCTCCTGGGTAAAATGAAAGATTATACTAGATGCTCTCTTAAGTCACTTTCAGCTGGAAAATGCCATGTGTTTATGAACACAATAGACACTAGGATCTGGTGGGAGCCATTCTTGCTGAATGCCCTGCAGACAGGGTTGGAGTTGCCTTCAAGCTAGTAGTTTCCAGAGCAGGTGGGCTCCTTACTGAAGGAGGAAGTTTGGCTTAATGGAAAGAGTTGAATGTTCCTTGCCCCAGGTTATAATAGATGAAAACAGGAACAAGGATGTTTTGAGAGAACTTATGTAAAGGTCAGCAATCATTTGCATATGTGTGGATGTTGCTTCTCCTGCTCTTCCAAGGGTATATATATGCTGTGCTAAATAAACTCAGGGTGCAGTATTCACTGTGAGCCCTCCCGACTCTATCTTCTGTCTCTCTCTCTCTCTCTTTTTCTCAATCCTCACTCTCCCTCTAGGGAACTGTTCGCTCTTAGCCGGCTGGCTCAGGCAAGGATCCTGCAGCTTTAGCCCAGTCCTCATTTTGTTTTTCTGGATAAAAAAAGTAATAATAATAAAAAAAATAAGCTAACAGTGCATTCCATGAAAATTTTAAAAAATAAGAATTATTACTTGTCTATGTGGTACACATCTAAAACTGAGGTGTAGAAGGCAATCATTGAAGTGGGGAATAGTACAAACACTGACAGGAATCACAAGAAGAAGTGAGCTAATTGGAAAGGTAAGGCTGCTAAGTCACAGTGCAGGATAACCATTCAGTGATAGGGCAGGATTCCTAGTTGGTGAACCGTTAGTGGCTCATCAGGAAACTGGAGTATTTATGTGCTAGGCAGGGATCTTGGCCCTGAGGACAGGACTATAAAAAAACAGATAAGGCCCGAGTATCCCTAGTGCATTTTATAGTGCGGGGCAGGGGTGGTGGGGAGGAATGGACGTAGGAAACCAAATGGGATAATTTTAGATAGTGATAAATTGTTATAAATAAGAAAGAAACTGGGTAAAAGGAAAAAGAGGGCAAAGTGTTTCGAAGCAGCTATACGTAGGATGCTCAAGAAGGCCTCTTGGATAAAGTGACACGAGAGTTGAGATTTCAGTGATGACTGCAATCTGTTCACACAACCTTCTCAGTGAAGAACCTTCCAGACAAAAGGTATACCAGCACCAGAGTATAGCAGAGTAGCGAAGGTGGGAGCAAGCTCAGGCATAGAAAGAATCATGAAGCTGAGTTGGGGCAAGGATGCAGTGACCAAAAGGAGAGGATGCTGAGATTGAGGGAAGATGCAGGTGGAACTTTATTTTCCTAAGGAAGGGTAAGAACTGAGAGTTCTAGTTTATTTCAATGTAACATGGAAATTTCAAGCAGACTCTGGATGTTTTCAAGAAAGGGGGTGATACTGTCCAATTTACCTTTGGAAACGGTTGTCTAACTGCTGATTGGAAAGGAGATCCTGAGATTCCTAAGTGGTAACACTTGGCATTCATGGGATATGTCAATATTTTAGATCTACAGGGGAAAAAATGATGAAATTTTATGAGAGCTGGGCAAACTAGTGGAGTCATAATTATAGTGAATAAAGTCTGAAGGTTAAAGAAAACAGGGAGTATTTGTTAGTTGTTTAATCTATGATGGTGAGTAGACATCTGAAGAACCCTAATGGAGAATAAGCCTGGTGTGCTGAAGGGTGAGTCATCCATCCAAAGACTAACCAGAAGCCCACCTCTTTGAGTTAAGCACTAAAAGTGCTTCAACTGTCCTTCTCTCTGATCAACACTGAAGAGTTTATTTCAATACTGAACGGCTGAACTGGTTTTCCATGGTGAAATGAGAGGTAGTCAAGATATGTGGTGAGGCTGGTAACAGTGAGTGGACAGGTCTACCCTTTCCTGAATGAGGTTGAAGAAACTAAAGCCCGCAGTCTACACCAAAAAAATCCCCTTGAGAACGATGGCCCAGCCCTGAGAGGCCATCCTGATCTATGGTGGAGGCTGACAGAGGATCATGCTGTCCAATGCTGACGAAATACATCCCAGCACTGCTTCTGAATATTGTCGCATCTGCACATGAGCCTTCGATTTAAGATCTCGTTAGACTGACTGCAGGGCCAAAAAGCTGAAGATTCATTTAATCCACACAACAGACTATGGGGTCGCTTTTTGTTTCTACTGCTTAATGAATGAATGTATAGCAGAATTAGGACTGGGGCTGGTTTTCCTGTTTAACAAACTAACTGTAGCTATTTCCTGCATCCTACTATTGGAAGATACAGACATCTAATACACAAACAAATGAATGAACAAACCTAATTAATGTGAATGACCAAACTGGCTTGCATCAGTCTACAACACACATCGAGGGGTCCCCACTGGGTGTCTGATAAAGGTAAAGCTCATGTTCAATACAGTAAGCTTGCCAAGACCTTGCCACTGCCTCATTCTACAACTTAACTCAATATACCTGGCCAGACCGTACTGTGTTTTTTCCCTTCAGACCCACACTATCAGGTAACACCATCCCTTACCTGGAATACCAGGCCCTGCACCTATATCTTAACTCTACAACTCAGTTTAGGTATGTCTCCCACAGAAAGATATGCTTCTCTGTCTTTGCGGGTTTGGTTGACCAGTTCTCCCATATGCTTCCAGAGTACTCTAAAGACACCATCTGCCTTGATGTGTTGAAATTGTCTGTTTAGCCACTGAAGCCCCCTCTCTAATCCATGAGCAACATGAAAGGGAATGCCTTGTCTTCTCTTGACATTCATAATCCTCGGTAAAGTGCCAGGTGTAATAAAATCTGCTGAAAAAACTTCAGTGGACATTCAGAAAAAGTCATTACAGCCCTTATCCAAAAAAAAGTGTTTACAATGAATGTTTTCCTAAGATGTCGACCTAGATATCAGCAGAGCTAATAAAATTATCTTCAGATATTCCTTCTACTAACAATTATGAATATATTCTTACGTAAAGATTACTGGATGCATCTTATCATTATGGGCTTGAAGATATTTTCATATAATGCCACACTGTCCTGGAAAAGTATCACTATCTGTCCAAGATCTGTATTTAGTTGGCATTATGGCAAAAATAGCAGGTGATTGGGAAATGTGTATGTAAATTACAACCAGGGCATCCAAATGATTTTGTTTTAGTCTGTACAGATATGTGCTGTCTAAAAGTTCTTCTGCGAGGAACACAGACATCGTCTCACCATCTGTTAGCTTATGGATGCGGTTTGCAAATTACCTCATCCTGGTACCCTTCCTGTGATAAGTGCCCTGGATCTAAAGCAGTGTGCTCTTCGGTAGTAGTAAATTATTGACTTTGCTTATACTTTAAGGACGATAAAATCAGCTCCATTAGTATGTGCATTTATATTTCAAACACACTATCTATGCTTCAGTGAGTCGGTTGTTTCCTGGAAATTACCAAAATGGGTGTACATAATCTGTCTTTTTATCCTTTACAATGCAAAGGACATTGTGTAGTGAGTAATATTTTATTGGACAACAGCAGTGTAATGGATATGTCTCATATTTATTCTGTTGATCACCTAAAAACTACCGAAGGAGGCTTATACGGCCAAATGCTTTCTGCAATAAATCCTCCTTCATATATCAGCCAGAATTACAGAATAATTATAAATCTGGGCATTTACAATTTCAACAGAAAAAAAAAACTGAAAAAATCAAATAGTCTCTTACTTATTACTTTAATGTTCCCAGAAAAAAAAAAAAAAGCAAAGCGAAAACAGTAACATGTACCTGGCTGTGTTTAATTGGTACATCTGGGTGGTTTATTAAAGAAAAATGGGAAAAGGAAAAGAATAACATATTCTGAGTATTCACTATATAAAAATGTGTAACAGGTACTTTACTATGGTGTTGTATCTTAAAATTGTCAGTGTGATTATGATTAGGTATCTAATTATCACTTATAGATGAGTAAATTCAAATCTGAAGTCATTCACTATCCAGGATTTTTCTAATTTTGAAAGTATTTATGAAAGTTTAATTTTAAGACTAGCTATATGCTAACTGTTGGCATCTATTTAATTGTCTGTCTGAGAAAATGTATAGATATTTCTGTAGGAATTAAAAAAAATAGATTTTCATGCAAAAATCTTAGAGTTTAAAACATCTGCATTCAGCTCATCTAATCTTTCACCTACAAAATAAATTTGCATAATTGCGTAGTGAACATCGGTATGCAATTGAAAATTGAATGATACTTTAAAAACATTAAAGGTTTTCAAAATACAGAGATGATGGTCCACAAATAAGAGAAAATAAAATAAAATAAAATAAATAATTTCTATTATTAACTTTACTCTCCTCCCCATATTTCTTCCTCTAGATTGTGAAATTTGTTTTATAATTACGTTCACAATCGTGAGATATCTAAATATACTATTCATGTATTATCACGTAGATATTGTCTCCTTAAATAGTACTAAAGTCTGCTCTAGAAATGTTGAGGAAAATGCTATATTTTTAAATATAAATTTTTGTTTCTCTACACCGACGATAAACTACACAGGACATCTCAAATGTTATAATAAGATGCATATCTATGACTATAAAAAGCAATTGTTGAGGCTCTTAAAATACCACTGAAGTGTAGATGCTGGTTGTTGTGAGCCAAACTGTGTGTCCCCAAAATATAGGATGCAGTCCTAACCTCCAGAACTTGTGAATATGTCCTTATTTGCAGATGTAATTAAGTAAAGATAAGGTCATACAGGATTAGGGTGGGGCCTAATCCTATATGATGGATGTCCTCATAAAAAGAGAAGAGACACAGACATATTCAAAATGGATAATGCCATGTGAAGACAGAGGCAGAGATTGGAGTTGTCCTGACGCAAGCTAAGGGATGCCCAGGATTGCACATAACCACCAGAAACTAGGAGAGGCATGGAACAAATCCTTTCTCAGAACCTCCAGAAGAAACGGATCCTCCCAATGCCTGGATTTTAGACTTCCAGCTTCCAGACCGTGAGAGAATACACTTCTGTTGTTCTAAGGCATCCAATCTGAGGCATTTTTGTTACAGCAGCCGTGGGACACTAATACCCTGATAATACAAACATCTAGATTCAACAGCAGAGCTTTCTGACGTGTCTAAAGTCACACGTCTCACCAGGCACTGAGCTGAAATCTTACTAAGTGATTAAAACCAAACAGAACAGAACAAAGCCAAACTCACCATTTTTTCCCCCCAAGGATCTGACATGCAGTGTTCACAAATGGATTAGACATTATTGCTAATAAATGCACACATGCAGCCACCTCTTATATCCTTACTTGGCACACAAGGTAAATGCTCTACTAAGCATTACATTAGGCTGAAAAAATAATCCTATGCAATAGTTATAGGGCCTTAACTAATCCATATTAACCATGCTAACACACACTATTACTACCTTGTTTCATCAACCAAATCCTCCTTTGAATTTGGCACCACAGATGATTACAAAATTCATTATCGACCCACTGAGAGAGCAAATTGGCAATAAGTAACAGGAAGTGTGAGAATGCAGCCATTTCCAGGTGATGATTCCTTGGTTCCTCATCTTGGGTCTCTTGAATATGACTTTTGCTCCTATTCATATCACCACATTTATCGAATGAAAATACAGACAGGCAGTAAAATTTGAATTGATACTAAAAAAAAAAAAAAGTGTGTTGTTGATCTGACATTCAAATCTGGGCCTTTTGTATTTTAACAGGCAACCTACTCCTATAAGACCTGAGCTTTAGAAACAAATTAGCCCATGAAGAATTCTGAAATTCCACAAAAGAATTCTAAAAGAAGATATCTGGTCTTTGTCGCACACAGAACCAGATTTTTAATGTCACCTCTTGTCTGTCTTTGCAGCCCTGTGTTCCCTGCAGAAACTTAGAATATAGTAATTTCAACAAATGGTATTAAATAAATAGAATTGGCCATTTAAACTAATTTCTCTAAATATAAAATATACTCTTCCAATTACCTTAATAGTCCTTTCCAGGTGAATCATTAGTGACAATGCTTCTCATTCATAGCTCATTAATTGAATCTAAGTGCAGCTTTATATGGCATAATTCCGGACAACTTCTCTGACCCCATTTGTGAATATTTTGTGATAAGTAAAACTTTAAGTAAGAAGAAAAAGATTACTAAAAGATTCCTAGGGCTACCGTAGCAAAGCATTACAAAGTGGTGGCTTAAAACAATATGAATTTCTGATCTCACCTCTTCTGGAGGTTAGAAGTCTGAAATCTGCTAAACAAAGATGTTGGCAGGGCCGTGCTTGCTCACCTTTCTTCTGGCCTCTCCCTGCTTCCGGTAGCTTCAGGTGTTTCTATGCTTGTGTCAGCATAACTCTAGTCACTGTCCCCACCTTCATGTCACTGTCCTTCCTTTATATATCTATTGTCACAATGTGTTTCCTATTTTGTAAAGACACCTGTCAAATTGAAATCGGGCCCACCTCAATGATCTCATTTTAACTTGATGACATCTGCAAAGGCCCTCTGTCAAAATAAGGTCATGTTCCAGGTGCTGAGGGTTAGATCTTCAACATATATTTGTGTGTGTGTGTGGTGGGGTGGGGGCAGGAAGACACAATTCAATCTAGAACACTAACCTATAATATAGTTTTGGCACAAAACCCACCATTTTCTAACAATGTCCATCTCTCAATTAACCTAATAAATGACCTAAATTCCTAATCGCTTGGACAAAGGAGTCTCATTTGTATCACCATATATTACCAGTTGGTACCAGAATGATAATCCCTAAACCATTAATGCATTATAAAAGAGGAAAAGAAATTATTATTGCTGGTTCTAAACCTTTTGCATTTATATCTACATTATCTACCTAAGTAAAAGGAGCAATCATCACCACTAGTATGGCATTGATGATACATTAGTGCAATAAATTACTTATCTCCTCTACCTCACCCCAAGCTATATGTGTTTAGGGGGCAGAGGGCATGTCTTATGTATCAGAGAATGCAAATGGCCAAGTTTCATCTAACTTGAGGTCCAGACACAGCTCCTCTCAGCAATTGTTCATTCTGTGAATCTTACAAAATCTGAGTGTCTCATAGTTTCTAATTAATACTTCAATAATCATTAGTTTTGCTTTCTTTCTCTCCACATTTAATGGTTACACAGCCTCTACACATTCTAATATTTTACTAACATAGAGAAAAAAACTAAAGAAAGGTATACAACCAATAAAAAGAATATGAATACACAACACATGGTGGGTGGATAGGGGAAATAAGTCAGTCCAAAATAGGTGTCACTTTCATTTTCGAGTTCCGCTGAACATTATTGATCACCATAGAAATTATTCAACATCTGAAGTTACCCGAGAAGGCATTTCTTTAGTAAAAATAGGAATATGGTGTTTTAAAGCTTATATCCGGGACTTGATTTGTGTTTGTAGGCATCTAAAATTGATTTGGGTCAGCCTGGCATGAACAGAGCATGTAGGCACTTCTGTGTGGGAGCTGTTTGTGTGTCCCCCAAGCATAGCAGATAATTGCTTTCTCTGGGGAAACTACCAGGGTCTTTTGTAATATGGAAAGCTGCAACATTAGCAAACTCCCGTATTCTGTAGGCGGCGAGTACAGAGGTGGCATTCCACAGGGTGATAAATGGGGCTGTAGAAACTGTGCTGACAGCGATTTGGAATAGACAATAGGGATAAGAACGACCAAAATCAGAAACGAACAGCAAACTAGAGGCAGAGTTCTTTCTTGTTCAAATAACTGTTAAAGGAAGCATAATAATGCAAGAGATAACAAAAACTCAACCTTTTTTCTTTTCTTTATAAACCATTAATTGTAAAACCAGAAAAAGAAAAGCAAAATAGGCCCTGAAAGGCCCTTTATTCCTTTTTCTTTCTTTTTTTCTTTCTTTTTCATTCTTTTCTTTGCTCTTTCTTTTCTTTCTTCTTTGTCTTTCTTTTCTTTCTTCTCTCTCTCTCTCTCTCTCTCTCTCTCTCTCTCTCTCTCTCTCTTTCGAGTAAAGAACTCAATACATTCAGTTCAATAGATGTTTCTCTTGGCATTTTAATTTTTAAGTCACCGCAAGTCTTTACACAATATAAGCCAGCAATCAGAGACCGTTTGATGAGATCATGCTATGGGGACAGTTTGCGACATTTATCAGTTTATGTCCTGGCCTTTTCTTGTACTTGAAACAATAATTTTCTTTTGAGAGAAAAACCAAATTAAAAGGCAATCTTGCTTTAGAAATACTCAGAGAAGTGGGGAGAGAGGAAGAGAGTTAGAGAGGAAGAGAGGGAGAGAGAGAGGGAGGAAAGGAGAGAAGGAGGGAAGGAGAAAAGGAGAGGGAAGGAGAGGGAAGGAGAGGGAAAGAGGAAAGAAGAAAAAGAAGAAGGGAGGGAGGGAGGAAGGAAGGGAGAGAGGGGGAGGGAAAGAGAGAGAAAGAGAGAGAGAGAGAGAGAGAGAGAGAGAGAGTTTTCAAATATTCTAATGTCTTGGAAAATTGAATTCTAGGATCAGCACGTTATGCCTTTTCAACTAGAAAAAAATGTAAGGACAGCAAAAATACTAAGCAAAGAATTCAGAGATAATGAAAAATATGAATAAAGAAAGCCTCAGATTTTCTCGAAGACCTTAGGTGCAAGCAGAGGTAAATGCTAAAGTGGTTTTTGTTTTGTTTCATTTTAAAATTTGGAAATTTGCCTGTGAACTGACATAATTTCAATTCACTAATTTTAAAGACTGAAATAAAACGGAAGGCGAAAAAATAGAATTTCAGTACTTTAAATGACATACTTATCTCCTACTCTTTTGTATCTCTCCCAGTTTATTTAATGTAAAATTGTTTTGGAGCACAAATTGATTAGAACTTACTAAAGTTGTGTTTTCTCAGATCAGCAGCCATAAAAGCCTTTGTGACATTCACAGCTTAGCTGTCCTCTTTTATGTTAAAAGCCAATGGTGGCTTTGCATTTTCTTCATGGTCTCAGAAAATGTGACTGTTGGAGTACACACCCGAAATAAAGCAGGTGCTGAGGTCCAGAATGGGACAAAAGAGAGTGGCATGGTATTCTGCATCACATGCATGCAACCTGTGCTTATCATGAAGGATGGGAAAAGACAGACTCATTGGAATTGGAGAGTGATGAAAAAAAATACAACGCTATTTATTGCTTCTACAATGGGTTGAGGAGAATCTAGATTAGATTTAATAATTTTGTGAGAGAAATCGTCCTTTAGTTTAGAAGCTAATAAATATAAATCATCTTGTGAATATAGAAGGAAGGCAGATCCCACTTTCAATTAATTAACTGAACATAACTGTGAAAGGAAAAAAACCCTACCATTTTCAAGTAGTAAATATGAAGACAGAAGTTGTACGGTTAAATTGGGCAGATGAAGATCACAGAGAGGAGCTTCTTGAATAAATAAATGTCAAAGGACCCAAATAATGAGACCAATGTGAACTTGTAGAGGGAACAGACTATTATTTTTTCTGTACTTATGATATCTTAGTGGGAGAGAGGGAAACTCAACTTAATAGATAATTAACTATCAACCTATAAAGCTACCACTGTGAATTAGAAGTGTCCTTAGCCAAGGTGCGACTATTTAGTTGAATGACGACAGTGTCAGACAAGGACTCAGAATGACTTACTGCTCCCAAGCTGTAAAAGTATCACTTGCTGTTTTCAATCATTTCGTGGCTCTTTAAGTGAGCATAACACCCAGCATCCTTCATTCTAATTAAACAGAAAACGTTTTCAGGAAGAGCTGTTGTTTCCAGCTGCTGAATACCATCTTCCTACCCACTCATCAGACAAACAGCAGCCCTCCACGCTCACGTGCTCAGCTACCCACCGAGAAATACAGTTCTCCCAGAAAATAAGAACACAAAGAAGCCACAGAATCTTTTATTCCAGTCCTCAGAGTGCTCTTTGGGGAAAAAAAAAAAAAGTAGTCTAAGGCAGTGGCCCCCAACCTTTGTGGCACCAGGGACCAGAGCTCCTATGAGAACCTAACACCTGATGATCTGAGGCGGAGCTGAGGTGGTGATGCTGATGCTGGGGAGTGGATGCAGATACAGATGAAGCTTGGCTCGCCCACCGATCACTCACTTCCTGCTGTGCGGCCTGGTTCCTAACAGAGCTGGGGACCCCCGATCTAAGGGTTCTGAGAGAGAAGGGGAAGTGCAATGCATTTCATTGGTTAGGAGACAACCTGTCTTGTGCAATCAGAGGAAAATAACTGAGATTTTGACAGCATGTGGCAGTGTAAATATTTAGTTCAGTAAACAGTGTGTGCATCGATTGCTTACATCTATGCACATGGTAAACAAAACGAACCGGCATATGGAATATTAACAGAACACCTGAATTTGGAGGCACCTATATCCAATTAAGATAGTAGTCGTTAAGATTTCTCAGTTTATTGGACTGCTGCCTAAAATGTGTTTTCTTACTATCATTGCCTTTTTAAACATGTAGAATAAGCATTGGAGGATAATTTCAACTAAGTTTTTTAATTACCTGAAGGTATTTCGTTCCTAGTTTGACAATGCTTTAGTCACGCATGTGACTTTAAGCAAACCCTTACTGACATCAGTCAGCCTCCATTGAACCACCTGTAAAATAAGGATAAAACATTCCAGAGTTTCCAGAATCTTTGGGCCTCATGAAATACTAAAGATATGTGCAGAGTATCCAGCATGAGAATATACTCAATTGATACCAGCTCCTGTCATTTCTCCAGCCTTATCAGCGTTGACATCATTATCCGATAAATAAATTCAAAATCAGCTAAAGTTAAATGTTTCAAACCTAAATGTAAGTTTACATCTAAACATCTCATGACACAAACTAATTCATAGCCCTCTGAATTTTTTAATGGCTTCCTCCATGGAAATTTACAGTAAACTATTTCTAAATAATATGCTCACCAGCATAAGAATCTTATACCTACATGGCCGTCCCACAGGAAACCTCCCCAGGTGGATGTCTGCTTAGAGGGTCAAGGGAGACAATTTTACAACCAGTCAGGAAAACCAAGAGTGGAGATGTTTTGTCCCTTGCCACAGACTGCTCCCGGAATGAGAGTCTGTCTTCTTGAATGTCTTTCTAGATGTAACTGGGGCCCCATTTGTTTTTATTTTTCTGACAATTGAAGGCATTTTGTCATAAAATATTATAACTGCATAAGAGAGGTATGGCCTTAACTGACAATCATCTGGTCTAAGCTGCTCCCTTTCTCACTTATGAACATCTCTTCTTACTTAAGGACTGCAGGGCACACTCACATAGTGCTCTCCTCTGCTCCTAATACCCACTGGTATAGGTAGACAGGTGTGATAATTACCCTCTCCACAGCAAGGTTGAGAAAACTGGAACTTGGAGACATTAAGTTACTTGTCCCAAGTCATCCTGGCAGTTCAGAAAAAGATGAGGCTCCTAAAACATCACCCTGATCATTTGGCCCAAAGGGCTCAAGCATAAATGCACACAAAGGACAAACAACGTAAATGTGTACATCAAGCCTGGTATGAGGCATCAGAAGGAGAGGTGTCTGCACTGTAACAAAGCACAGCAGTTTAGGGTCATTGCCTTTTAGAAACACTGGGGAGGTAATTTAAAATAGTTGAACAAAAACTCTCAGGGCTCAGTATTATGGAAGAGTCTTGAGTTTTGATCTCTAATTTCTTTGAACCCACGTAGTCTTTTTTGTTAGCTCAAGGAGGGCAGATAGTATGTGTAGGGTCATTCAGCTAGCACTAAACACCCTGAAAACTAGGTCTTCTTGTTGCCCAGCCAGGAACCCAAACCAGACTCTTTCTCTGCAGGTTTAGCTTCTTGCCAATGGGCCACATATTGCTTAAGGCAGGACCAAAGTTTCAGGCCATGTTAGCTATAATTAGCATAGTTTAGGCATCTTGACCCCTGTGCCAAAAACCCATGTTCTTTCCATGCGGCTATACCTCAAGTCTGTGAGTAGGTGAATGATACCAAGAGCACGTTAGTGGCCTGTTCTGCCTCTCTCAAGCTGGCATCACATCAGCACCACTCGTGGCTCAATACTGGGACTAAGACGCTATTGGCAGCCACTTAACATCTTTTTGATACATGGACCAAGTCTTGGAGTCAACAGTGGGGATAAGGACAGGACAATGACATTGATCCACATGCCAAGAGCTCACAGACCTGTGAAAGCATGTTTTCCCACCTGTTTTTTAAACAGGCCATTAACTAATCTTCATTAGGCCAAAGTACTGAAATACAAAAGGATCTGTGCTATAACTTGGTTTGTACCCATCATCTTTTCCTACATAATAATTGCTGTGATCCTGGAAAAACCATATCAGTTAGCCATCAAATGCAATATTTTTCTGCTCTTCAGTTTGGGAATGGTAATTTTCTTTGTTTCTCCAGTGATAAATGGAAATGAATCCAATGTATGGTTAATGGGGAGTTGTCTGCTGTAGAAAGTGCTACATAAATCGAAACTAGAGCCACTAAAATGTGAAAGGTCCAGCTAGATTAGCCCCTGAGGAGATGAGTGGGATAGTAGAAAAATAAGAGCAGATAATAAGATGAAGTCTTAAGTGACAGTCCTCTTTTATTATATAGATACATCAAAGACCCAGGGATTGCTCTATTATACGATACATATGAATTTATGGAGTTTTAGAGTATAAAAATGTTGCAGTTGTCTTACCTAATTCCCTTCTCATGGGTACTGTTTTAGTAGGTAGGAGAGAGCATTGTGATTTCATATTTTACAGGTGAAAAAACTAACAAGCAAAGAGATTAAGCAACTGGCCTTTGGTAGCTCATATTATGGGGCTAAAACCTAGAGCCCAGAACTTCCAATCTGTAAAGACCACACACCTCAGAGATTTTCTCTGTGTCAGATATTTAGAAGGAATAGTGTTGAAATCCAGTAGTGTGGCATCAGGCATTTGTATAGGCATCCATTGCTTTTTTAGTAATATATGCCTATAGAGAAAATTTTCCATTTAATTTCCATGTCTGTATAATTACTAATTGGTCATTTTAACATAACTCTACAACCTTGTCTGTGTTCTTGGGGCCATGGTTATTTCTATATCCTACAGGCACACACATCAATAAAAATAAGTAATGTACTACTTACAAGTAGCTTTATTAACCCTACACTTACAAACAGATCTCATCTGAAGTTTAGATGTGAAATAATTTTAGTGTCAATCTCAATATATTTCCCGGTCTGAAATGGTTCCATCTTGGTGTCTAATTTTACTGTTAGTCATTTTGGGCACTATATGATATAATGAGGCTCTATCTATTCAAAAGCAAATAGCCATTGTGTTCCAGGCACATGGCAGCAGTGGGAATCTAAAGAATGAATAAATACATTCTAGCCATAGTAATTATCACCATCTACTAGAGCAATCACATGAGCAGTATAGTTAAATGCAGCGTAATGCATGATACAATGAGGTATACACACGGCAGTATGATAGAATGGATAAGGAAGAGATAATTATGATAGCAAGTCGAGGAAGGCTATCAAGTGGAGGTTGTATATGAGACAGATCTTAAAGAATGAGTCAGGTGGAGAACTGTATCCCAGAATACTAAAATAATAACAAGAGTCCAATTTAATCATTATTTACTCCATACCACTCTTTCAACAATTTGAGTACTTTCCAAACCCAAGTAACACATTAATTCTTTATATGTATATACACTAGTTCATTTTAAGCCTTGTGCCTAGGTATTAGCTATGCAGATGGGAGACAGAAGTCTAGAGAGGTTATGTCACCTGTCCAACATCATACAGCAAGTGGCTGACAGAGCAAAGATTCAGTCCAAATCTCCTGACTCTAGAGCCTGCATTCTAAGGAAGCTCATCTGAGTATTATGCCATGGTTGACATGAAGAATAAATAGGAAAGGACAAAGGAGGAAGATGAGTCAGGAAAAGATGCATTAGCAGGAAAGGAATGCCATACTTTAAAGACAACATAAAAATTAGATATTCAATTATCTTATGCAGAAAGAAAGGGCTAGCAATATTGACAATAGATTGCAGGCAAGGTGGTAAGGTAAAAAGAGAATAAAAATCTGGGGGAAAAATTCTCAACTTTATCTAGAGACAACACAAATTATGAACTCTCTGCCAGGCTACTAGTTATGGGCAGAATGACAAAGATGAGGACAGAATGACAAAGATGAGGACAAGCTGAATCACTTCCCATTAAGAAGAACGCTACAAAGCAAACAGCCTGACAGAGAAGCAAAGTATTGATCGACCATTTAGTGCAAATGATGGAATGCCGATTAATAACTACAACTGTCAGGAAGCAGTAATTGTTTGGTTTCCATATAGATTTCTTCCCTTCATTTTCATTTGCTTTAATGTTGAAAGCTTTGTTTGATGTGGATTTAATGCTTCCTTTTCTCATTCTATTAATTCTTTGAGAATTTTATATGGTATCCTTGTGTGTATGTCTGCCTTTCTGTTTTATCTCTTGCGTTACTGTTATATTTAGGGTCCTCCAAGTCTGAGATTTCTTAAAAGTTTGAAAACCAAATGAAATACTTCAAAGAGGTGAGTGAATTTCAAGGTGAAGGTTAGCAAGGACATTTCATCTCTGGCAATAACTTTGATGGAAGGGACACAGGTCATCTTGAAGAAATGTGTCTACATTAAAAGAAAGGAGACCAAATCAATAAAAAAATAAATAAATAAAGGCAGGAAAAAAGATCCCAAGAAGACTTTCTAAAATGTATGGTTATGGAGTCCTAGTGTGCACTTCTGAATCAAGTGACAGAAATGAGTACAACATAAAAGGTAGACTCTAAAAATCAAGTACAGTATAATATGGTAGGAGGAAAATGCTGTTTATAATCAAATTCCACCTGGATGAGTTGCAGATGTTAGGCTACTTAATTTCTCTCACATTGAAAAAAAAATCAGAAAACAAAAACTAATTAGAATTCTAGCAGTGGAGAAACTATTTTTTTTTTTAAGTAAAGAAATCAGCCACATACGTAGGCAGATTATCAAGTACTGATATTTTTTAAGGGTAACACTTGATATCAATCGGTCAGTGTCTCCAGCTATTTTCACAGCTTTAGAAGGGAAAAAAACCTTCAAATTCTAATTCAAATACCCCCAAGTTACTATCCTTCTTCTCTGTATTTTCGCATCATGTACTTTTTAAATATGTTTTCCATTTTCTGCTATATGCATAACCTTTTCAATATATGTAGATAAATAGATAGACAGACAGACAGGTAGAAAGATAGATTGTATATATAATCTTTTTAAGAAAAGAGTAACTCCTGCAGACAAGCAATTATGTCTCGCCAACTTCCATGTCCTCCCCGGGATCTGAGCCTGGTGTGGGAGAAGAGCTTGCCAGATTAACTGATGATTTAGTAGGAAATCAGATCCTGGGATCCAGGTGGATGCCTAAACTTTTGCTCTGTCTGCAGTGTAACTGGCCAACAGGAGGAGTTGACACAGTTTTAAGACACAGTTTTAAGAAATTTCAAATGGTGACTGATGGCAAGTTAGTGATTACCCCGAAATGACCATTGTCTCGAGAGACAAAATCTCTATAGTATAGATTATATGTAAAAGGCCAAATAAGAGAGTAGAGAAGAGAAATAAGACAAGAACCACTTTAGTGAAGAGAAAGGGTTATACCCAGATAATGCTTCAGAGTGGCCCCAAAGGTAGTCATTTTGCCATATACTGCCTATCCCATCTCTGCTATTTAAATAAATAAAAAAAAATCTTACAAAAAAGGACAAGGAGGGGACTACAGCTGATTTTACTTATGGCTAAGAATTCTGTGTGGATCTGAAAGATAGGGTGTGATGATAATTTCAAATCTCATTTAAATATATATCTCAATAGGAAGAACAGGATGAGAAATACTGAGAAAGCCGGCCCCTTGTCTTATACTTGCCTTTGTCCACCTCACTTGCACCCCAAGTTCTCAGTTCTCAGTCCTGACACTCCTTATCCAGCCTTATTCTACCATCATCCAGTGTTTCTTCCTACGCAGTAAAGGCTGAGACTAAGACTGAAGATTAGAGTATTATCAGGAATCAGACTTAGATGGATGCTGTACGTATGAATTATCCTTTCTAAGTATGCCTCTGTGCTATTTAGCCAAGCGATTCTCTGGATCCTTCTATCCATGATTTTGTTCCCCACTAAGCAGCACGACCAGCGACCTGACTTGGCCTGGCCTATTGTCACGAGTAAGGTCCTCCGAGCCTTCTGGCCTGTCCCGCTGAATCCAGACACAAAATCCAGCCAGTCTTGTGATAGAACTCCCTTCATGTTAGGCATCTCCCTTATGAACATGGGCAGTCAGCATGGAGCTGCAGACCTGTGTTAGTTTTCACGACGGGGGCCCATGGTGGTGGGTGGGCTGAAACGTCACTTTACAAACATGTCTAGTTCTGTCAACTGCTAGTTTAGGACTGTTAACAAGTCCTTATGAACACTTGAATCACAGTTCCCTCGTCTCTTAAAAATAGAATTAATCTAGGCTTTCTCTTGAACACTCTGATTCAATAATATGAAAGAGATGTATTTGATCCACATACACAGCCTTATATTTGTCTTTATGGATGAAATCATAATTTTGTTACCCAGATAAATGTTTACAGCTGTGCTTTACTTTATGTCTTCATACATAGAAAAGAATCCTCTCAAAATCGCTTAAAAGATCATACTTAATTCCCAAGTGATTTGGAACTTTCATACCTCTGAAATTTAATTCATATCTCAAACATGCATAAATCAACCATGGCAACTGAATTTAAGAATCACATCCCCCCACCTCTTAAATAGAGACTGGAGAGCACAAAACTGCCAATTTAATGTACAAACATAATTTCTAGAAATAGCACCCTAATGTTTCAGGATAAAAAGCTTATTTATATGTCCTAATTAGAGTAATGATTTTAAAATTATTTTAAAGCTCTTAACCTTCAGCAAAAGAGTTTTTGAAAAAGGGAACAAAACAAAAATGATGCCCCCCAAATACACTAAAAAGTACTACCTTCTTAATTCAGTTGATATTTACACATACTAAGTAATGTGTTCAATATGTCATCATTAAGGACAGGCTCCAGGTGAGCCACTGGTTTCGATGAAGACACCAGATGCCACAAGCAGAACCTAGTGCTTCATCCATAGCCTCTGAGGACGAGCACAGTTGTCAAAATTCCAAAATGCAAGGTAGAAAATAACATGTTAAAGAAACAGGCTGTAAATGTTCATTGTGTTTACTTCTTTGGTATTTTTATAGAGTTTTATTTTTCCCACTTCTTTCACTAAACTGTCACTTCTCAGGCCTCAGGTGTGAAAACAGTAGCTTTATTTTTGGCTTACGAGCCCATCACTCATGTAACAAATACAACTAGGTGCCATAAATCATCGCTGCCGATGCATACCTAATCAGAAATGTCGCCTCCTCATCAAAAATGTCTGTTCCCTGAACAAAATGGCAAGCAAGGTGCTTTGCTTACTTTTCATACTTCTCCATAAGTGACCAAGAATCAAGTCGTACTTTATGGCGGGGTCTGAAGAATTGGCCCTTGCAAGATTAAGAGTGCACATTCTTATTTAATTATGAAACAAACAGATAGCACGTAAAATTTTCTTTTGTGTCAATTTTCCACTGATTGAATGTGGAACTTAACAACAAACTTAAAAATAAATAGGAAATAAGAAGTGAATAAAGTAAAATCTGACTATTTAAAAGCTTGTTTTAAATATATAAAAAATTGAGGAGCAGAGTTCTGGCTGAGACGTGGAGATGGCATCGGGTATGAAAAGGAGCCGAGGCAGGTGTATGAGGCGGCCATGAAGAAAAGCAGAAGTTTGTATTAATATTCTGGTAACTTAAAAGCCTCCCACCTAAAGAATTTAAGTACACCCAGTGACTCCTAGAAATGACTGTGATCGGGAAAGCATCAATGGCCATCAAGAGAGATCATGAATAATGTTGCCTCTGTCCCAATAGATCATACAAAATAATTATTGAATTTTCAGACAGAGTCAGACGTGACAGTTTTACAAGGCTGACTAACTTTCAGTGCAAGGCTAGACCAAAGGTCCACCATTGGATTTTCGCACCTTGTACTTTAAGACAATAGAATCTAATGCATTTCATCTCAAGCATTCAGAATTTGGACTTTCAATGGCTTCTCTATTTATTTAGATTGAATTCATGACATGCAGAGTCTATAACATTATGGCCCTAATTCTCTCTTGAACCTCAACTTGCATCCCTGTCCCCCCTACTTATTCTTCTTCAGTCACCTACACTTTTACGATCCCTTTATTGCATTAAGCTGTTTCCAGGCTCTAGGACTTCCTTTTTTCTGGAATTGATTTTCCACAACAAATCATTTAGATAAATCATTCTTCAGATTTTAACACTTTCCCAGACAGCCCTTTTCCTGGCCATCCGAGCTGAGAAGATTCTCCATGGACTTCATTCTTTTTCTCCTAGCACTTACTCATCACAATGTATAAATTATATGTATTCACTTGCTTAAATGCCTGCCTTCATCTATAAACTCGGTGAGGGCAGGAGACATTTTTGTTCTGTTCACAGAGGCACCACCAGTACCCACAGAGTAATATGAAAGGTAGCAGCACAATACAAATGTTACTTCATTTCTATTCCCCAGCCCCGGTGGTGCTCAGCTGGGGAGATCTTGCTCCTTGGGGACCATTTGGCATTGCTCAGAGATATTTCTGGTTGTCACAACTGGTAGAGATGATACTGGCATTCAGAGGCTAGGGATGTTGCTAAACATTCTACAACACACAAGACAGCCACCGCAACGCAGGATTATCTGCCCCCAAATGTCAACAGTGTTTCTCTGCCCTACTCAGTTAATACACCAAGATAGGGATCAACATCTCACCCTACAAGCTTGACCATGAAATCACCAAGGAGACAAGAGTGCCTTCCGAACAAGTAATCAAAACCTGGCAGCTAACCCTTCTTAACTAGGAGGACTGCATCAGGCCCTTCAATGAGAAAATTTCAGTACTTTTTATCCCAGAAATCTTAGGGATCTGATCACCTAGGTGATCAGACCTCTTAAAGAAAGTTGCCAGCAAAAAAGATTTGGGCCATATTTCTCTCCCATTCTTAGAGTCCATACATTTACTTGGGTTTTGCTCACCTTGTAGATACAGTTAAGGAACTATACCTAAATAGAGTTCAAGGGTGCCTCTATCCTAACATTCCAGCAATAATCAGACTGACTTTTTACACTGTCCATTACTGAAAGTTCCCTGACTGCCCTTGACTGTTTTTAAGCCAACTGGACACGTGTAGGATGTGGAGATTATCTGACACCAATTGACTTTGTTAGTCTAGTGTTCCCTAACTTATTTGGCAAATTATGTTTAAATGTACGTGTAAGATTCTGATAGTAGCATGGTCTTAGTATCCTCCCATTAACTGTATTCTGACCTTGAACAAGACACTTGGTCTATCTCCAGGTCCCCTTCTTTCCTCTGTCAAATGATGATTTCCAAGATTCCCTCTAACTTCACAATTCTATATAATAAATTAGCATCTGCATTTATCAGATTTTGGTTCCTGATCATATTAAAATTATTTTGCATCTCTCCTCCTCCATATATCACTACTAAAATATAACAAAATTTCTAGGGCTGGGCAGTGAAGCTAAGCTTATAACGCAGGTGGCACCTTGGGGACCATTGGCATAATTAAGCGATTTTTACAGTGAGTGGAAATGACATACTTTAAAACTGACCATGTGTGTCAATGCAAAAATATTCTGTCTCCATACTTGCCGTGTATAAACTGCATTTGACATAAAATGTATTTGACATTATATTTCCTACTCTTTAGAACTGAACTTTTTCTATCAATTAACGTACTCAAAGGCAATTTTGAAATATGATTAACTTATCCAAACTGAATGGACATATGCCCTATAGAAGTCTCTCACTTAAAATATTTGAAGATAAAATGAATGAAGTGAGAGAAATCACTGACAGAGGAAGTTTACCAGAGAAGAAAATAAAAATAGAGACTTGGAGTAAAGAAAGAAGAGAAAAATTGAAAGACAAAAGAAACAAGTTTAGAAATAAAGCAAATGTAAGAAGAAAAAAACTAGTAATGATGAGTTTGGAGCCTAAAGAAGACCACAAAAATTTGTTTTGTTGGACCTTAAGGATGAGAGAGCTATCAGCTCTAAAAATATTCTACGTGGTTAGATTTCAGCCTTCTTTGTCGACATAACCAAATAAAGCAGCCACACCATCATGTTATTATGCTGGACCAGCCTCCTGGAGTCCCTTCCAGAAAAACGGTTGTTGCCTCACTGTGTTGAGACCACCTGACTTATTTCAGCTTAGGAGATTGATTTATCAGTAGAATTGAAAATAACAGCGTTATTAAAGCTCTTATTAATTGACCAATGTCAGCGCACACTAGGTCCAGAATGTCACACAAGAATAGATACATCTGTGGACTTTGCTTCTGCCCCAGTGACCATAATGAGGTCAGAATTTATTGGGTGGATAACCTTCTTTGTGGGGGAAAAACAAATCTTTAATTTTAATGATCCCTTGAGGATTTGTTTCATATAAAAACAGAAACTATCAATATGCATGTAAGATCAATGACAGAGCTTTCCTGGGGTATGTTAGCGATGCTGTAAAGCATATATTATTCGAATGGCAATAAATTTGTCTTTATTTTGCAGTTTTCAGTATTGTTAATGTACAATACTTAGCATCTTTCAAGGCTGTTAAAAACAAACATCTGAAAAATTAATATGAAAGCCACACAAAACTAATTTCTGTAAAAGCACAAAATGCAGCAATTCTGGGTAAGTGGGTTTTCAGATAACTAAAGTTTAAAGTTGAAGGTGCTGTCCAATACAGTACCTTAGGCACACATGACCACTTTAATTTAAATTTAAGATAATTAAAAATTAAATGAAATTTTAAAAATCAGGCCCTCAGTCATACTACTAGTCATGTTTTTAGCATCCAGAAGTCATAGCTGAATTGCATGATACAATATGACATTTCCACCATCACTGATACATCTGAGGGAACACTCTGATTTTGAGTACGTAAAACATTTCTCAACAGAACTCTTTCTGAGCAAGTTTTCAATTCTCTGCCTTTTAACAGAATCAGAGTAATCATTTTTTCTTGATTTACATTCATCTGTTTTCACACAGTGCAAAGATCAAGGATTAAATGCATACGGAATGCAATGGTTTCCTTAGGAATCACCTTCTAAAAAAATTATTCGACATCAATTAGTTTTTGTTGTTTTTCTTCCCAATGAAAGAGAAAAAGATCTGCCTTTACACTGCTTTCAAAAAAGTGCAACATAGCTACACGTCCGGAACATTAAATACGTATAAAAAGCAAATCTTCCTCAGAATGATTGATTCTCTGGGAAAACTCATCCCTCTCCTTCCCAGTTATTACAACTGCCCTTGGTTTGGACAAGAAATTCAATGCAAATACTACTTATTATCATCAATGTCCAAGAATATCATAAGTGTATCTTACATTTTGTCCACTCAGATTCATTGCATTGCTTGTGAGACTTTTTGGATTCCTACTTCAAAACCTACAAATTCCTCAGTATCAGAGTACAATATATTGGCAGATATAATACCAGACTAGTTATTGTCCTATCAGTTGTGTGCTTCTGAAGTGACTGCACGTGTATGCCCTTAGAAGGGGCATCTTCCCGGGGCCATCTCGAAGACGAGGGATACTGGTTTTACTAAAAGTCAAGAAAAATATTTTAATAGCTAGTGGAGCTTTACTGAAGCCTCGCAGTTGAAATCAGTCTTGTACAAATGTCTCACTAAGAAATGACTTTACTGCTATCAGAGAAGCCCCTGGTCTTATTTATTGTTTTCGCTAAAGAACAAAATCATGATAAAATCACTTAGACCAAAAAAAAAGTCTTTGTTTGATCTACTTTTTTTTTTCCCCCAGGGCCTTAATTTCATGTTATTCAGGTAAATTATATTAAGTAGAAGCCAAATATTTTCCTATGCTCAGTGGTTTTGTACTGCCCTCCAATTTCTTCTAGAAGGCCAACATAATTTATGTATGATTTTAAATTTTTCTTAGAACATGTCGGGATCTTTATTACTGGTTGGCTTGCAAGCATATATTCAGCCTGCAGCATTTCATGAATTGTATCTTAGTTTTGTATTGTGCTACAGGAAACTCCCCCAGTCTGCAATCCTAGATTTGTTGGTGTGCATTTACGGTGACCTAATTGCATGCAGAGCTAACTGAGAAGATTTCAGTATTTTATAGTTTCTCTTCTCTTCTATAGCAACATAGCCATTGTAAGAAAAGATGCATTAAAAGGATACAAAGATGTAAATATCTCTTAGATCTCTTATTCTTCCATCCTTTCTTTGAATGCCCTGCACAATATATTTTCACTGTCTAAAGGCTACTTTTTCATTGTCAGAGGTAATTTTTTTAAATGTATTGTACTATGCCTCTATGTATTACTGAGCTTCCTGAATGCCAGACTCTCAGATAACTGAAGTGTTTTCTAGTTGTTGCCAATGTAATTTAAAAAAAAAAAATTTTTGAAAAAGGGAAATTAGTCCCACTAGACATGTAAAAAGCTTGGAAACCCCAGCAATCTTAAAGTTTATATGAAAAGACAAAAGACCCAAAAGAAAGAATAAAGTCAGAAGATCCATAGTACCCAATTGCAAGACTTATTATAAAACTATACTGATCAAGATAGTGTGGTATTGGTGAAAAAAAACAGGCAAATAGATCAATGGAATAGGATAACCCAACACACACACACACACACACACACACACACACACACACACACACTCACATTTTCATTAATTTCTCTTTTACAAAGAAGCAAAGGCAGCAAATGGTTCTAGAAGAAGTAGATGAAGAAAAAGGTAAAAAAGAAAGAGAGAAGAGAAGAGAAGAGAAGAGAAGAGAAGAGAGGAGAGAGAGAGAGAGAGAGAGAGAGAGAGAGAGAGAGAGAGAGGGAGAGAGAGAGAGAGAAATGAACTTAGCACTTTTCACAATATGGAATTATTACGCATACATTACCCCAATTACTTTTGCGGAATAAGCCCTTTCTCAGTTCCTTATAAACAGCATCTCCTGTCCTCCATTCTCTGGCCACTCTCTGGCATTCTTCAATTTAATAACATCACTTTTTAATTTAAAAAACGTACTTCATTGCTCAGGGTTTCGCTTGACATTGATAAAAGTAGTAACCTCAGCAATATCATCCTTTGATGGCTAAGAAAACAAAGCTCAGAGTGGAGATGAGTTGTCTGAGGTCAGTCTGGAGGAAGGAGACCTAAATCCATAATTTCCAACACCTTTCACTATTCTAAAGATGCTAGAGCCCAGGTTTGTTTACTAACAATTTATAGCTCAACTATTTCCAATAAAAAGAACTTATGGGCAATGAAAAAATTAGAAGAGAAAAACTCAAAAACACATGGAGAATAAGAAGTAACAGAGATAACGGAGTTACAGAAATTTGTCTGAATAAATGATTTAATTCTGCTTACAGATTTTTTTTCTTTCAATGTCAAAAAAAGGCAATGAACCCAAAGCACTGGTATAAGAAAATATATCAGATCATAAGGGGAAGAGACTCAATTCCAAGGATAAATTTCTAAAGATATTTAGTATATTCAGAACCAATTCGTTAAGCAGTAAGTACCGAATAGGTGGAGTATTGCAATGCTTCTTTTATACCGAATTTTCTTGAGGATCTTGTGAAGTAGGTATTGTCAATATTTTAAAGTTAAAAAGTCTGAGTTTCTGAGCTGGTAAATGATTTTTCAAGACCACATGAGTCAACAGCATGACCGATCTAAAACTCACTCTCCTGATCTCAAGTCGAAAGCTCTTTCACTGTCTATTAGAGCACAATGAGAGGAATACAGATGAGTACCACGGCTGGTGTGTGCGATGACAGTTTTACACCACAGTGACTGGTTCACTGTAGGGTAAAGAAAGGATGACATCTTGGTTGGTTTTATGACAGGATGAGCATCAAGATCATTAATATTCACATTATCAGTGATAACAGCCATCGCTTCCTGAGTAGCTATCACATGACTGTACTGGGTGGTTTAGAGCTTCTCTCTCAGGTATCCACTGTCACTTTGCGATGAAAGCATTATGATCCCCATTTTGCCAATACGGAAACGGATGCTTAGAGCAAACAGGCGACCTGTCCAAGGTCAGACAACTAAATATTTGAACTGAGGTTTACTCCTCAAGGGTTCAATCTCTTTCTGACATATTTTATCATTTTTTTAAACCACATTCAAAATAGCCATTTTCATCTTTTCTATTTTCCCTCTTGACAATAGGTTAAAATTGCACATGCAATCAAACATTGCTTCAGTTTGCTAATTGTGCGCCCAACTGCACCCTCTGGCAGAGAGCACCTACAATTAGAAAGCACTGATTAGATGCGTAAGCAATTTCCAGAAGGATAACTTTTAGTAGGCACAAAAGGAGGCCAGCTTTTAAGAAGTTGGCCTTTATTGGTATAAGTTCCGGAGGCTTTTATGTAGGAAAAATGTCAACTCAAACACCACACGAAGCTGCACTTTCGAAGTGCATTTTAAATGCTTACAACTGTGACAGGCGGCTATGTAAATGTTTATCTTATGAAAGCATAAACTCTGACAGAGGAGTATTTCTGCAAGACAACAGGAAGTAGAGAAGACTGCTGAGATGATAATAACTGGAGATGAGACGCACAAATGTGCCCATTTCCTCCAGAAACCTGAAAAACACATTCCGTATTTTCCAGTTCCGCTGTCATTTCTGACTCATGTTAGGCATATGAAAGTCAGCTACTCTCCAAGTATCCCTGTGCATCCTTAGATGTCTCAGGAGATCAATCATGAGCGTTTAGACCTTAAACTTTTAGGTCACTTGGTCTGAATCTAACCCAAGTCATTTCAAGGGCATTTCATTGTTCAAAGTGGTCACTGAAAACAAAGTTGCCCATTTTGTACATCTCTGAATGCTGTTGAACTTACACACTACACACTTTGATTCATGCCAACTTGACCATTACATGGCACACAGATTTGGGGTGAGAGTAAGTGAGACATGTGGGAGAAGGAGACTCAGGGAGTAGGTAGTACGGGTGGGATTCACTGAACTGCCTCTAACCCTCAGGAAAGAATTGGAAACATACAAAGCATTCTCTTTTACCTTCATTGAAAAAAAAAAACATGTCTTTTTTCTCAGTGAATAAATTGCCTAGGGAAAAAAAAAAAACAACTCCAAATGATAAATTATTATATTTATCATTATTTCTCAGTATTTTCTTAAAGAAGCTGATTTACCCCCTGGAAATACGAAGTTGAGAAACTCGCTTTGATAAAGTAGCTATCATTGCATGTAATTAAGGAGTTATATGTATACATACGAATATGTATCATATATCAAATAGGTATTAATTTGGAGTAAAGTTTCCAGTCATAGTAAAATGAAGAATAAATGCATTGTGCATTTTCTAAAATCATAGCAAAATCTCGGGATGGTGAATTTGTGAGTAATCATTTTGGAACTGCTCCAGGTGATACATTTTAAGATTTTTAATACAATTATTCTACATGATTTTAACCAGGAAAACTAATGAAATGAACTGTTTGCTTCATAAAATAAATTTCATTTTCTCCTTTCTACCCAAAACAATCTCAGAAATTAGAAAAAGGGAAAAGGCCTTTTAAAAAAATCATCTGCCATGATATACTTCCATTTCTTTGAAAATTACATAAGAACAGAGGTAAACATTAACTTGTTTTTCATATCATTGTTACAATTACACAATTTTTGGCAAATCAGACAATCACCTTCTCTGGTTAAGAGCAAATTCTATTTTTAATAAGCATCACAAAACTTGCAAACAAGAGCATTAAAAATCTTGGAAAGTTTTCACTGACACAAAATAATTATCACAACCTCTAGTCATTTTGATTTTAATGTTCTAGAGAAATTTATTCACTATTGTTTATTAATAGGGTTTTGAAATTATAATGAAAGCATAGGATCCCCATTTTGAAAATGAGGAAACTGATGCTTAGAGGTAATACATGACCTGTCCAAGGTCAGATAAGTAAATATTTGAACTGAGGTTTTGAATTAAAAACTATGTATTGAAAGACTTATGAATGCTGCAAACCAAATGCTGAGCTCAGCCACAAGGCATTTTGAGAGCTCCAAATGGTCAGCATAGAGCCGCTCGGGGCCCGGTCCCTCTAGAAATGATGAACAGATATACAGTGACCAATTACAGCCTGACTTGGAAAGAAGTGATGTGATTGGTACCTGGTCAAGATGAGCAGCTGTTACTTAAGTAGGGATCTGTGCACTGAGGAGGTGGCAGCAACGTTTGCACTTTCAGCAAGTACAGTTCACATGCCATGGATTAAAATGTGAACTGATTTTTTGGGAGGCTGGTATTATTTAAATAGGCCATGGTGAATGAAATTTTTTGAGAGGAATTCTGTGAAGAGGTGACTGCCTGTAATTATGTGAATGGAACGCTCACCAAATTTAGTAAGATCTTGTATGTGGTGAGTTGCAAAAAAAAAAAAAGTATCTCTCTAAAGATTATGAAATTAAAACAATATATCAGCCGATCAAATTTTTATTAGCACATGTTCCTCTCCCCATAGGGATCCTGTCATATGTGAAAACCTGATACTTTAATAACAACTTACTTAGGTATCCTGCTAAGTCTCTTTTACAAGAAAAAAAGAGAAAGATACACAGGATTTCTGCATGATAAACTGTAGCATATTCATGTAATAGACTCCAGAATATAATTCAAAATGTGAAATGCTTTTGATTCCCTGAAAAAAAAAAACAACTATCTATATTCTTCGGTGTACCTCGCGACTGCAGCTTTGTACCACATTGTTTTAATAATGATACTACTGTATAATTTGTTATATTTCATCAGACACGCATGACAGTCATTACAAAGGACAACTTAGACTTTAAAATGAATTGTTCAAATCTTCTGATAATAAAAGAAGGATGGCAGACATAATTACAAGGCAGCAACATTTACATGAAAGATCCTCCAGGACATTGGTGGTCTACTGTTTAGCTCTTAAGGAACAAACATCTCTGAAAAAATTCCTTTTTTTCTCAAAAGCAAATCCTTCCTTCCATCATTTTCTTTTTTTCTTGTAATTTGCATAGGGCTCCTACCCTTGGTGACCTCATGGTCAGTTAATAAGACATACATATAAACACATACTTAGAAAGCAGAGCAAATGCAATGATAAATACATAAAGCATTGTATGGCAATTTACTGCTTTACAGGCCATTTATCTCATTTGGCTCTCAGAAGACAGGGTGGGCATTTGGATGACCATTCATAGACAAGGAAATGAAGGATCGGTGAAACGGAAGGATTTGCTCAAGGTCACTAGCTCAGCAAAGCCCACTTCTAAAAGTAGATAGTTCACTTTTGACTACAAGTGTATTTCCAATATCAAACCACCTTTTTGATTCTGATTATAACAGGATTTTCAAGTAAACTTTTAGAAAAAGAAGTTTTACAAAATGCCAATGCTTACAATTATTTCGTAGCAGCATGCAGGCTCTGTGCAAAAGATAAATATAGAAAGTTTTAATAGCTAAATATCTTAGTTTTATAAAGCATAATTTGCCTACCGATGTTATACGTGTGTGCTCTAATCAGCTAATACGAGTGGTAGTTCACTGATGAAGAGTTTTGATTTCCTTCCTAGGATAATTAGGATAATCATTAATAGTCTCTTCCTTCTTCGTTTATGCCATCTCACGGCACTATTTTCCAATTGGTTTGTGATAACATGATGACTCAATAATTGTTACAGAATTCAAAATAGAACTTGTAAAAGACCAATTCTCATGACGACCTCTGTATCACCAAATAAGTTCACTCTGATTAATATCATTAAAGTAAATAGCACAGAAATTAACAATAATTGGAATAGCATTTTACATTGGTGTCTTCCTAATAAATGAATCACTCCGTGGCAGAGCTTGTGCCAAACAAAGTCTCCTCACACTGCAGGATTCCATGTCACTGTCGGTCAATAAATGCTTAGGGAATCACTGTGTCTGTCTGGTGAACTCTTCTTCACCCTCACCCATTTTCAGAGACAAAAATTAAGTTTTTGCAGTGCCCCTTTCCACCATGAACTACAATTTTTAATTGCTTATTATGGCAAGGGGGAATTTGTGTTTAGGCAAGGATAACATAAAGAAACGTGAACACATACATGTATATGCATGCGACACACTCATGCACACGCACATACTTGCTAGGAAAGCACTGGTGCTCGACTGAAATACAACTGAGTCGATTTGACTAACCTTATAAATAACTAAGTCTTGCAAAAGCGAAGGAAGCTTTTGCTCATTCCCGTCTAAGTCTTCTTCTTTATCCCTCCTTTGTGCATAATTATCTCCTATGGCACAACATGTTTTCTAAATTTTCAAATTTTCAACACAAACTTCCACTTTTCAGTAGTTTTTAAACACATGAGGAAAAAAATCATCAGATACCTTGATTCCAAAAACAAACAAACAAACAAAAAAACACCAGCATAATTATCTATGCAAAAGCAGAAAGACTAAAAAGATCACAAAATATATATCTGCAGTCTAAATTCACATATTTACATCGTGTATATGAGTGCCACCAAAGGACTCTTAAATCTAGTTGTCCCCCTCACTGCTACGCTGACACATGACAAAAAGGGGCAGGCTACTCTAAGGCACTGACAAGGACTGCAACTAACATTCGCTACATGCTTTTGATGGTAAGACACCGCCCATGTGTTATCTCATTTAAACCGCACAATGGCCCAATGAGGCTGGTATTATTTTTGTTCTGTTTTTGTATAACAGGAAACTGAGATACAGAGAAATTATCATCTTGCTCAAGGTCACATATTTAGTAAGTACATGAGCTAAGATTTCATCCCAGGACTTTTAACTGCTAGTCAATACCTACAGATTTTAAGGACTGTTTTCTGATATATTATGTGGCTTGAGAGAGCCAGACATTGAGTCCTAGAGATATCCAATTATTGAGAAATAGAGATTTTTCTCATTGAAATAATAAAACTGATTAAATGACATAATGAATAATAGTCATCTCTCAAGTAACTCATGTGCCACTCTCAGAAAAAGGATGCTAGTTAGATTTATAAACTAACACGCTTTATTGACAGACTATGTGGTGAAATTATCTACATAGTATTTCTTTTCCATAAAATGGCATGAGAACCACGTGGGCAGGGAGGATCACTGGCAGTATGTGTCCTGACATTGGCTGACTTGACTCCAAAGCCTTGCTATGAAATACATCAACTGCACCCTTATGTCTTGAAGCTGTATGTTTCATCATAAAACTTCCAGAGAATTTAAGGAGTCAAGTCATAGTCCTCATTATGATGTAATATTTCGAAGTGCCATTCTGAGATGCCAGTATTTTGTTCTAATATACCATCGAAGAAGTAATGTTATGGAAAGTCATTGAGAATGAGGAGAAATGAAAATCCCTTAAAATGTATCATCTTTTAATTCCCTTTTCTACTACGTCAGCAAACTGAAAAGTGGGCAGATTGGCCATGTGAACAGAAACAAGGTTCCAAATTAATTGAAGATAATATTTTTAAGTGCGGTTAGTTTTTAACCCATATGAGGATGATAATTGCTGTTCACACGTATAAAAACGGCTTCGTGAACATCACTACCACGCTGATCTGACGTTACAGAGAAGGAAATTATTGGCAAATGATGCAGCTTTCATAACTGGACCTTCTTTGAATGTGAGGTTTCCATATTTAGTTTTTGTGGGACTCTTTAGAAACCACTGCTAAGAAGTAGTAAAATGCCTCTGGATGCAGAAGGACATATTTACAAAGGAATCACAACAATGACACAATTCAAACACTTGGACCCAGAGATGACACATGCCTTTGGTCTTGTAGATCCAGACCACTAACAGCAAGATGACAGCAAGATGTTATCCCAGTGCCTAGCACGTTTAGTGCCCATTACACATCTGCGGATAACGCAAGAAGTAAAGGCAAGGCAACTGGATTTCAGCATCATACCTACGGATGGAATCACGATGGACTTTCTCTATGTAACGCACAGAACACTGCTACTCTATGCTTGACTCCAAAGGTGGTTTTGGATTATGTGTTGATTACAATCTCAAGGTCAATGTTATGTAAGGTGTTCATGAACAGTAATATATTAGTTAAACTGAATAAAAGAAACAAATACATTCTCTAGCACCCATGACTGCCACTGAGCACACAATTGGAGAGATTTAGACTGTTTTCCCCTATGATTTCATTTTCATGCTCATGAATTATGAACAATTCTTTTCATGTGACAGATAATTATTTCTAAGTTTAATAGAAAATATACCAGTAGGTGAAATGGATATAGTCATCTCTCAGATGTCAAAAATCATTTTTTTTTCTCGAGCACACACAGAAGTTTTTCTTACACAGTCTCGTTTACTGCATGACAGAATAATTACTTCTTTCCACATCATTACTACCTAGAGATTTCTTCATTCAAATGACCTTTATCTAATGCCTATTATGTGTAAAATGTTGTTCTTGTGTGATAGAAATGCAGAGATAAAAATCTTTCCTCGTGGCATTAACACCACTTATCCTTGAGGAAGGCAGCATTTTTCTGGTTCTCTGCCTTTTCACCACATGGCAACCAGTCTGTACCGGCTTGATCCGAAAAATGAACCACGCCCCCAATGATGCATCATGTTATGTTCACAGATGTTCACGTAATACTGTGTTCCACTCAGTAACGTGAGGTGCATCTTGCTAACCACAGCATCGCAAAGGCCCTGGCAATGCTAAAGCCATCATTATGTAGGTGTGTTCCAGGATTTACATATCCTTGGTTCTTTTACAGGAAATAAAGTGGCAAAGCAGTCATTTGAAATATACGTGATGTAAAATAAGTATGACTTAGTGGTTAAGGATGTCATCATTTTTATATGTCAACTTTCTGGGTTTGAGAATGTAGCTCCCCTACAATCTAATCCAGCTGTATGGTCCTATACTTTAGTGTATTCATCTTTAGAATACTGAGAATAATGATATCTTTATTTTTGTTTCATTTTTATGAGGATTAAAAGTGCTCAATATCACTTTTGCCTTGAGGAGTGTTATTTTAAAACTTTGTCATTAACATTTATGCAATACTTTAAAATTTATGAAATGCTTTAGCATATACTACCTAATTTGCACTGTCCACAAATACAAGTTGACTGTCAATAGCTATAGAG